>JARBWK010000003.1:67129606-67448287 GCA_030556195.1 Anolis apletophallus | reverse complement strand
AGCCCAAGGGGGGGCGTAAAAGGATCCTGGGGGCGGTGGCCGACCGGCCGAGCCCTGGGCGTCGCAATGGATTTTGTAGTCGACCTCCCCCCCAGCGGGAACCACCATTTGGACGGTGGTGGACCTCTTTAAAAAGCAAGCCCCTTTGCCCCGCTCCGGAGATTGCCACGGCCCCGGAGTTGGCACGCCTCTTCCCCCAAACCGTCTTCCGGCTCCACGGCTGCCCCGCGGGGTGGTGAGTGACAGGGGCCTCAATTCCCGTCCAGATTCTGGAAGGCGTTCCTGGCAGGGCGGGGGTCCCAGGAGCTTGAGCACGGCGTTTCACCCGGAGACGGATGGCGCCACGGAGAGGCCCAGCGCACCTTGCAACAATACCCCCGGTGCTACTCAACCTACCAGCAAGACAACTGGGCGAGCTGTTGGCGGTGGCGGTACAGCTACAACAACGCCGAGCCGCCTCGACGGGGCCTCTCCTTTCCGCATTGTCTCCGGCGGTTTTCCGCCCCTTCCCTGCGGCGGGTCCACCCCCGACCCTGCAACTCCGGTCCCCGAATGGGGAGCCAAGGTGGCGGCAGCTTGGCCGGCCATCCAGACAGCGCTGCGGCATGCTCGGGACTCTTACAAGCTGTACGCTGGCCAAGAAGGGCCCCAGCCTACGTATGCGGTGGGAGCCCGCGTTTCCTCTCCACCAAAAACCTGAAGTCGACTAAACCCGTCCAAAGTTTGCGAGCCAACTTGTAGGGCCCCTCAGCGTGGTGGAAATAATTAACCCCGTGGCGGTCAAGCTGGACCTGCCGCACACCTGGCGCAAGGTCCACCCTGTGTTCCCTGTGAGCTTATAGAAAAAAGCTGTGTCCGACCGGAGTGGTCCACCGAAGAAGGCGCCGGTGCCCTATTATGGTGGGATCCCACACCCACTTTGAGATTAAAGACATTTTGGACTCGCGGCGCCAAGGGCCGCCTTAGTTCTAGTAAATGGACTGCTAAGACTTACACCCCGAGTGGGTGTTGGCACCCCACGTTACGCCCAAGACTAGTTAAGGCTTTTTCACGCCGCTCCGACAAGCCGGGACCCTGATCCTTTTTCCCCTTTGTTTTTCTTGTTCTTGCAGGTCACTACCTTGCGGCAAGTATGGATGTCAGCCCGGTTGGCCTGCTTCATGCCATAACGGACCGATCCGATCGCGCCAATTGATATATGGACACTGCCGGGCGGAAACCACCAGGCTCATCCCTTGATCTGCCAGATACCTTCCTGGCTCTTTGATATGTGACTGGCCATCTGGTCAGCCTGGAAGGCGGGACCCAGTGGGGCGGGCCGGTGGGGGAGTCTTGAGGGATGTTTGCGCGGGCTTTTCTTTAGTCTATCTTTGTTCAGCCTGGAGCAAGGAGCCAATAAATGATCTATCTCCACCCGCTGAGTGAGTTTGGTTTATCGGAACCCCTTTCCGAGCATTACAAGCTCCCTTGTGTGAGCAGTCTTTGATGTGGGAGGAATTGAGATAGAGATACTGTTTCTGCCTGTCACAATGGAAATTGCTTATGGGAGGAGGGAATCACCAGTTAACTGCTTCTCAACAGATCTCCATTGGTCTCAATGGATGCATCCTGTTAAATGGGAATTAGGGGGTTCCGCCAGGGATTCACTGCATAGCACTGTAACTAGGGTGCTTGTACACCGTAAATCCCATACAGGATTATAGCCACAAATCCAAAGTGGAAGACTGTCAAACCGTATTTTGCTGCCAAAATGGCTCAGCAAACACTACTCTGGACCCATTCAAATCAAGGTGCATAGTGGCCAAAAACCAGCCACCTTATTTGGCCAACATAAGGCACATAATCCTATAAAAGCTCCCCTAATAGATCCCTGAAAGTAAATTAAGTAATAATTTGCTGCTCTGTCATCAAGACCATCCCAAACTACTTTGTTGCCTGCACAGGACAGCAAATTGCATGCTCCTGACGTTGATATTATTGGTAGCAAAGAGGTATCAATGCTTACATGAAATATTTAAAGAGAATAGGATCCAGATAAAACCTATAGTTTGTTTTCACCGCTCTATATCTTTCTTTTGGTAATGTACTCAAGACGTTTGCTTCCATCTTATCTGCAAAGATAACTTTTCTCTCTCAAAAACTTAATTTCTTTGTTTTCCTTTATCTGGAAGGAGCATCTATGAGGCTCCAGCCTCAACACTGCATGCTCCACATTTGAAAGCCAACTTTATAGTATAAATGACCAAGTATAGGGGGATTGACAGAGGATATTCAGGGTTGTAGTCCACCCAAATTTGAGAGCCATGTTTTTCCTACCCACAGATGACGGCACGGCTCTCTTTCACACCAGTCAGATAGTTCAGCCTCCTTGCCAAGATGCATCTTCCACCACCCTTACCCCTTTGCTAGGCTCCACTGGGGATGATGACAGTTGCAGTCCAAGGAGAAGCCTGAGCCATCGGAGCAGTTATGAGGACAGGCACAAGTTGATACCCAGCCAGATCGGGACTGATGAAACTTGGAGCCTGAGCAAATCTAGAGTTGATGGGAGTTGCAGCTACTAATGTCTGGGACTGGTGGGAGTTGCAGTACGACAGATCTGGAGCTGATGAGAGTTGAAGTCAGCCAGATGTCAAAACCAAAAAATAACCACTTCTAATAAATAGCATTACAAGAAACCTAACCTGCTCAGCGTTTGATATATAAGCCAGTATTCAGTAACAATGATTAAATCACTCTGACTTGGATGCTGTAGTTCATACAGATCTGGTGAATGTATGAACTGTATGAACTACACTACAGCATCCAAGTCATAGTGATTTAATCAGCAAAATAATGTGCACAATCTTTACATCAGGCTGCTTTTTTTCATGTCAGGAGCGACTTGAGAAACTCCAAGTCACTTCTGGTGTGAGAAAAACAGCCATTTGCAAGGACTCCTGGATGTTTGATGTTTTACCATCCTTGTGGGAGGCTTCTCTCATGTCCCCACATTGGGAGCTGGAGCTGACAGAGGGAGCTCAACCCGCTCTCCCTGGATTTGAACCACTGACCTGCCAGTCTTCAGTCCTGCCAGCACAAGGGTTTAACCCATTGCTCCACTGGGGGCTCCTTCAGGCTGCTGAGTGGTTTGTATACTGGTCTTACTGGGCAGAGGGTAAAAAGCCCTGACCACCCAAGACAGTCCTTTTGAATGATACTGTGCGGATGCAATGGTGGTAGGGTTTCTTTGCTGCCACTCCTGCATACGTTTTCCAATGAATTCAAATCCATGTTTGGTCAATCTCACTCTGAGTTTTCCACCATTATCAAGCTTGTCCCCATCCTATTCGTTTCATAAGTATGTGAGAGGAAGTCATGGGGAGTAGGGAGCAAGCTTGTTTTCTGCTGCCCTGGAGACTCGGACGCAGAACAATGGCTTCAAACTACAAGAAAGGAGATTCCACCTGAACATTAGGAAGAACTTCCTGACTGTGAGAGCTGTTCAGCAGTGGAACTCTCTGTCCCGGAGTGTGGTGGAAGCTGCTTCTTTGAAGCTTTTAAACAGAGGCTGGATAGCCATCTGTTAGTGGTGTTTTGAATGCAATTTTCCTGCTTGGGAGGGGGTTGGATTGGATGACCCATGAGGTCTCTATCCAACTCTATGAATCTATGATTACCACCAGTTCCCTAATGAACCAGAGTGCTCATTTGGCTCCACTTAAGATTTGTTCAGCGGGGGAATGCCTTTGATTTCCTCTGAGGCTGGGCATTTGTGGTTTGTCTAAGCCACCCATTGGGTTTCTATGGCCAAGCGAGGATTCAAACTCTGTTCTCCAGAATTGCAGTCCAATGCTCAAACCACTACACCATGCTGGATCTTTCTCTTTCTATTAGTAATTAAAAATAGTTGCCAATAAATTAAATTACAAGTTGATGGTCTTCAATAAAACCTCAAAACCCTTGCCTTGCTTTGCTCTGACTTTCATAACTGCTCAAGCCTCTTTCTTGGGACAGACACCTTACCATGCCTAATGGTAGAGCTGGATCCAAGATTTTTTTTCTGTGTCAGGAGCGACTTGCTTCTGGTGTGAGAGAATTGGCTGTCTGCAAGGATACTGCCCAGGGAAACCCTTGGTTAAGCCCTTGCACCAGCAGGACTGAAGACTGACAGGTCGCAGGTTCGAATCCAGGAAGAGTGCGGGATAAGCTCCTCTATCAGCTCCATTGCGGGGACATGAAAGAAGTCTCTCACAAGGATGATAAAACATCTTGGATCCATGATGATGCTTCTGTTTTCAGATGCATCCTACCAGACCTGCCCGTGGGTTAACCAAGTCATGACCAAGGAAAGGGCCTGGGAAAATTTACTTTTGAAATGACAGCTCCTGGAGTCTCCAGTGAGTATGGGCTGGGCTTCTTTATATGGACTGCCCCACATGGGGTTAGCCATGGAAACAGATATGCTGGTTTCCCCCTGTCTATCCCAGTAACCCTGTAACCCACACTTCTTGCCCCTAGGGTAATACTCTGTGGTTAGCATCCCTTCGCTCAGGCACTCTTGTAATTGCCAGGAATTTGCTCATTTCAACTCTTTCTTTTTCTTTCTCATTTTCTTTTTTTTAATGCCTTACGTTTCTAGGTCATTGCACACGCTGTCTGCCTTCATTAAATGCTGTAATGTAGCTTTAAGGCTTTCCTTGGAGGGTCTGCTCCAACAAAGAGCTCCCCTGCTCTTCCTCTCTCGAGATCCTAACTTCAGCTAAGCTTGAGAAAGGGGCAAACGAGATGTGACGGCGGTACACCTCTGTATCGGAATTGGGTAGCCAGCTGTCATTTTCTTACAATGTCGGATGGATAGGGAGGGGAGGGGAGCGGGATAGCACTGCTTCCTCTACTTCTGCCACACCAATAGGATTTACCATTCACTTGCTCCAGAGAAAGTAAATCTTCCATTATTTGGTGTATGTAGGTGTGTAAGCTTGGAGGAAGTACTGGAAAGGGAATCAGTGAGTATGCTGGGTTGTTGTAGGTTTTTGGGCTGTATGATCATGTTCTAGAAGCATTCTCTCCTGACGTTTCGATCTATGGCAGGCATCCTCAGAGGTTGTGAAACACCAAGAGAGAATGCTTCTAGAACATGGTCATACAGCCCGAAAAACCTACAACAACCCAGTGATTCCAGCCATGATAGCCTTTGACAATAGTGAGTATGTTGATCTGGAATGTGGGGGATTCAGGTACAAGGCCTCTGTGGACCACAAAACTCACTGGATGGTGTTGAAGCTGTCGTTCTCCTTCTCAGCCCAACCTACTTCACAGTATTGATGTAAAGATAAAGTGAGAAGATAGGAAGAAAGCTATCTATGCTTACCTGGGTTCCTCAGAAAGAAGGTTGTTTATACGTGAAACTAACAAATGGAGTGATGGCTATTTTCCTTATTTGTTTATTTTAGTTTTCAATCACCTGTTCTATAGTTTAAGACAAAGCTTTCCAACCATTTCATGCTGGGTTTGTGTATGTTTGTGTATGAGCAATTTGAGAAACTGCAAGTCACTTCTGGTGTGAGAGAATTGGCCGTCTTGCAAGGACATTGCCCAGGAGACAGGGCCGTAGCCAGGATTTTGATTAGGGGGGGCTGAGTTTGGTTCGGGGGCTGAGACTGGGTGGAAGAGGGTCTACCCTAGCAAACCTTTTGTATTGTTATCCCAATAACCCCATTACAAGATGGAACAAATAAATAAATAAATAAATAAATAATGTGGGATATAATGAGCATGGTGATCAGATCATGATATAAGTGCACAAAACAGTTTAAATAATGTACCAGTAAGGCCTTCTCGTGGATCACCCTGAGAATTTCAGGGGGGGGGGGCTGAAGCCCCCTTAGCCCCCCTGGCTACATGCCTGCCAGGAGACGCCTGGATATTTGATGTTTTACCATCCTTGTGAGAGGTTTCTCTCATGACCCCGCATGGGGAGCTGGAGCTGACAAAGGAAGCTCAACCCGCCCTCTCCGGATTCAAACCGGAGAAATTGTGAGGTAGCAAAGTTTGCAGATGAAAGTTTCAGGGTAGATGAAACTGACTGTAAACTGTTCAGGGTGAATAACAAAGTGGCAAAATGTTTTAACCTAAACAAGTAAAGTCATGCACATCTCAAAGAACCCCAAATACACTTATCAACTGATGGGATCAAAGCTTTCTGAGACAAACCAGGAAAGTATCTGTTTTGTGGACAATTCAATGAAGATGTCAACCCAGTGCACCTTCAAGATCAGGAAGGATATAAAATGTTGTATTGCGGTGAGGCCACATCTGGAGTAAAATTCTGGTACAAGAAGGATATAATGGAACTGGAAAAGGTACAAAGAAGGGCAAAAGAATGATCCAAGGGATGGAGCAGCTCCCTTATGAAATCAGGTTGCAAGCGCCTGGTCTTTTCAGCCTTGAAAGACGGCGTTTAAGAGGTGACTTGATCGAAGTGTATAAAATCATGCATGGGATAGAAAAGGTGAATAAAGAAAAATATTTTCTCTGTCACACAACACTAGGACTAGGAGCACTCCCTGAAGCTCCAAGGTAGGAAAGTTAGGACTAATAAAGGGAAATATTTCTTCACCCAGAGAGTCATTGGGTTATGGAACTCACTTCCAGAGGAGGTTGTGACAGCTGTCAGCCTGGACAGCTTCAAGGCAGGATTAGACAGATTCATGGATACCAAGGGAATCAGTAGTTACTGAAATTGACATCCAAGTGCCACCTCTGTGTTGATGGAAGCAGGCAGGATTTCCCCGGGTACTGGTTGTGGGGGTCGGGAGCAGGTGAGGGTTTTGCCCTCCTTTCTGCTAGAGATCCCCGTGTACAACTAGTGGGCCACTGTGTGACACAGAATGCTGGACTAGATGGGCTGAGGCCCGATTCAGCATGGCTCTTCTTATGTTCTTAAACCGCTAACCTGTCGATCAGCAGTCCTGCCGGCACAAGGGTTAAACCCATTGTGCCATCAAGGACTCCATTTCTTGCTGGTGACATATGTTTTAGACGTGCATCATTTTGTGATAAGACAGTAATTAATTTCTACTATTTATTTAAATTTATTATTTAAAACTTTTATATCCCAATCTTCTCCACCTCCGTAGAGGGACTCAGACCGGCTCACAGCAAGGATTCAATGCAATAATACAATCTAAAAACATCATATAATGACAAAAATTAAAATACATATAGAATAAAATTACAAATAAGCCAAATTGTCAAGATAAAATCATGTCCAACTCAGTCCGTATGTGTGGTCAATAACTTTGTTCTGCGGCCGGCCTTAGCCATTATTCTGAGAATGCTTCATTCCATAGCCAGTTTTTCACTAGCCTCCTGAAGGACAGGAGGGGCAGAGAGAGTTCCATAGCCGAGGGGCCACTACAGAAAAGGCCCGTCTCTCGTTCCCGCCAGACGCGATTGTGAAAGTGGTGGAACTGAGAGCAGGGCCACACCAGAAGATCTTAATAGCCTTGATGGTTCATAGTGGAGAATACGTTCAGATAGGTAAACTGGGCCAGAACTGTATAGGATCTTGTAGGTTAAAGCCAGAACTTTGAATTGTGCTCGGAAGCTAATTGGCAGCCAGTGGAGCTGGCGTAGCAAGGTAGTTGTGCGCTCCCTGTACCCCGCTCCCATTAGTAACCTGGCTGCCAAGCGTTGGACTAATTGCAGCTTCCGAACAGTCTTCAGAGACAACCCCACATAGAGAGCGTTGCTGTAGTCTATACAGGATGTAACCAGGGCGTGGACCACCGTGGCCAAGTCAGACCACCATACAGGCACAGCTGGCGCACAAGCTTTAACTGTGCAAAAGCTCTCCCTAGCAAACTGGAGTTTAAATCAACCCCTTAGAAGAGATACAGGCACATACATAAATTGTTATAACAAAATGTATGGGCATATATCTCATAAAAACATTTCAATTATATAGTTAAAATATTATTTGTAAGATAATAACATACATTTCCAATATTTTTTGTCATTTATGAGTAGCAATATGGTACTAATACTAATATTAACAATATTACTAATGCTAATTGGCACTCTTACTGCATATAAATGAATGCAAGCTAATTTCAGAAAGACTCGGAGGTTTCTCATTACATTCACATGACTCACCTACTCAATGAAACTGACACACAAATGTGTCACGACACAGAGTTGGGAAAGCTCTGCTGCAAACCGTTCCTTCCTGCAAACCACAACTATCACCTTCACATAAGCCCTCAATTTTGACACATACTGTAAGTCAGTCCACCAACCCAACTGATTTCCTGGTAATTTGATTTCTGAAGCATGCTGTTGTTTACGTAAAGCTTTCATTTATTTTTGGAATGAGTAAAGTTGGTTTAATGCTTGCAGATTTAATTGTTTGGGCATTTGATTGACATGATATTTCTAGGAATCTCAGAGTCCTATGGTATGACTCTATGGACAACTTCCACCAGATGTTTGTTACAGGACCTTGACATTCCCAGAGAGGTGTTTGTTTGCTTAAGTAAAAGTGTTTCTTATTTACGTTCTTCCCATTTTTATGTGCCCCTAACCTTCAAAAACGTAAAGGGTCTATTGCAGTGGTTCTCAACCTTCCTCATGCCGTGACCCCTTAATACAGTTATTTGTGTTGGGGTGACCCCCAGCCATAAAATTGTTTTGTTGCTACTTCGTAACTGCAATTTTGCTACTGTTATGAATTGTAATGGAAATATCTGATATGCAGGATGTATTTTCATTCACTGCACAAATACCCAAGATGCCCAAATTTGAATACTGGTGGGGTCGGGGGATTGATTTTGTCATTTGGGGCTTGTAGTTGCTGGGATTTATAGTTCACTTACAATCAAAGAGTATTCTGAACTTCACCAACAATTGAATGGAACCAAACTTGGCACACAGAACTCCCACGAGCAACAGAAAATACTGCATGGGAACCTTAAGTTCTGGAGTTGTAGTTCACCTACATCCAGAAAGTACTGTGGACTCAAACAATGATACGCGTATATCTAGACCAGTGCTGTCCTTCTTAACCGGCCAGGCCGGGACCCCAGGTCACTGATGACCTGGGGGCCGTCGGCCCGCCCCCCAGGCCCGCCCGGGCCCCTCCCCCATCCCCTCCCCACCCCGCCCCCCATCCCCCCTCCTATGCTGTCATTCTCCCTCCTCCTCCTCCTCTTTCTCCGGCGCATGGGACACCAGCGGCGCCGGGAAGGAGGAGGCTAACCTCCCTCGCACCCTCCGCGCCTTCCCGGCGCAGCCGGTGTCTCGCATCTTTGCGGCGCCGGGGAAAAAGGAGGAGGAGGGAGAGAAAGGAGAAGGCAATCAGCTGACTGCCCTCTCTTTCTCCCTCTTTTCCGCACGTGCGCCGGGCGCCAGGGTCCCCAAGCGCACGAGGAAAGAGAGAGAAAGGAGAGGGCAATCAGCTGGCTGCCTTCCATTCTCTCTTTCGCCGCGCCGAGCCGGGTCCCCGGTCCCCACGGGGGGAAAGAGAGAGAAAGGAGAGGGCAATCAGCTGGCTGCCTTCTCCATTCTCTCTTTTCCAGCCGCTGAGCTGAGCCAGGGTCCCCGTGCGCACGGGGAAAGAGAGAGAAAGGAGAGGGCAATCAGCTGGCTGCCTTCTCCATTCTCTCTCTTTCCCAGCCGCCGAGCCCAGGGTCCCGCGCACGGGGAAAGAGAGAAAGGAGAGGGCAATCAGCTGGCTGCCTTCTCCATTCTCTCTTTCCCCCCGTCGCGCGCCGGAGCCCAGGGTCCCCGCGCGCACGGGGACAGAGAGAGAAAGGAGAGGGCAGTCAGCTGACTGCCCTCTCCTTCGCCCCTCCTCCCCCCCCGCGGACGCGCCGCGGCTCCAGTCGCAAGCCGCGGTGCCGGGAGGGGAAGGAGGAGGCGAAGGAGGAGAGCCAGCGCACGTCCTCCTCCCTGCCCCGCCTCCCCCCTCCCCCCCCCGGCCGCCATTTTTTTTAAAAAATAGTTTTTAAAAAAATGGCGGCCGGGGGCATAGCAGGGGCCGTGTCCAACAGGCTGGGGGTCCATGTACGGGCCCCGGGCCGCCAGGGGGACAGCCCTGATCTAGACCAAACTTTGCATGAATACTCAATATGCTAAAATGTGAACACTGGCCGAGTTTGGGGAAAATAGACCTTGACATTTGGGAATTGTAGTTGCTGGGATGTATAGTTCATCTACAATCAAAGAACATTCTGAATCCCACCAACGATAGAATTGGGCCAACCTTCCCACACAGAACCCACATGACCAATGGAAAATACTGTATTTTCTGATGGTCTTTGGCGACCCCTCTGACATCCCCTCATGACTGCCCCGAGGGTCCTCACCCCCAGGTTGAGAAACACTTATCTAGGTGAACCCTTTTCAGCCAAGCAGGACCTACAGAGTCAAAGCTCTCCTGAAAGACAGCCACCCAACCTCAGTTCAAAACCTCAAGAGAAGGAGACCTCACTGGATTCCAAAAATTGCCAGGTGTCCCTCTACTGGAGGATTAGAAGTCATTTTCTGTTATGCAGACTGAAGAAAAAGAAGAGGTAGTGATTTCACCCCAATGGCTATAGGGCAGCTTCAGTTTCCAGCTTCCAAACGCTACATGTCAGCTCCCAGCAACCAAAAACTGCTACTTTCAGCTCCAACGAGGTTTCAACTCTAAACAAAGTCAAGCTCAACAAGCACAAATTCAGTGCCTTATTTTATATGGTAAGTAGATAACACACCCAACTAAGCCATAACAGCTGCTTTAGTGCTGTAATACAATGGTCCAGATCCTTGCTATTAATTAGCAAAAAGCCTTTTGTAAACTGTTAGTAGCATTAGGTTTGATCCAGCCCCTTCTCTACGGCCCCCTAATCTTTTTAATAATAATAATAAAATTACATTAATTTTTTTTTAAAAATTACCCACTTTCGGGTTTCGGAGCAAGTATCGCAAGACTACGGAAGCCACACGGGATTTCGCTCTCAACGCGAAAATCTCGTTTGAATGCCCACCCTGCATTTAATGTTAGTAAAATATTATATTTGACTGTATGGATGCCCCTTTTGAATGCCCACCCTGCATTTAATGTTAGTAAAATATTATATTTGACTGTATGGATGCCCCTTTTGAATGCCCACCCTGCATTTAATGTTAGTAAAATATTATATTTGACTGTATGGATGCCCCTTTTGAATGCCCACCCTGCATTTAATGTTAGTAAAATATTATATTTGACTGTATGGATGCCCCTTTTGAATGCCCACCCTGCATTTAATGTTAGTAAAATATTATATTTGACTGTATGGATGCCCCTTTTGAATGCCCACCCTGCATTTAATGTTAGTAAAATATTATATTTGACTGTATGGATGCCCCTTTTGAATGCCCACCCTGCATTTAATGTTAGTAAAATATTATATTTGACTGTATGGATGCCCCTTTTGAATGCCCACCCTGCATTTAATGTTAGTAAAATATTATATTTGACTGTATGGATGCCCCTTTTGAATGCCCACCCTGCATTTAATGTTAGTAAAATATTATATTTGACTGTATGGATGCCCCTTTTGAATGCCCACCCTGCATTTAATGTTAGTAAAAGATTATATTTGACTATATGGATGCCCCTTTTGAATGCCCACCCTGCATTTAATGTTAGTAAAATATTATATTTAATTGTATGCATGCCCCTTTTGAATGCCCCCCCCAGCATTTAATGTTAGTAAAATATTATATTTGACTGTATGGATGCCCCTTTTGAATGCCCACCCTGCATTTAATGTTAGTAAAATATTATATTTGACTGTATGGATGCCCCTTTTGAATGCCCACCCTGCATTTAATGTTAGTAAAATATTATATTTGACTGTATGGATGCCCCTTTTGAATGCCCACCCTGCATTTAATGTTAGTAAAATATTATATTTGACTGTATGGATGCCCCTTTTGAATGCCCACCCCGCATTTAATGTTAGTAAAATATTATATTTGACTGTATGGATGCCCCTTTTGAATGCCCACCCTGCATTTAATGTTAGTAAAATATTATATTTGACTGTATGGATGCCCCTTTTGAATGCCCACCCTGCATTTAATGTTAGTAAAATATTATATTTGACTGTATGGATGCCCCTTTTGAATGCCCACCCTGCATTTAATGTTAGTAAAATATTATATTTGACTGTATGGATGCCCCTTTTGAATGCCCACCCTGCATTTAATGTTAGTAAAATATTATATTTGACTGTATGGATGCCCCTTTTGAATGCCCACCCTGCATTTAATGTTAGTAAAATATTATATTTGACTGTATGGATGCCCCTTTTGAATGCCCACCCTGCATTTAATGTTAGTAAAATATTATATTTGACTGTATGGATGCCCCTTTTGAATGCCCACCCTGCATTTAATGTTAGTAAAATATTATATTTGACTGTATGGATGCCCCTTTTGAATGCCCACCCTGCATTTAATGTTAGTAAAATATTATATTTGACTGTATGGATGCCCCTTTTGAATGCCCACCCTGCATTTAATGTTAGTAAAATATTATATTTGACTGTATGGATGCCCCTTTTGAATGCCCACCCTGCATTTAATGTTAGTAAAATATTATATTTGACTGTATGGATGCCCCTTTTGAATGCCCACCCTGCATTTAATGTTAGTAAAATATTATATTTGACTGTATGGATGCCCCTTTTGAATGCCCACCCTGCATTTAATGTTAGTAAAATATTATATTTGACTGTATGGATGCCCCTTTTGAATGCCCACCCTGCATTTAATGTTAGTAAAATATTATATTTGACTGTATGGATGCCCCTTTTGAATGCCCACCCTGCATTTAATGTTAGTAAAATATTATATTTGACTGTATGGATGCCCCTTTTGAATGCCCACCCTGCATTTAATGTTAGTAAAATATTATATTTGACTGTATGGATGCCCCTTTTGAATGCCCACCCTGCATTTAATGTTAGTAAAATATTATATTTGACTGTATGGATGCCCCTTTTGAATGCCCACCCTGCATTTAATGTTAGTAAAATATTATATTTGACTGTATGGATGCCCCTTTTGAATGCCCACCCTGCATTTAATGTTAGTAAAATATTATATTTGACTGTATGGATGCCCCTTTTGAATGCCCACCCTGCATTTAATGTTAGTAAAATATTATATTTGACTGTATGGATGCCCCTTTTGAATGCCCACCCTGCATTTAATGTTAGTAAAATATTATATTTGACTGTATGGATGCCCCTTTTGAATGCCCACCCTGCATTTAATGTTAGTAAAATATTATATTTGACTGTATGGATGCCCCTTTTGAATGCCCACCCTGCATTTAATGTTAGTAAAATATTATATTTGACTGTATGGATGCCCCTTTTGAATGCCCACCCTGCATTTAATGTTAGTAAAATATTATATTTGACTGTATGGATGCCCCTTTTGAATGCCCACCCTGCATTTAATGTTAGTAAAATATTATATTTGACTGTATGGATGCCCCTTTTGAATGCCCACCCTGCATTTAATGTTAGTAAAATATTATATTTGACTGTATGGATGCCCCTTTTGAATGCCCACCTGCATTTAATGTTAGTTAAACATTATATTTGACTGTATGGATGCCCCTTTTGAATGCCCACCCTGCATTTAATGTTAGTAAAATATTATATTTGACTGTATGGATGCCCCTTTTGAATGCCCCCCCCTGCATTTAATGTTAGTAAAATATTATATTTGACTGTATGGATGCCCCTTTTGAATGCCCACCCTGCATTTAATGTTAGTAAAATATTATATTTGACTGTATGGATGCCCCTTTTGAATGCCCCCCTGCATTTAATGTTAGTAAAATATTATATTTGACTGTATGGATGCCCCTTTTGAATGCCCCCCTGCATTTAATGTTAGTAAAATATTATATTTGACTGTATGGATGCCCCTTTTGAATGCCCACCCTGCATTTAATGTTAGTAAAATATTATATTTGACTGTATGGATGCCCCTTTTGAATGCCCACCCTGCATTTAATGTTAGTAAAATATTATATTTGACTGTATGGATGCCCTTTTGAATGCCCACCCTGCATTTAATGTTAGTAAAATATTATATTTGACTGTATGGATGCCCCTTTTGAATGCCCACCCTGCATTTAAAGTTAGGAATATATAATATTTGACAGTATGGATGCCCCTGTTGTATGCCCCCTGCATTTAATGTTAGTAAAATATTATATTTGACTGTATGGATGCCCCTTTTGAATGCCCCCCCTGCATTTAATGTTAGTAAAATATTATATTTGACTATATGGATGCCCCTTTTGAATGCCCCCTGCATTTAATGTTAGTAAAATATTATATTTGACTGTATGGATGCCCCTTTTGAATGCCCCCCCTGCATTTAATGTTAGTAAAATATTATATTTGACTGTATGGATGCCCCTTTTGAATGCCCACCCTGCATTTAATGTTAGTAAAATATTATATTTGACTGTATGGATGCCCCTTTTGAATGCCCACCCTGCATTTAATGTTAGTAAAATATTATATTTGACTGTATGGATGCCCCTTTTGAATGCCCACCCTGCATTTAATGTTAGTAAAATATTATATTTGACTGTATGGATGCCCCTTTTGAATGCCCACCCTGCATTTAATGTTAGTAAAATATTATATTTGACTGTATGGATGCCCCTTTTGAATGCCCACCCTGCATTTAATGTTAGTAAAATATTATATTTGACTGTATGGATGCCCCTTTTGAATGCCCACCCTGCATTTAATGTTAGTAAAATATTATATTTGACTGTATGGATGCCCCTTTTGAATGCCCACCCTGCATTTAATGTTAGTAAAATATTATATTTGACTGTATGGATGCCCCTTTTGAATGCCCACCCTGCATTTAATGTTAGTAAAATATTATATTTGACTGTATGGATGCCCCTTTTGAATGCCCACCCTGCATTTAATGTTAGTAAAATATTATATTTGACTGTATGGATGCCCCTTTTGAATGCCCACCCTGCATTTAATGTTAGTAAAATATTATATTTGACTGTATGGATGCCCCTTTTGAATGCCCACCCTGCATTTAATGTTAGTAAAATATTATATTTGACTGTATGGATGCCCCTTTTGAATGCCCACCCTGCATTTAATGTTAGTAAAATATTATATTTGACTGTATGGATGCCCCTTTTGAATGCCCACCCTGCATTTAATGTTAGTAAAATATTATATTTGACTGTATGGATGCCCTTTTGAATGCCCACCCTGCATTTAATGTTAGTAAAATATTATATTTGACTGTATGGATGCCCCTTTTGAATGCCCACCCTGCATTTAATGTTAGTAAAATATTATATTTGACTGTATGGATGCCCCTTTTGAATGCCCACCCTGCATTTAATGTTAGTAAAATATTATATTTGACTGTATGGATGCCCCTTTTGAATGCCCCCCTGCATTTAATGTTAGTAAAATATTATATTTGACTGTATGGATGCCCCTTTTGAATGCCCACCCTGCATTTAATGTTAGTAAAATATTATATTTGACTGTATGGATGCCCCGTTTGAATGCCCACCCTGCATTTAATGTTAGTAAAATATTATATTTGACTGTATGGATGCCCCTTTTGAATGCCCACCCTGCATTTAATGTTAGTAAAATATTATATTTGACTGTATGGATGCCCCTTTTGAATGCCCACCCTGCATTTAATGTTAGTAAAATATTATATTTGACTGTATGGATGCCCCTTTTGAATGCCCACCCTGCATTTAATGTTAGTAAAATATTATATTTGACTGTATGGATGCCCCTTTTGAATGCCCACCCTGCATTTAATGTTAGTAAAATATTATATTTGACTGTATGGATGCCCCTTTTGAATGCCCACCCTGCATTTAATGTTAGTAAAATATTATATTTGACTGTATGGATGCCCCTTTTGAATGCCCACCCTGCATTTAATGTTAGTAAAATATTATATTTGACTGTATGGATGCCCCTTTTGAATGCCCACCCTGCATTAACTGTATGGATGCCCCTTTTGAATGCCCACCCTGCATTTAATGTTAGCAAAATATTATATTTGACTGTATGGATGCCCCTTTTGAATGCCCACCCTGCATTTAATGTTAGTAAAATATTATATTTGACTGTATGGATGCCCCTTTTGAATGCCCACCCTGCATTTAATGTTAGTAAAATATTATATTTGACTGTATGGATGCCCCTTTTGAATGCCCACCCTGCATTTAATGTTAGTAAAATATTATATTTGACTGTATGGATGCCTCTTGAGTAAATTGTTTTCTGGAAAGGGGGCAGTAAGCCAAAAAAGTTTGGGAACCACTGATGTAAAGCAACTAAAACAGGAAATCCATGCTGATTCTGCCTGAATGTGAAGACTGTTCCAAGAAGAGAAAGACAATCACTCCTCAGATGGCAGGCAACCAAAACAGCAATACAAGCTTTGGAAATACGTCTAACACATGAAGACAAGTTCAATAATATGAAGAAAGTGATTGAACAACTGATATACAAGCTGGAAGACCAGCTAAACCATGAAGACATATTTCCTTTGACGATTGTGGGACGGAGAAGAGACGGGGGCTTTGGTGGTGACAACAGGACAAGGCTATCTACAGACCCACTAAGAAAACCCAACAAATACTACGTTCAGTGGGGGACAGATTCTGCCGTGTGCTGTACAGCTCTGGATGGGTCTGCGTGGGGACCACCAAATGCAGCATTGCCCAAAAACGAATCAAGGAACATGAAAGGCACTGCAGACTATTTCAACCAGAGAGGTTAGCCATGACGGAGCACTCTGGCGACCACTATGTCAGACTGCACAGAGAGGTAATTGAGGTCCACAGAAATGTGAGCAATGTCAACGGAAGGCAGGAGGGCATGAAGGTGAACAAAATCTGGCTACCGGTATTGGAAAACTCTAAAATCAGGACAGTAGGTGGGGAGCAGGACAGTAGGTGGGGAGAATGGGAAAGTTTACCCCGTGAGTCGGCTGGGCTGGCTGGCACCTCCCAGCGGGGATTCCCCCAGGCAGGAATCAGCTAGGCCAGGGGTGCTCACACTTTTTCAGCATGCGAGCTACTTATAAAACAACCAAGTCAAAATGATCTACCTACCCACTATAAAAATGTGAATTATATAACACAATATCTGCTTTGAACTGGGTTTTCTGAGTCCACACTGCAATATAATCTTATTCAAAGCAGATAACATGGGATTTTATTCAACTGTGTGGAAAGGACCTCAGATAACCCAGGGCCGGCAGCACTTGGGCGGCGGCGGGAGCCTGCGGGGCGGGACTGAGCCTTCCTCCCGCCCTGCCTGCGATCTACCAGGACACCCTATGCGATCTTCCAGTAGATCGCGATCTACCAGTAGATCGCGATCTACCTAATGAGCACCCCTGAGCTAGGCCTTGAGCTTCAAGGCTTTTCAATGCTAATCAAGGTGATTCACTACAGCATTCACACTTGCCTCCAGCGAATGGGAGTTCTTTCTTCCACCTGGACCTCCTTTGCCTACTTTCCAATATACCTCAAAACATCTGAGGATACCTGCCATAGGAGAGAATGCTTCTGGAATATGGCCATACAGCCCGGAAAATTCACACGCAATCCAACGGGACAAGCATTCACTGCCATTTCTGCCCAGATAGGAGTGAAAATCCCTGACTGCAGAAAAACGAAAGCAGAGATGGCTGCTGCTATTGCTGCAAGTTGGAGGAATCACTAACGGAGAAGGCCATGGAAAAGGCCACACAACAATCAGCTACCAACTGAGCAATGTTTAGAAATTAATGGGGACTTCAATGCTTGTGATAAAAGAGAATAAGGCATTTCCCCTCGATTTTACCTTCTTTTCTTGCCCTTCTTTCTTTGTATTACATTGTGTGTTATATTGCGTTATATGAAATAGTTGATTGTACAAGCCCAAGGCCATGACAAAATAGCACAGGTAAAGGGTTCACAGAATAGGACCCCCAAAGCAAACAGGAGGCAAAAGATAACCAACAAAGGTCATCATCATGCTCACACAAAGAGCAAAAACCATGTGCATTCTCCATAGTTACAGATACATTACGGGGAAGGGTCAAATTACCAGCCACCCCAATTAACTATCAATAGACAACTCTCTAGAGACCTGATTGAACTTTCAGTTGATTGAATATTCACATCAAAGTAGATCACTTTTCCTAGAGTAATTCTTCCTGTCTGTGGGCCTAGAATGGGTTATTCTTTGGTTTCAGTAGGAAGTCTGTTTCTTTCTTACGCTGTTCTGTCAAGTTTACTTTTTTGACTTTTGGAACCTATTGATTGGCTTTGCTGCCAAATCCTCTCTAATGTGCCATGCTAGGAGAGTATCAATGCCATAGTTCATAGGACATAAGAGTATTTACTTTCATGGGCAATCTCTTTGCAAATCAATAGCTACACTAATGACTTCAGCCCATAGATCAGGCGTGGGCAATTGCCGGTCCTCCAGGGGTTTTGGACTTCAAATCCCAGAAATCCTAACAGCTGGTAAACTGGCTAGGATTTCTGGGAGTTGAAGTCCAAAACCCCTGGAGGACCAGCAATTGCCCACGCCTGCCATAGATTCTTTGGCATTCTAGAGACCAAAAGCATGCACCTGGTGAAACCTTTTCCAGATTCTCAAACAATTTTCTATGTTTCACCTTGACTGTTGGTTTTTAAGGTCTTAAGGTATTCCTAGTAACTGATGAGACTCCCATAGATCTACAGACATGACCGTGAATGAACTGCAGAAAAGGTTGTCACCATCTTGGTTTTTGGAGAGGAAGTGTGTGCTTCTCCCTCCGCTTCTATGCAAAGTGTACATACTTTATTGCAGCAATTGTGCAAATTCATGCCTCTGCTTCATTGAACAGCTACACACCAAAACCTTTCATTCGCATGTCCGAGTCTTTGACGCCACAAACTGAGATAATCATCATATTTGCAATGCTTTGCAACGCCTGCAGATCTAGCTATAGAATTAAGCATTTATTAATCTGCTGTTAAAAAGCACTTTCCGTCCAATGCTGCTTTTCTTTTTCCCAGCACTGGATCTTTCTTCCTTATCTGTTCTTGAGGAGGCTGCTGTCACAGTCCCATTTGCAGTCTCCTTCTTTGCAACTCTCCCCCCCACCCCCCAAACACACACACCACCACTGCTACCTCTGGCTGCAGGGAAAGGATTCAATGCTGGGCAAAGGGATGGGGAGGGTGGCAATAGGAATGTAGGATCCCTCCTTCCTTTGCAGTCTGGATTGCAAGGAGGAGCAGGCAGCCAAAGCCAGGAGGTCAGAGAAGGTGAGGGCCGAGGGTAGCTCCCTTATCCCTGGCTCCCTCTGAGGAACCAACAGAAGGGAAGGGTGCACGTGGGCCCTCTCCCTCCTTTTGGCTGGGTCAATGAGAGAAGAGCGCTTGGATTCCATTCTCCCAGGCTAGCTCCACAACCCCAAGTGTTACGAGTAGCCTGGTCTCTTCCTTGGTTAGGAGGGTTGGTGGTGAGACCTCACAACCTCTGAGAATGCGTGCCATAGATGCAGGTGAAATGTCAGGAGAGAATGCTTCTAGAACATGGCAATACAGCCCAAAAACCTACAACAACCCACAGCCTGTCATTGATTGGTATGAGGTAAATAATGGATACTAAAGTAATTGTGGTTGGCATTGAATGTAATGGCTGAAACTCAAAGAAGTAATAGCATACAACTGAGAGAGTAATACTGTATGATGGTAGGAGTCAAGATCTGGGAACAGATGTTACAAGAAAACTATATTATATGCAATGTTTTGAAATTAGCAATGATTTTTTTTGTAAAAAAATCCCCCCAAAACCAAACCAAAACGTGACTAGAGACCATCACCCAGAGGACCTTTTCTCCATTAAAGACCTTTCTCCTCCAGAAGGTCTCTTATCAGTCCAGAAACGCTGACAAATGGACTGGGAAGTTTTCACTCGCATGCTTTTCTGATCTGTTGTCAAATATTTGGGGACCCATTTTGCAGAGAGCTTCTTCATGTTCAAATGTTCATGGATAATGACACAAACATGTTGATGGGAAATACCCATGATGTTTTCTATATCTTTAGCTGAAATTCGCCGATTCTCCAGTATGAAGTTGTGCATAGCATCGACGATCTCCGGAAAAACAATCACTCTCAGTCATCCAGGACGTTCCTCATCATTGGTGCTGCAGTTTTAAATTTGGCAACCCAGTTCTTAACTGTAGAATATGAAGGGCACTGATCCCCCAATGTCTGTGACTTATCACCATGAATATCCTTCACAGACTTTCCTTGCAGAAACAATAATTTTATCACTCCTCTGCTCTCATTTGCTGTGAATATCGCCTTAGAGCAGTGTTTTTCAACCTTTTTTGAACCGCGACACATTTTTTACATTTACAAAATCCTGGGGCACACCACCAACCAAAATGACACAAAATGACACTCTAACACAGTAATACATATAGTTAATATGTTTTTAAATGTATTTATACACTCAGTGTGAAACCTGGGCCTGTTTCGATGAACACAACATATATATGACTTCCTCTCACATACTTATACATGGCTATCATGTCTTCTCTCAGCCTTCTCTTCTTCAGACTAAACATGCCCAGCTCTTCAAGCCGCTCCTCATAGGGCTTGTTCTCCAGACCCTTGTGAAATTTCACCCTGAGTGAAACTTGCTTCCAGTTAACTATGGATGTCATGAAGCTGTTATAAACAGTTCCTTGGGCGGGAGGAGGCAATTCTCAAAAAATCCAGTAAAATAGTAAAAAAAAAAAAAATTCCAAGCAAGGAGACTCAAATTTGTTTCTTGGAAACCTGTGAATGCTTCAGCCTCCCGATGCTGACTGCCCAGTTCACCGATGTGGAGCTTCCGGCTTTGTTCTCGCGAGAAATCCAAGCCAACGCGAAAACGCCGACTCAATCACTTCCGCCCAGTGCTCTGCTTTTGCGGAGGGAGGAGGGAGACAGTGAAAGAGGCAACACAGATCTATGAGTATCAGGAGGCTGAAGCAGCCCTGAGCAGGAGCTGGAGCCCTTCCTTTGCCTCGGGGAAGGTCTTTGGAGAGGGAAATAGAGAGAAAGATCTGCTAGGAGGGGGAAGAGTGCCAACTTCCCATGGCACACCTGATGATCGCTCACGGCACACTGGTTGGGAAACACTGCCTTAGAGTTAGACCCTGCCATTTTGTTTTCCCGAGTGCCTAGATCCCTGTTGCCATAAGCTACAAACACAAAATTTTGAAAACATACATTAGACACATAAGGCTTTCATGTGATGTAACATTCATTACCATAAAATCAAAACAAGAACACAAAATCAAAGACGTATCAGCAGCCCCTCGTATATACAGTATAAATGTTTGATGATTACAATGATAGTTATTGATTCTTCTCTTATGAAGATGCTACTTTAAACATAGTTTCTGTGTTACTTTTGTTTACGTATTTCCTCAGATCTTTCCATCATAAAACATTCATAATATTACTCCGAAAAACTGTTTCCTGAACAAAAACTACACTCCTTAACCGGATGCTGAAGATCCTGACTACTTTGCACTTTAAGACCTCTCTACTACTAACTTTTCCCTCCCAGCTCCTTGATATCAGCCAACTCCATTAGCTACCCCCAGCTAACTGAAAAAGAATGTTCAGTTGGCCTCCTCTAACTGCCGTTCTTGACTCCGCCCATCTCTCACGCCTAAGCACCTGCTCATTTGCATCTGGCCAATCAGGCCGCTCCTATGCAAATAGCTCCTCCTCCGGCTCTTCTGCTCGATAGGAGCCACAAAATGGCTGCCTAACTTCCTGGTTCTACAAAATGGCTGTTCACACGCCAATCCTTCAAGCTAGGTTGCATACCAATTTTCCCAGGTAAATCAGATCTGTCACACCAGGCATCCCCAAAGACATAGAAAAATTCAAAATTTCTGGCATCAAGACTGCTCAGTTCCTGTGTTTTAAAACAAAAATGTTCTGGGCTTACTTTTTTCCTTAAAAAAAGAAAGATGTGTGTGTGTGTGTACTTTTCCAAGCACGTCAAAACCTCCTTCCTTTTCCAGTTCTCACTGGCTCCACTGTTGGTTATAATATGTTCGCACCCACCAGCTGAGTTAGCTATTAGGGGGAATAATAGCTGTAGATGCTTTCAATTCCTTCGAGTGCTCTCCTCCAAGTCAACCCCCATGTGGCGCATAGATGCGAATAAATTACTGTAACCTCACCAGATTCCCGAACCCCAGGAGCTCTCCGCTTTTAATGAACCGGACTGCTGAATTAAGTATTTGCTAGTAGTGCCAACACAAATGGTCAAGGCCAAGAGATAAAGAATCTCTGTGGCTGTTGGAAGGGGTAGTTGTAGGCCAAGCCACAACTGTTCTTGCATGCCTTTTCTTTGTAAAACTACTTTCCCCAACAGTGGTTGGAGGCCAGATCTCAATTAGTAAATCTCAAGAGAAAAAGAAGCTAGAAAACCAAACAGTTTTTTTTAAGGTTTGGAAACTACTTTTATTCCGGATGACAACTTCCAGGGTCTCTCTTTCATTATGGCCAGATGCTTGGATCTGTACTTCTCTAGAGTAAGTTTTCCAAGCCCATTACTTAAGTTTCACAAAAATTGTTAACCCACCGCCTAGCCATGATGGGAGTTAGGGGGACTGCTCTCAAATGGGTGTCCTCCTTTCTCCTTGATCGGGGACAGCGAGTGGAGAGGTGGGGTGCCTCAGGGAGCCATTCTTTCCCCTTTATTGTTTAACATCTACATGCAACAACTTGCCAAGCTGGTGCGGAGTTTTGGTCTGGAGTGTCATCGGTATGTGGATGACACCCAGCTGGTGCTGAGGATGGACGGCCGACCAGACTCTGTACCCGATTGTTTCCAACAATGCTTTGAAGCCGTGACTGGTTGGCTGCGGGCCAGTCGGCTGAGAGTGAATCCATCTAAGACGGAGATCCTTTGGCTGGGTCATCCAGGTGGGTGTGGGCTCCAGCTGCTTACTCTGGACGGCGAGGCATCACGCCTGTTGCACTTAGTAAAGAGTCTGGGGGTCCAGTTAGACCACTTGTCAAGCTGGTGCGGAGTTTTGGTCTGGAGTGTCATCGGTATGCGGATGACACCCAGCTGGTGCTGAGGATGGACGGCCGAACAGACTCTGTACCCGATTGTTTCCAACAATGCTTTGAAGCCGTGTCTGGTTGGCTGCGGGCCAGTCGGCTGAGAGTGAATCCATCTAAGACGGAGATCCTTTGGCTGGGTCATCCAGGTGGGTGTGGGCTCCAGCTGCCTACTCTGGACGGCGAGGCATTATGCCTGTCGCACTTAGTAAAGAGTCTGGGGGTCCAGTTAGACCCGCTGCTGACAATGGAGGCTCAGGTCTCTGCTGTCAGCAGATCCGCTTTTTGCTTTACTTAATTACTTAAGTTTCACAAAAATTTGAGATCACATTTGCTGGCCATCAACTCTGATTTAAAGGCAAACGCACAGAGCGCTGTCAATAACAATTGTAAAAGTATCCGGCTCAGCCAGTATGATCAGAGTGGGTGAGAACAGGGAGGGCTATCGCTTTCCAATCCTGATCTAGATGGGCTTTGGCCAGGTGCAGCAGAACGTCTCTAAGTTTTGGGTGAATTATCCTCTTCAGGCTCTTCACGGTCATCTCAAGATTAGACTACTGTAACGCCCTTTACATCGGCCTACCTTTATCCGTGACCCAGAAATTTAAGCTTGTCCAGAATGCTACTGCTCGACTCCTCACTGGGGTTCCAGTGAGATGTCATATAACACCTATTTTGCAGCAGCTCCACTGGCTGCCGATCGAGCACCGGATCACTTTCAAGGTGATTTATTTATTTATTTACTTCATTTATATTCCGCTCTTCTCACCTCGAAGGGGACTCAGAGTGGATTACAGTACATATACTTGCAGACAATCCCTGCAGTTCAATATATATAGACATATTTTTGGACATATCTTGACCAACATAGACAAACAAAGAGGCCAACTTCTGGCCAACTTCTGGCCACCAGGGGGAGCTGACGCACTCCTCATCTCTCTCAGCATTTTCCCCCCAGCGTCCCTTGTTGTTCTTTCCACAATCCTCAGCGACTCCTGGAATTCTTATGGCTTCATAAATCAGTCAAAATTTGCCTCCCCACTTAATGTGGTGCCTTTATCTCCTACTTGACAAATGAACTGTATTTTGGGCTGCAAAGGTCGACAGCAAGCTACACTTAAGGTCGGGCACCCACCCCGACTCGGGTAGGTCTCGAACTCATGACCTACAGGTCAGAGATATCTTATGCAGCTGACACTTAGCCAGCTCCCCCCTTCCTGGTGATGGTATTAACCTTCAAGGCCTTGTATGGTCCAGGGCCGGTGTACCTACGGGACCGTCTCACCCCCTACCAACCCCAGAGATCACTCCGCTCAGACGATCAAAACCTACTGGAAGTATCCAGCTTTAAGACCGTCCGCCTAACATCTACTAGGCGCAGAGCTTTCTCTATTGTGGCGCTATCTCTCTGGAATGCCTTGCCAACTGAAGTCCGTGCCCTGCGAGACTTGTCGACTTTCCGCAGGGCATGTAAGACTCATTTGTTTCGGCTGGCATTTGAATCTTAACTTTGTATTAATTAATGTTAATCTTTGCTTTTATGGTGTTTTATATTGTGTGTTGTGAGCCGCTCCGAGCCCTCGGGGAGTGGCGGCATACAAGACCGAATAAAAAAATAAATAAAATAAAATAGTATGTGCACTAGTATATGCAATTATGGCCAGTATATCCATTCCCTGTAGCTACAGTTCCTGTGAATATAACCCATTTAAGATTTGCCGAAGTGGAATTTCAACCTACTTCGAATTTTCCTCACTCTTTTAAAACTGGAAGATAACAGATTAACTTGATCACAGGGTTCTCCTGGAAACAAGTCCAGAAGTCAACATTGACTTGATAGCAGGCTGACATTCTTAGGATTGTAGCCTTGGTGTTTCAAGGGCAAAAGCAAGCAGCCAGCATGTCGCACAAGGCTAAATTCATGCCTATTAGTATTTTACTTGGATTTCGAAATGATCATGCATAAAATATAGTCCTTCATGGCATCATAAAAATTCATATTCCGAGGAAGAGTAAGTAAATCAGCTCTGTGACAACTCACACTAGGACAAGAGGACAATGCAATAGAGCACATTATATTATGTTTAGCGGCTGCTGGGGAGCAAGATGGTTACCAGAATACACCAGTATTGCATAAAGTTAAGTTAGAAGGGAACACACAACACATGAGCTTAGTGGAAGAAAGGTAGCCATAATACATCAGTGGCAGCTGACAGGAACAGCTGGAGTCTGACAGGAAACTGAGATTATACAAGAGAGATGTGATTTTTATACCTTAAAAATGCATCCGTTTTAGTGAACTGGCAATGTGTGAGAGACTGTTGGCCTAGGCTTTGAGAAGGTAGTCCTTGGTCTCTACTACCACTGCCCCATCTCCTGGACAAAGGCAAGAGCCCGTTATTCTCTATTAATGGATTTGTTTACTGACTGTGTTGCATTTCCCAACTATCAGGAGCATGTTTGTTCATAATTTGCTGTATGTATAGTTTGTGTTGACTATATATTAAATGCACTTGATTGTAGGTGTTATCATGTAGATATTTGCTTGCATATTGGGGGCTGCTGGAGAATACAACTTTCTCTCATTAGCTAAACAGTGGTTCGCAACTTGTGGGACCCCAGGTGTTTTAGCGGCAGCCTACAACTTCCAGAAATCCCAGCCAGTTTACCAGCTGTTAGGATTTCTGGGAGATGAAGGCCAAAATATCTGGGGATCCACAGGTTGAGAACTACTGAACTAGGATGTATTTGTCTTTGCCTGGTAGATTTATAGCATATAGCTGCAAGATAAAGATAAAGGTACTCATCTCAATTTCTAAGCCGAAGAGCTGGTTTTGTCCATAGACACCTCTTAAGGTCATGTGGCTGGCATGAGTGCATGGAGTGCCGTTACCTTCCTACCAGAGCAGTATCTATTGATCTATTCACACTTGCGTGTTTTTGAACTGCTATGTTGGCAGAAGCTGGGGCTAACAGCGGGAGCTCACGCCGCTCTCCTTTCGGTTAGCAAGTTTAGCAGCTCAGTGGTTTAACCCACTGCACCACCGAGGGCTTCATAGCTGCAAAGGGAAGTAATAACAGGCGAATAACTTCTAAATGGCAGAAACTGAGTTTTCTAGATAAAGCCGACTTATTTAATACTTACCGTATTTCAATACGATATAAAAATGTTGTGCATAACTAGATGGACTTCCCAAAGCAACAGTGGTTGACATACCTACAACACTCATTAATTGACACTCTGGCAATGAAATGATGTTTCTGAATTAGTAAGGTCTTAATGACACGAAGCAGCAAACTGTCACTGAAGCTGGACCATCCTCTTTTGTTGACATCCCTATCACATGGCACCATACTCATTCTTGCTGCCCATCTGCCTCCAGTGCAGAAAGGAAAGGTTAGGAGGGTATGAGGTAGTACACTTGCAGGACCATGGATTGCCAAAGCGGTGAATTGCACAAATGAAGACAATACAATATTGACGGTGCTCGTGCTAGTTTGTATCCGCCATCTTATGATTGAGCAACTGCCATGGAATTGCTGCTTTGTGTGATAAAGTCCTCAGTTGAAGAGTCTGCAAACTCAACAGTCCTCGAACTTGATGTCAGGATTATCTGCTCATATTGTCCATGTCAGAGCTTTCCAAACATGTTGGTGACAGATCTTTTTAGACTTGCATCATTTTACGACATGGCAATTCATTTTTATAAGTAAACCAGAGGTGGAACCAACCCCTTATAAAAGGTATGAATGGTATGGGGAAACAATTTATCTCATGAAAACTTTTCATTTATATCTTTAAAAATATATGATTTAGTGCTTATTTCTCATAGCCAGAGGTTTCTCATTACATTCACATGACACACCTACACATGCAGCTGATACGCAAACATGTCATGATACACAGTTTGTAAAGCTCTGGTCTAAATGCTGAGACATCCATGTCCAGCTGTTTCCTATTAGCCCAGAAAGTGGAAGAGGGAAACAATTGTTACAACCACATGCATCTTAACTACCTTCTCAAGCAAAGAAATGCTGCACCCCATTATTCTGAAAGATGGGAAAATAAAATGAAGCTTCAATTCTCTCTTCTTTACATTCCCATTACACTGTTCTCTTCCAAGCTATCACTTTCTTTTACATTGAAATCAAAAGATCTTGGTTTGCTCTTATGTATTGCCAAGAGCGGAACTGTATGGCCATTTGTGCAACTGCATAACCGCATTTCATCCAGGGTCCTGGCTGTAAAACGTGAGGTGCTCTTTGTCCCCTTTCCCTCTGTGCCTTGTAAGCCTGAGTAATTTTAGCCATTCTACATGCCTTTACAGAACCACGGCTGTGCTTTTTGTCCCTCTTGCAGCCTTTGGATTTTTACTACATCATTGACTCTGAAGCCCTTGAGGCATATTATCCGCTGCTAACTCTTACTCTCCAGTTAGCTTGAAGAATGCCCTGGTTTAGGCTTGCAGTTTGAAGAGGAAAGATAACCTAGCTTAGCATAAAACACAGAGGACAGTCTCAGATTAGTTCTCAATATGAACTTGGCAAAATGATTTCAGATTAATTGGAACATGGACAAACAATTCATCTGTTATTAACTATTAGGTTTTTACTATGTATATAAACTGATTCTATAAATATATTCTGTTTTTATTCCATATATTTATATTTTAAATGCATTTCTACACGATTTAAATTGTTTTTTCAAAAACTTCTTAAACTCTTTTTTTAAAGGCCAAAGAGTGATGGATAACAACACTGTGAATGGAGGTGACCCTTCGCTTGACCTCATGAGGTTCTCCCATCGCTACACTATGGGGAGGGGAAGCGTGGCTTTGGGGAGTGGAGGTGCCATGACTCCTACACAGAAGAAGTGCCAGAGTGGTTCTCTGCAGGTCCCACCAGCAAGTCAGAGACCATCGAATTGATAGGCTTTGATGACAAGATCCTAGAAGAGGAGCAAAAAGGCCGGAAGCGCTCCTGGAGGAGGAATGCCTCCCTCAAAGAAGGCAATGGGGGTTTGGCTGAAGAGGAAGTGAACCGCAGACAGGAAGTGGCGGTGTCCGAACAGGAAGAACTTGTTGACTTCAACGAATTCTTCAACCTGTATAAGAGTGTCCCCGGCTTGGCCTCCATGATTGAGAACTTCTTGGGCGAGGGGTCAGTGTCATCGGTGTCTTCCAGCCGCTGGTTCTCCTCCAACCCCAGCCACTACGGGAGCTGCTCTAGCAGCCTGCGCTCCACCCCGCACGAGGAGCTTGAACGCCTGGCCGGCCTGTCACCACCAGGGGTCGGTGGGCGGGGCGTTCTTTGCCCCCATTCTGGTGGAGGACCTGGAGGCAGGCCTGGGGCCCGGAGGGGGCATGGCCTGGGCCCAGGTGGCCCAGGTGGTGGGGCCTCCTCCTGCCCAGAGGGCCAAGAGGTGGACATCCTGGAGATACTGCACAAGGCCAAGGTTGACCTCTGACCCCTGCTCTGCAGTCTTTCCACCAACAAAGAGAAGCTCCGCCAGAGCAATGACTTGAATGATAATATTATATTACTATAATATAATATCATTCAGGCAGAAACATCTAGAGGGTGAGAACTCTACCTTGAACTCCTGCCTGGGGCCAGCCTTACCAAACATACTAGGTGTGGCCCCCACAGCTGTGTCATCTCATCTGAAGCCAGCAGCAGATAAAACAGCCTGCATTGGACCCAGAGCTTGCTTTGCAATCCAACTGTGCTAAGCCAATCAATAAGATCTTGGCACTATAGGATTTTTACCAACACTTCACCATCACGAGAAAAAAACACCCCCATCTGCCTCCCCAAGGACCTCATACCAGTTTATACCACCCCTCCCCCATGAAGACCTGGGTTGCATTCCCGTGCCTAAGCAGTATTCATAGGGCTCCTTAATTGTGGGGATCTGGGAATCTCTGAGAGGGCATAAAAATTGGGGTGGATGTTATGGGAGATGTGTGTGGGAGGGGGATGGTAACAAGACCAATATAGGTCCTTTTTAACTTGTAGAATCATGCAATATAATAATTTTATTTTGGCCAGATCCTTAAGCACTCTGACTTGGACACCACCTCAGCCCTGTTGACTTGTAAATACCTTTTTACTTTTAATGTTTTGACTATTTGCTATTATTAGATCTAGTAGTAAACATGTTCTAAATGTTTGATTTATATATTTAGATTTCTAAGTATGTTATTTTTGAGTTTTTATATAAGTACATCTGATGCTGTTTATTTTATTGTTTATTATTTGATCTGTTTGTTATGTTATGCTGGTATAGAAATAAAGATGGTGATGATTATCTGAGACCCAAAGCCTGATCTGGAAGATGTACTGTAGTTCTAAAGCAAATGAAGTCGGAATTTACAGGGTTGTGGATACAAAAAATGGAACAAATCTCTTGTCCCGGTATTCTATTTTCCATTGCAGACTGATCCTGGGACTCTGAGACTTTTTGACAGCATAGTATATCAAGTACAGGAATGCTCAAATATTTCTAGTTTTATTGTATTCTTGGTGCTTTAAGTATTTTAATGCAGTGATTTTCAACCTTTTTTGAGACGCGGCACATTTTTTACATTTACAAAATCCTGGGGCACACCACCAACCAAAATGACACAAAATGACACTCTAACACAGAAATACATATAGTTAATATGTTTTAAATGTATTTATTAGGCATGAGAAAAAAGTTATGAAAATTAAATGAAATCGGAAGGGATTCGCATGTAATGGGACTTTCTAGTTTATACGCATCGCCGCGCGATCCCGGAAGTACCCTTTCTTTTTACGACACTTTGCGGCGCCATTTTTGTATCTGGTGCGTGTCGTGGGACGTCGGATGGCTTCTTTGCCCTTACTGATGTGGTTTCTGATTGGCTAATGGAGACCAGGTGGTACCATGAAACCACCTTCTTTCCTTTAGCCAATCAGACAGGGAGGGCCGTCTCTGCTCCTCCTCCGCCAAACAAACTCCTGGCAGGGAGGAGGGGCAGGGAGGGCCCCATCTGCTCCTCTTCCTCTGCCAGGATCTAAAGCGCATCAAGGCTTGGTGCGCTTTAGATCCTGGCAGGGAGGGCCCCGTCTGCTCCTCCTCCTCTGCCAGGATCTAAAGCAGGAGGGCCCCGTCTGCTCCTCCCTCCTCTGCCATCTAAAAGCGCTTGGCTTGCGCTTTAGATCCTGGCAGGAGGAGGGGCAGGGAGGGCCCTGCTCCTCCTCCTCTGCTGCTCTTGGTGCTTTAGATCCTGGCCTCTGCCAGGATCTAAAGCGCATTAAGGCTTGGTGCGCTTTAGATCCTGGCAGGGAGGAGGGGGGCAGGGAGGGCCCCGTCTGCTCCTCCTCCTCTCTGCCAGGATCTAAAGCGCATCAAGGCTTGGTGCGCAAGCCTTGAAGAGGCTTCTCCTCCTCTGCCAGGATGACTGGCCAACTTCAGCCCTCCAGATGTTTTGGACTTCAACTCACTCCTCCCTCTCCCCGCGCTCTCTCCTTCTCTCTCTGCTTTCTCTCTCTCCTCGTGGCTTCCTCCCTGCCTCCTCTCTTCCCCCACCGCACGGGCCAACTTCAGCCCTCCAGGTGTTTTGGAATTCAACTCTCACCATTCCTCACAGCCTCAGGCCTCTTCCTTTCCCCTCAGCCTGGGCAAACTTGGGCCCTCACTCCTTCAGGATCGGGGCGAGAGGCAGCGAGGAGGGGGCTCCTCCTCCTTTTTTTGCTGCTTCCAAGAATAGAATACCCCCCTCCCTCTCTCCCTCCTTCAGTTTACCAGCTGTTTGGATTTCTGGGAGTTGTAGGCCAAAACCATCTGGAATGCGCATGCGCTGGCATACGAACTACTAACGAATTTCGTTAGTAATTACGTTACATTTTAGAAATTTTTGGAAATTTTTTTGTTTTTTTTGGAAGTCTTTACTAATCAAAAAAAAAAAAACCCCATTAGATTTTCGAATCCCGATTTTTGGGTTCTAAACCAAGCCTAATATTTATACACTCACATAGTGTGAAACCTGGGCCTGTTTCAATGAACACAAAATAGATATCCTGGCAGGAATGGTAGAAAGACACACACAAAGCTCTTGCTCAAGTCTCTGTGTTTTTAGTTTTTATCACAGTCAAGCTTGAGAAGCTCATCTCACACAGATATGTGGTTGAAAACGGGAACAATGTCAAAATAGCTTTGTTGGCCAGAATGGGGAACTCCCTGGCAACAGATAACCAAAAACTGTCCAAAGGAAGATCAGCATGCCGTCGCATCCCCAGTGAAAGTGAATCCAAATGAAAGATAGCTTTTGCTGTATTGCCTCGAGCTCACCATCTTTTCTTTTTTCTTTTGTCCACCACTCATATTAGGACCTTCATCTGTGTCATAATTTTGTCCAGGGCCCCGTTCGGCATTTGTATTTTCCCTTCTCAAAAACTTCTCCATCACTCGCTTGTCACTCGCTTGTCTTGCTGTGATCCCAAATTGCCACTGTCACTTGACGCGCAGCTGCAGCAGTAACTCTTAACTTTGTTTACTAAGCTGCGTCTGAGTGAATCCAAGATGGCGCGACCATAGCACTCTCGCGTCACTTCTTAAGTGATGCGAGAGTGCTATGGTTCCATTTCTTAAAGGGACAGATGCGCCTTATAGTTTATATATGAATGAAATTCGAAAATAATTTCCCACGGTGCACCTGATGATCTCTAATGCCACACTAATGTTCCACGGCACATTGGTTGAAAATCACTGTTTTAATGCATTCCTTTCTGTGTTTGACATACACAAAGTGTGGTAATGCATATTCTTATGTCCCTGCTAAACTAACCACTAAAGGATGGAGTGCAGTATTTGCATTGCTTGAAAAAGGGATATAAATTTGAGTACTAACTCTTGCATTCTGTTATATCGTTTCATTATGTAATAACCAAAAGCAGTGAGAAGCCACATGGCCACTGGTTCCTTCTAAGCCAAAATATGCCTTCTTTCTTTCTCAGAAAGGAATACAACGTGAGTGTAATAATGACATTAATGTTATTACTCAACAGTTTTTGTCCCATAGCTTATCTCAATTGAAAAGGAAAAGGGGTATGGTGGATGCTGGTCAAACCAAACAAACCACTCCTTTGGATCTCCTGCTAAATGTGAATGTAATTGTTGAGTAATCCTCTGAACAGTTCCTCAATGACACATGAAGACATTATAAGTGGGATCTAAGTCTGCAGAAATGAGCTAAAAATTGAACACTTTAGCAGTGATCCTCTTACCGAAAGCAAGCTGTTGAGTGTAGAAAATCTAACGTTTCTGAAAGGAGTTTGAAGCTGCAAAGGACCTCTTAACATGGTTCTCTCGAACAAAGGAATATGGAGAGAGGCAACATGGATGTAGGGCAGTGTTTCTCAACCTGGGGGTGCAAGGAGGTTTCAGAGGGGCCTCCAAAGACCATCAGAAAACACATACTTATGATGGTCTTAAGAAGACCTTTAGCAGAGAAGGCTGAAGATCTCTCCACCTGTTCTCTTCCTTTTTGGAAACCACCAAAAGCCATCTGTAAAGGAAGGGTATTAACCAGGGGTTGATTTGTGACCTCAATAAATCAAAACTGCTGCCGCCACCAATATAAAGAGAAGTGTATTATTTACCTGAGGATTTAAAACTACTCTTGAGCTGGAACAAATCCTCTGGCCGATAAAACCTCCTTCTGAAAACCCAATGACCACCACCAGTTATTAACGAAGATAAGCCCTTTGGCTCACTAGAGGTACTTCAGGGAGAATGCACTAGACTTGCACCCAGGCCTGTCTTCTGAGGTAAATCTGAGATAACTTATTTCTTCAATAGGGTACGCTGCCACCATTTAACTTATTATTTCAGGAAAATGCTTTTAAAATCTTCTTCTGGACCGAGACACACGTGAGGCTTGAATTTCAAACAAACTAACAATAAAGTTTATTGAAGAGAACTTACAATATAGTTATTAAGCTTATTGGTTTCAGAGAACTTGGCACACAAGCATATGGTTTCTTTAACTGCATGAATCCTCGTTGCAAGGTCTACTATCTCCTCACTCCAAGAGTTTACTGACAGGAAACTAGTCTCTGCCTAATAAACTTAAATCTAATACAGATAGTCTAAGCATTAGATCTATCTAAATCAGAAATCTACCCACACTCTCTACCCTTAGAGTTGTAGATTTCTATACACTAGCTATTCCTGCTAGCAACCTGAATCCCTTTTCAGGCCTCTTCTTCCTATCCTACACTAGCCCTGAACTTCTCTTCTTCCCAAACTTTTGTTACCTTCCTAGTCAAACCCCAAACTTCGTCTGCTGACAGATTTTAAAATGCCTCTTCTTGAGTTTTTCTTTTTCCAAGTTAGGCTCCGCCCCCTTTTCCACCAGCCAATTCTCACGTCTCTCCAGGGTGTACTTGGCTACGCCCCCTTTTGGAACGAGCAACCTCAAAATGGAGGACTTTCTGCAATCCACCCAAAATGGATTGCTGCCAAAGGTTTCGGGCCTAGTTTTTTCAGGTTTCTATTTTAGCCTCCCAGATAAGGAAATTCACCACACCATCCTTTGCTGTTATTTCCTGGCCTCCCAGCCAGCCTCTCAGCCACGGGGAAGGTCGTTTCTGAGACTCCAAAAGGGGAGGGGAGAGCAGGCATGCTCAGTGGATGGAAGCGTGGTGCATATGTGGGAGAGTGTGCGAGGCTGGAGGGAGACGCGTGCCAGCAAGTCCCTTCAAAGCATTGCGGTTCTGTGTGGTAAATTCGGCCTAATTCTATCATTGGTGGCGTTCAGAATGCACTTTGATTGTAGGTGAACTATAAATACCATCTTGTGTGCATAAAGGAATAAATCATGCAATCTTGCTTTACTGGTTTTGCATGTGCTCAACACAGTGGTGCTGCTGTAATTTGCTGCACTCCTAAACATTTTCTCAGCTGTCCATACTGAAAACACAGCTACCATGATGAACCTACATCAACATTACTCTTCTAATGAACTCTCTTTCAAGCATGTCTATTTGGTGTAAGTATTTATGGTGGACAGACAACTCCAAATCATCTAACACTTGGAACAAATATTTCAAAATTGCACCAGGAAACCAAGCTGATTAAAAGGGTTGTGCTTTTGGGGAAAACCTTGCCCCGTTTCATATCCCGGCTTTCATTGGGAGCCCTGATCCATTTTTGGGGGCCTCCTCAAATCAGGAGGGTAGATATTTGTTTTTAGTTTGGGGGCCTGAAAATTGGACCGTGGGGAGGGGGGGGGGTTCCCTTCCACTGGCTCCTTCCTGGAGTGCTCTTTAAGGAGGCTTCCATTCTTACCTGGCACCTGCTGTTTCTACTCTAGAGTTAGAGGTGCTCAGCTGCAGGCACTGGCAGGCGCACACGCTTTCTGGACTTGCCTGCATGCTACGCCACAGAAGCACTCTCCTTAGACAAAGTGTGTGTGTGTGCAGGCAGACCCAAAAAGTGTGCCGGCCAAGCGCCTCTTACTCTACAGTAAGAGGCGCTCAGTTGCAGGCACACTCTGGTCCTGCTTGCATGCTCTGCCACACACACACTCTCATTCCAAGGCAAGGAGGCAAGTTCGACTGCAGACGAAAGCAAGATTTCGTGTCGAGGGCTTCTAGTTTCATGCTTCCGAAGAAACAGAAGACACAAAATAAATGCTAGAAGCGAATTCTGCATACAACTCTACTGATTAGCCCATGAATGTCTTTTCCCAGTAGTGGCACATGGTAGGAACTAGGGGAAGAGCAGATTAACTGTCTTTGGTGTTATGAAACAGTAGTTGTCCCATTATTATTTACTAATAAAGTAGCACAAATTGCTCCTTTAAAACTATCATAGTAAGTTACACAGTTCATTGGGGAATTAGGAATACAAAACATCCAGCTCTGATCAGTTTAACTGTTTTTTATCCCGGACTTTATTGGAAAAGATATAAAAACAGTAATCCATTAAAATGTCAAAACAGCAAAATTATACCAAGAAGCTCCCAATATGACAAATAATGTCTAGATTGCAGTCTGAATAAAAACGACTGGCTAAGTTTCTTTTTAAGCTTAAGGCAGGATGCATAGTGATTATCAGAGGAACACAATGATGAATTGGCATCTGAATGCCAAGGGAAAATATGCAACGTTTATTGTACTGGCTTATACAAGCAACTTTATTAGAGTCTTGTGGCAAGGTACATCAGTAATCTGTAATCAAACTGTAACATTCTCCCTGTCTCAAGGAAAATAATCAGATTTCTTCATGATGCACTATGAATTACCAACCATGTTTCTTTGGGATTGTCTTCCCACAGACTTCCAGAGACACCCCTGCTCACAAGAGGCTTACAGAAAGTGCGCACCTCTGCGCATGCTCATAAAAATAACTTTTATTTCAGCAGCTCCAGAACAAATTTATCAGTGTATTTCCATTACAAAATGAAGAGGGGGAAACTTACTTAAATTAGAAAAGAGCATTAGAGTACATTAATTTCTCCAAACTGATTTCTAGCATTGTTTTAGTGTTCAAAGCAACAATTAGCATTTTCCACGCTGCCAACAATTCTGACATAAAAAGCTTACTTTCTACCAAACCACAGCATTACCTACGTAACCAGATGTCCCAATTCTAGTTTCAAGTTTAAGAAGGCTCACTTTCCCCCTCAAAAGGAATGATGTGATTCAGCTATGTAAAGGATTAATATTATGATAAATTCTTCTTTGGTTATAGAATAGATTTAAAGCAGGATTTATTACTTTTAAGAAGTCAGCTAAAAATACCACAGAATTCTAAACAGTACTCTCATACTAAAACCCAGCATGTAATTTTAAAGTTGTATTGTCATGCTTTTGAAATCTATTTACCTTTTTTCACTCTAAAATGTATTTATCAAAATATTAAAAGTAAATGATTTTTAAAATAATCCACAGAACACTGGAGGTAATTCTGCAGATAGTAGCGGCCAAACACCCAGACTACCTTCTCTGTTTAAATGCTATCCATCGCCTTGAATTCACTGAGTGCTTGCACTGGGTTAACATGTTTCTTCTGAGAAGCTCGCTTGATTTTGGTCTGTGTTTCGTCTTGTTTCTCTCGCTTGACTAGTGGTTTCTTCTCTGGAGCCTTCATTTTCCAAGACACTGCTGGAAGGTTCAGAGAAGCCATCCCTTGTGACTTCTGGTACTTCGTGGATGCCACATAAGAAGCCTTCACTGTTTGTACCACGGCATTCATCAGGTTCTTTGCAGCTTGAATCAGAGACATAGCACTATCCACCTAAAATAAAATGAGCAAGAATTCCCCTTAGTTTTAAATAACGTCCATAATGCAATCTACTAGGTAAAGGAGAAGAGAAGTGATAATCTTACCAATTATAGGACAGTCAAGCATCAAAAAACTATGTTTTACATAATCAAGGGGTCATTTGTGTCTCTTGTTTGGTAGGTTGAATCCTTTATCATGCAAAAGAGTTTATGGTGAAAGCTAACGTGCCTTAGAAACAGTAGTGTGGTGGGAGAAAAAGACTTGGTAGAGTACTAGAAAACAGTCTACCAAAATGGTTAAGTAAATATTTGAGTGCAAGGTATTTTGGAGCACAGACTAGAAAGGGAATAAACTAAAGATGCTTTCTTACAATGCAACAGACTGGATTAAACTAATATTTTTTTATAATTTAGGGGGGAAAATCAGTTGCTGTGGAGCTTTTACATCTAGTAAGGTTTAACATGGATTGTGATGTCTACCTAAGTGAGTCACCAAGGTAACTAACAGATGGAAATAAAAACCTTGACTGCACACAGGTTTCTAACAAGTTTCTAATGTGTCAAAATAGATCTGTGTCAGTAGTTGATGTGACCACTATGCAATGCTTGCATTTATCTTGGATAAGATTGTTCATCTGCCAGTCCTGATACGTATATTAACTTCTGTACAGGAACATCACATCACTATGGTGTCAAAAGAGTACACAAACCCACTCAGAAAAATGGCAGAGAATGTGAGAGATTTGAAACCATGTTCAGACCCTCAGAAAAGAGGAAGCACAAAGCCTAACTGCTGGTAATCTTTCTCATTACTAACTGGTTAAAGCAGTGGTTCTCAACCTGTGGGTCCCCAAGTGTTTTGGCCTACAATTCCCAGAAATCCCATCCAGCTGTTGGATCCATCTGGGGATCCACATCTGGGGATCCAACTGGGTTAAAGCTCTTAATGACCTAAAACGACTTGTGAAATTAACAGAGAAACGCTGCCCTGTTTTTCAGTTTCTGAAGGGCCACAAATGTAAACCTAGCAGATGATATGGAAGGAGACTCCAAGTCAGGATCCACTGTAATCCACTCCTATTCAGATTCTATTTTGGGTGGGGTTGAGGAGCCTTCCTATATGTCCCTCCGAATAAGCAAGCAAATTATATAGAACTCCTGACCTCTTCTGCAACTTAAACTCCTCCTCTCCCCACCAGTTTTTCAAAGTCTCTAATAAGTATCTATACCACAAACCATCTTTAATGGGAAGACAGTAGATATAGCAAGAGTTAACAGGATACCTACAATATCTAACATACGTGCTTTTCAGTGTATATTAAATCACATTTTATGAATTCTAGCTTGGATAGAAATAAATTTCTATGGTAGAAAACCACATAAGGCAAATCAGTATTTTACAGTCACAGTGAAACCCAAAGGAACATGTTATTTGCTGTCAAACTACCAAATATGTATTTATCGACTGCCAAATCACCTTTCAAAAAGTGCCCGGCTTGCAGAGAAGCACAACAATACAAGTTGTGTTTTCTACAATGCCCATTTACTTCCTTCCTTCCTGATGGTGGTGAGAAGCTGAGAAAGAAGCTTACTGTCACATGAAAAGTAGTTTTCATTTAAGTGGCACTTGATTTGTTTTTGCTTTACAGTTTGCAGTTATTCCCCAAAGACAGGATTCACGGTTACCATGTTATTTCTAGTAGCTACCTTTCCTTTCTCCCATACCCTGTGTAGTCTGTTTTATTTACTGTGAAAGTAATTGTCTCAACTTGTGACGGTGAGAGCAACTTCTTAAAAACTGCCACAAAAACAAAACACACACATTAAACAACAACACTGCTGCCAGACAATGTTTGCTATGCCACTGGCAAGAATATGCAAAAAGCTACCAGAATTTCCATTTCACCAGTTAATGAATGTGTGCCAAATTGTTATTTGGTTAATGAGTCTCAATTTTAAATAGGCTGGTTAGTGAAAGGAAAAAGTCAATGTTGCTTCTCTGGGAAAAGGCTTGTTTCAGTGGAAGAAGAGACAGAATCCTTGACTTTGAAAAGCTGACAGAAAAGTATAAGCTAGAAGATGTTATCTTAAGTATTAGAGAAAATGGCACTGCTGTACAGGAGCAAGTGGACACATGCCCTTGTTTACCTCACTTCATACTTTTGCCACTCTGCAAACCCAATTTGAAGTTTAGAAATGGTGCAGAATTCCTACTGTTTTGAGGCGTAGTGGGTGCAAATAGAATTTATCAGAGTGCATGCAAGTGCAGAACATGGACTTTGGCAGGGAAGCTTCAAATAGAAGTAAGAGCACACATCTGTATTCAGAAAGCAATGCCATGCCATATGAAATCAGTGTTAAATAAGTACTATTTCAAATCTTGCTTCTTACAGGGATAACAGGAAACCAGAAACACAAATCTATACCAAGTTACAGCAATGTGCAATCATGTCTGTGACATAATAGTAATACATAATAATCATGGCTCTAATTGGAAATGTTGTAAAAAACCCCTAAAGATGACCCCTAATAATCTTTCCAAAGGGAGAGTGAACCCAACGCTGGCAACAGAACAATACAATTTATTTAGAATTTTACTGTATATATTTGTATATAAGCTAATCTCATGTATAAATCAATGGCAGAACTTGATATGACCCAAGAGTCATTATTTTGATAAGTCAAGAGACATTCTGCAAGAGGGAAAAGCAATAATGCTGCCTCGGGGAACCAGCTGGCTGCTATTGCCTTTCCCCCACCCAGACATTCAGAAAGGCCAAAAGAAGGGGCACTGGTCCTTCTTTTAGATCCTCCTGGGACTGACTAACCTCTTGCCTTTTGCTGCTCTACTCAGAGATGGTTCTTGTATTGCTAAAAGATAAGGCACAGTATTCACATTGATCTGTGCATACGTTGACTCAGATTTTTGGGGTCAACTTTCTGACTATGATTTCTAGACTTTTACATGAGCATACACAGTAAGCTTGTGTGCCTGCTGAATGTAGAAGGAAGCAAAGTAGAAATGTCAAGAAATGTACGAACCCCTGACACAACGAGTTCTCCTCCCAGGTTTTGGACCTCAGCCTTCACTTTGCTACAGATGTTCAGCTGGTGGCAGTACAAAGCAATACGTTGCAAATAAGCCAGCAGGTCTTGTTTGCAAGCAGAGTCTGGGCACTGAGGGTTGAAAAAAATATGTCATTTAGTGCGGAGAAGTTGAAGAGAACAAAATTGAAAACAGTAACATAAATGATTTAGGTAATAAAAACACTCTCATCATGTTAACAGAAGTGTTCCATAGGACAGAAAGAGAGCCCAGCAAACGGCAATGGTAGGCTCACTCCTCAGTTTACCAATGATTATAGTTTATGAATATTACATAGTATGTTGTTTCATCTACCTCTATTTTAAGAATAGAGCATTATTTTACTATTTCTAGGCCTGGTAGTGTACATAGTTCTTTGTTTCTTATTTATGAATTGGATCTGGCATTGAATGTTTGCCATCTTTTGTTGTGAATCCGCCCTGTGTCCCCTTGGCGGAATATAAATATAAATAAATAAATAAAATTCTCCTCCAAACAACTCTATCGAAGTTATTTTGACCTAGTCTAAGTTGAGCTTCATGGTCTAGTCCAAGGAAGGCTGGTCCAACCAACATTCTAAGGACAGGGATAACAATAACATTTTTACATGCTTTATGTGCATTGTCAATGGAAACTGCTGCTAAGAAATACATGCTGTATGGCCATGTTTTTCGAACTGTCTGGCTCACAGCAACTCAGTGACTTTGGCCATGAAAGTGTTTGACAACACATTATGAAAGGGGTTTTTTTGGCTCCAAACATCAGGCAAGTAATTGGTAAACTCTTACAATTTGGAATAGTAAGCTGGAAGGAAATGGCAAAAGAAGGGATTGTTTTGTGATGACCACATATTTCAGGCACCTTCAAACTGCGTCTCTGCAGGTGTTTGGGCCTCCAACTCCTAGCCAGCTTGTTCAATGGTCAACAATTCAGAGAGCTTTGGGCTTCAGAGAGCCCAAAGAGCTGGAGGGTCACAGTTTGAGGAGGCCTGGCATATGTTGTTCAGTTTCAATTTGCTTAACTGGATGTTTACCACAAGACAGGATCTATATTAGAAATTAATTACATACGAACACTTCAGTTTATAATGAAGAAGAGCATAAACTCATGCCTTTAAAGCATAAACATGTTTAGCAGTGCATAGAAGAGAGCTACATCTGAGTACAAAATATTTCAAGCATTCATATTTGACAAAACCAAACCACACGCACAGTGTGAAGTGAATTAAAAAAGGCAGAATGCATTAAGATATAACAATAGAAAGGAGAGCGGAAATGAATTAAGTTCTCGAAAGAGATGAAAATTCATCTAAATGGTAAGAAAGTATTCTCTGACTGCAAATGGAAAGGCATTTTCCCAATGTGAGGTAGCTGCAAGAACCAAAATGCTGAGATTCCTAGTGGGGGATGCACAGTAGAAATCTCATTTATTCTGCAGTGTGCTAGAGGTATCTATGGTTTTGTGCTCTGTGAGTAGATTTCTTCAATCTCCTGAACTTCCAATGAGATCCAGAACACTCTGGGAGGCTCTACAATAAAGGTACATCTCTAATATTAGATTTGACCTATCAAGTTAGATTTGACCTATCAAGTGTTTATGGAGAGAAGTTTTCAAAAATGGAAACTGAAACGCAATAGGACCTTGATTTGCTAGCAAATGCTTGGATATGTACTGAGGAACATTTTTCTTTTTTAAAACATGGTTTGAAAGATATGAAACTGGACACAAACAGCTGAGAACAATGGCTTGAAAATAGAAAAAAAGCTCTTTCTGGAACCTCTGCATCCCAACTACAGCATCTGAAATGAAAGCAATGCCTCAGGAAATATTCAAAATGAAAATAAAATATGGAGGTTTTAAAAAATTCAGCTAAGCATTACAAAAGACATTTGCATAGATAAATAAAGAAACTAACAAATAGAGAACTTAATATTTTTAGACATAAAAGCACTATACTACAAGCAGGATTTTTTCACTTATGGAACTAAAACTCAAGATGAAAGATGAATGGAAGGCTTGTGAAAACTTAGCAATAACATACATGATCGGCAATGGTCCGTCCAAGTTTATCCATTCTTGACCCAGCTTCTGCAATTTTTTTGGCAGCACTAATCACATCAGACGTATTTTTTAGTGGCCCTTTACCTCTGGGGAAAAAAAGAACATGGTGTTTGTTCACTATCTTCAAGAACCCCGGTCAAATGCATATTTACTGGACAGTTTCTTACTGCAGATGAGCGACAACTGGCTTATTCTCAACTATTGATTGGAATCCAAAGAACTGAACTGCAAATTCTGACTGTTCAAATTCAAGTAAGCTCTGGGCTTGTGTTTTTTGTAAAACCCTCCCTCCCCAGGAAAGGCACTTGTGCAGGTGGGAGGATTTACAGACTGCTTGATTTGGTGGCAAGGACATTTGTGCTGTTCAAATTACAAAATCAAAACATATATGGGGAATGCCCAAATGCTCTGGTACTATTACTAGATTTTTAGATTCCAACCTATAATAAAAAAACCCCCAGGTAAATCATAATGGTCAGATATTTAAATTTTGGGAGGAATTATTCAATTATTACTATATGCAAAATAAGTCCTCACTACTCAAACATTAAGTGCCTTCACCTTATTACATTTAATTTGAAACAAACTGCATTTTAGCCTGGGGTTCAGATTACAAACCAAATATAAGCTGTTCTTAAATGCTGCAAGTTGCATTAAATCAACTTAGAAAATTTCCATTTTAAATCTCAGAAAACATGGCTTTTCTAGTAATTTTAAGTATGTTCAGTTATGCACATGGTGGGCTGACATTTCCATTTCTTATACAACTTTTCTTCTGCCATTACCTAATGTTTTCTGAGTTATAATACTGTATTGAGAATTAAAAGAAAAAAAAAGAGTTTGATATCTTGAACCATCAGGAAGGCTGAAGGAGCAATAAAAACCTTTCTATCCTTTAGCCCTTCTTGCACTTGCAAATTGATAAGAGACTTAGAAGAATAGGTAAAGAGTCTATCCTGTCTCTTTGAGCAAGCAATGTCTCTTAATAGTCTTCAAGATATCAACCTTAAATGGATAGAGACAGTGACTTAGAGAAAGAATAGGTAGAGCATTGTATTTTTGTTTTAATGTAAAAATGTACTGTGGGGTTTGAGGTTTTACGCTGTTGATGTGGCATGATTGCTCCTTCGGCCTCCCTAAAATGACCATTCAAGATATCAACCTCTTATTCCTAGGTAGGCTGAAGGAACAACCCACTACATATGGGATAAATCTAACCCTCATCTCTTGGATGGGTCTAACTATCACTATCCTATTTTAACAATTCTTGGAGAAAAATCCCTTCCTGAACCAATTTGTATATGTCAACTTTATAATGGCAGACAAAAATGGATAGCTTCTTCCATACCACTGCTTTGCAAACATCCTAATGATACCAATACTCTATAAAATGTATTAATCTCCATGAATTGAGTTGAGCGTGCTCAGACATCCTGCAGTCTTGTTACTTTAGCATACATAAATATAACTTTTTATCCAACTTAAAATAATTTGTTTAGATGCTTTATTGCCCACAGTTCTGGGATGGTAAGAAACAAACAAGAGTTCTTATAATCTTGTAAACCTTTTTTCTTCTCTGAATGTAAACTTGCACATGCTACCGTTTCTCAAAGGAAGATAAAAGATTTGGACATAATGTGGGCATTCTAAAGCGTGAGCCCTAACTCTCAACCACAATGACTTTGGTATAACGTAGTGGTTCTCAGCCTGTGGTTCTCCAGATTTTTTGGCCTTCAACTCCCAACTGCTGGCAAACTGGCTGGGATTTCTGGGAATTGTAGGCCAAAAGACCTGGGGACACACAGGTTGAGAACCACTGGTATAAGAGGCTGGATCTAGAATCAATGTAAGCTTATCCCTTTTAAACTTGCAAAGATTTGTATTAATGGATAACAGCGTCAATTCAGAAACTCTTTCAGCTGATGTTATTGCTACTATCAGCATTACTTTGAAGACAGGAAATGTATTTCAGTAGTTTAAGTGGTAACTTGGTTAACATATTTAGCACCAGACTTAAATCCCACGAAAGGAACCTATGAAATGTTGGTGCTGCCTATAAATTAATCCCTTTAAGAAATCTTTTCACATGAAGTCAAGATAATGATTTCCCTTTATTGCCCAGAACTGTTGCTTGAGCTGACCCCTGTCTTTTCAATGTGTTAGCCCTCAAACCCTCTGTCAGATCAGACTGCAGAAAGGCCAATGCATTCTTGACTGACAAAAGCTTCATACAGCTCAGTGCTGTTCACACTCCCCTTATAGAACACTTTCCAGGTGTCTTCATAAATCTGCGGAGTGGATTATCATATAGATAATAAGATGGTATTTCCAACTGAATCTCAATGGTCTTGATTTAACAATTTTTCCACTCATTTCCCAAGTGGTTAATCTCAACCAACTTGAATTAGGATGGAGGACTGGACCTCTTACTTTGCAGCAAGCTCCTGTTGTTAGGTGAAATAACTGACAGCTGCTCACTTGACTGCAAAGCCCTGCCTGACTGGACATTTGGTTTCCCTGCTTTCTTTCTACCTTTCAAGTTGGAAGGGGAATACTTTTTAAAGCTTTAATTCCCTACTCATTTTTTTCTCTTTTGGTCTTACTGTGATATCCCACTTCTGCAGAGAGGTCCTTGGCTTTGCTTTCACTTGAAGCTAGAAATATTTTCTTTAATTTTAACTGGGAAATTTGAATCTGTGGCACATTCCTCATTGGTGTGCTGATATTTTGTGCCATCTGTGTTTTTTGCTCTTCTTTTGTGACCGCATGCTTTCGCTCTTGGGGAGTTAATTAAATTAGTTTCATCCTCTGTTTATCACTTCCTTTTTCTCAGAAGACAAGTGGCAATAGTCGTTGTCTCCTCCAGATTCATTTGTTTACGCTTCTTTTTTATCATCTCGCTAACTACTAAAGTCATTGTTAATTTGTTTATAAATTAGGCTGATCAATTAAGCTTTTCAAGAGGTTAAATGAAGAAATAGTGTGATACAGGGAAATGCAGATTAAAAGCTCGAAGGGTTGGCTAGACAGGAGAAAGAAAGCTGAAAGGAAAGAGTGGAATCAATGGCTTCAATGGAATAGGATTTTTAGGGACTCTAGATCAAGTTGAAGCAAGGGGTAAAACTCACAGATAGTGACTGCTCCTTCAGTCTACTTGTGATTATTTAACATACCATGAAATGTTTATTTATTTATTTACTGCATTTATATACCACTTTTCTCACCTATGGGAGACTCAAAGTGGTGTACATCAAATAATGGCAAAATTCAACAGCAACATACATACAAAACCAAAGCATGATATAAAAAAGGCCTATAACTATACATTACAACCATTAAAATCATATTAAACATGAACTACAAACAAACATTTGGAAAATTAAAATAAAATTAAAACATCTTAATATTAACATTAAAATCACATAATCCAGAATCGTAATCCAAAGCTTGTCAATTGCATGTATTTCTATTCATTTATTGTACTACCGTACTTCCCCGAAAATAAGACATCCCCGATTGTAAGACGTATCGGGGGTGTCGGGGGTCGGCTTATATAAGCCATACCCGTATGTAAGCCGTACCTCGTCCCGCCGCCCGCGCCGCCGCTGCCGGAGGTGTGCCGCGGCACACCTCCAGCGGCACGCCTTCGCCAGGCCTCAAGCAAGGGAGGGGAAAGGAGCCAGGGGCGGGACGAGCGGCGACGCGTCACTGTGGCGCGGCGATGCTCACCACGCCCTGGCTCCTTTCCCCTCCCTTGCTTGGAGGCCCGGCGAAGAGGTGTGCCGCGGAGGTGTGCCGCAGGTGTGCCGGCACACCTCCGGTTGCGGCGGCGTGGCGGCGTGGGCGTGGCGGGGGGAGTACGTCTTGGGTTATATAAGACGTACCCGAAAGTAAAGCCGTGGGACTTTTTGGAAGGAAAAGAAAGTAAGACGCTGTCTTACTTTCGGGGAAACACGGTACATTACTTTACTGTTTGAAGGCTCGGTCTATAGCCATGTCTATACATTCTTTCTAAAGGCCTGGAGGGAGGGGGCTGATCTAATTTCACTGGGGATGGGGAGTTCCAGCGCTGAGGGGCCACCACTGAGAAAGCCCTGTCTCTCGTCCCTATCAGCCGCACCTGCGAAGAAGGCGGGACCGAGAGCAGGGCCTCCTCAGAATATCTTAACCTCTGAGATGGTTCATAGAGGGAGATGCATTTGGGCAGGTAAGATGGGCCAGAACCATTTAGGGCTTTTTGAATTGTGCTCGGTAGCAGTACAGCTAAAGCAACAAAAAGCCACTTTAAAACAGAATAGTTGTCGACATTAAAATCTAACAAAAATTCTCACATATAAAACAATGTAACACGTCATCATAGTTTAAAAGTTCTAGAAGAATTTTTAAGAAGTATGTGTCTAGTGTCAGAAAGACATTATAAACAGGCCTTCTTTGAGGAGGTCATTCTATACTAAGGGAACTAAAATTTAAAATGCCCCCTTTCTCATTGTTGCCAGCTATAATTTACTTGCCCCTTGAGTTTTAAAGGTCTAACCGAACATTCTCAGTTGGGCTGGAAACTAGAAGTCAATGAAGCTGTCAGAACAGATTCGCATTTATTGTTCAGACCCAGTTACTACTTTAGCAATCTCACAGAGTTCCAATTCAAGTTTCCGGACTGCTTTTCAAATACAGTAACACACACAAAATATTGTAATAAACTCAGATGGGAGGTAACCACTGAAGAAGAGGGGTTATCTCTATCTAAGTAAGATAATATACTTGGGATGCTGGCTTCTAATCTTGTAACAGGGAGACTGAACCTCAGAGGCACATTCCTAAGTTCAAAAGATGGGCCAGTTAGCACAGCCCAAGTTCAAGTTTGGATCTTTTTATGGGAGTACAACAGCCTTTATAACAGACTGACAATTATGAACATGGATCAACAAACCACCCACACTAACAATACATCAAATATGCATGGATTGCACTAGTTTCTTGGCTCCCAACCAATCTATTACTAAGCCTGGCACTAGTATCACAATTGCTGTAACCTAGAACATATGAAAAAAAAGACATATTAGAGTTTTATGCTACCCACCAGTCTTTAAATATATGTATGATCCAATTCATTTAAGTTTTATGGAAATGTGACACAGCTTGGCAGACAGAGAATTCTAGATACCAGAGCATAAATGCAACACAGTCTTATTAGAAATCCTCTTTTACTAGCTCTTGTAAATGGCTATCCTAGCATAAATGGAACTGCCTGAGAGCAATGCCACATGCTCTCAATTTGGAGTCTCCCCAGAAAAATATTATGCTTGCTGCTCTTGAAAGACACAGTCATCTATAGGAAATTCCTTCACTCCAGGAAGAGGTCATCCCTCAGACTGGGGGCCTTTCCACACAGCCATATAATCCCACAATATCTACTTTGAATTGGGCTATCCACGCTTCTATATATTCCAGTTCAAAGCTGATAATGTGGGATTTTATTCAGTTGTATGGAAGGGCTCCGATTCATTTTCAGGTGTGAGCTGTGGTAGAAATGATCAAGACAGACTTGTAAAGAGGTTAAGAACAATGATGATTGAAATATGTTATGGTAATATTTAGAAATCAATGTTACTTAAAATAGGCTTGTTAAATTAGGAAGGCAAAATTGCTTCTAAAACATAGCAGGGCCATGAAGAATCCTTACCTGGTGAAGTCTGTCATTTCCATCATAATCATGCACATTTGTTTGGCCAGAACAATAATATCATTACCACTGTCATCCCATTTAGAAACTTCAGCATCCAATTTACTCTTCTCTTCCTGGAAGCTGGCAACTTGTTCAGCAATTTTTGCCTTTTGCTCTTGAGGGAGCTGAGCCATGATAGCCTGAAATGAAGAATTGCTCCATTCATAACTCTTTTCATTCAACTAGCATGGAGCCTTTTCAGGTTCTAGTAATTTATAATGGGAAGATTAAATTATAACTGAAGGGCTGACAGGAACATTTATTTTCATCTTGATCCAAACTTTGTGACTATATAAATTATCTATTAAAATTATAAGTAAAGCCTATTCCGGAAAGAAAGCTACTGACGAACAAAAGGCTGTCATCTAAAGCACTACTAGAAGAAAATTACTAGAAGCCTTAGAAAGTTTAGTTTCTTTTCCTCTTTTCTTATCCTCTACAACCCTTTTCACAGAAAGCTATTGACGGGCACTTCAAATTGCTACAGGATTCACGGAAAGGTACAATCAGACAGCTGAAGTGGACATTTTAAGTATACCTTTATTGCTGAACGCCTACTCGCATACACTGATCAATGTTGTGTTAAGAATATGAAGGAAAAATTCAAAAGTATACTATGCAGTAATATCATGCTGACCTTAAACACATTTGGGGTTGAATTTTAGAAGATTAAACACGTGGTACCTATAAAGGATTTAAGGACTTTTTCACAGTGAAAGCAAATTAGAGAGGAACAACATTGCAGGATTTTATGAAATGCCAAGAGGGCAGACTGAGATATTTGCTTGCAAGGGCATGGCTATCCACACGTAAATCTGCTTGTAAGCTAGTAATCCACCTGTACCGTTAAGTGGCATGACTTCTAAAGAGCAGAGCTACTTGAAAAAGCACCTGCCTTTTGTAATAAATCTTTCCCTTTAATTATTCCTGTAGTGTTCTGTGTGCACTTCAGGAATTAAAACAAAACAAAACACGGGAATTAAAAAACCCCAAAAACAACCAGTTACACTTGGTAAGGGTTGGTAAATGTTTTCCCAACATCAAGTCCAGTTGAGTCCGACTCTGGGGGTTGGTGCTCATCTCTATTTCTAAGCCGAAGAGCCAGCATTGTCCAAAGACACCTCCAAGGTCATGTGGCCAGCATGACTGCATGGAATTCCATTACCTTCCTGCTGGAGTGGTACCTAGTGATTTACTCACATTTGCATGTTTTCGAACTTCTAGATTGGCTGAAGCTGGGGCTAATAGCAGGAGCTCATTCTGCTCCCCAGATTTGAACTGGTGACCTTTTGGTCAACAAGTTCAGCAGTTGTGGAGTTTAACCTACTGTGCCACTCGGGGCTCCAGCTGCACTTACTCTATCTTAAAATTATAGTTGATCATTTATGATTTTGATGAAAATTGTCAAATTTGATGCTTAGTATAAAAAACAGGCGTACAGTGATACCTAGTTGCTTAAAGCACAGTAGATAATTGAACATTTATGTTCAGCTTTGGCTCCACCCTTTTCAAGAAATCCAAAAAGGAACTGGGTAGGTTTCAAAATAAGATTTAAATGCATAAAATTTTAGGGAAGGTTAAAAGAATTGCGACCGTGAAGAGAAAAAAATCTTCATCATGCAAAGGGGGCAGTAACATTCTGCTATCACAAAGGAGAGAGATAACTACTAATATGTGTGTCTGAAGGAAGATCAAAATATAATGTCTCCAGAGGCAGCATTTTATATTCAGGCTAGGCTATTTTTTTTAAAAAACTTCCTAACATAGTGCAACTCCTGATAAGAGATATATTCTTCTTTCCCTTGTTATCTTGGGGAAGGTTTAAAGTCAAGGGATTGTTAAAGCAGAAGTTAGATTACATGCTCCTCTAAGTCTGTGCTTGGCATACAAAATGCATGTGTGTATGGGTGTGCAGGATAAAGACAGTGTACATAGATGAGAATATCATTAGAAGCACCTAACTTTTATCATATTAGAAGCAATTTCATAAACAGACAAGACTCAGGGGCTTCATGCCATGGATTTGGGTTCATCAAAAAAACTAAAAGTAGGTCCAAAACTCATAAATTACAGACCAAATCGCTTAAGAGTCTGGAGTTTAACTACGGTGACACTGAAAAGAAGCAAAGATGATGCATATGTGGGATGACTTTACAACTGAGTCATTCCCTGATGCAAGAGAGGTGTCATTATTTTCTTTCAGTTTAAATTTAATCCACCAGATTCTTAATTGAAGACAAGATGGGAACACTAATGGAAAGTCAAGGAAAAACAAAAGCCAGATTCAATTCTGTATGTCAAAAACAGTTGATCCGATGCCTTCTAGATGTTTTGCATTACAAGTCAATGTGGCCAATGTTCAGAGAACATGAAGTTGCAGGCCAAAGTACCTAGAATATACCACGTGGCATGCTCCTGTTCTAGAGTATAAATATTTATATTAGAGGAGAACAAAAGCAGAGAACATATTCCCGGTCCTTAAAAGATTCTACTAAAAAGGGGAGAGAGTACTAATTGTATCTTATTGTTGATAGTCTTGTTGAGACCTGAACAAGAGTAATCATAACTTTTCTCTTACTCTTGCACTTTGGCCAGCGATAAGTTGGTCATCTTCAGTCTGAACGCTAGTCCTACTTCTGACATCAAAGTCTTCTGTCTCAAAGTCTGAATCATCCAATTCTTCAGGAGTCTATAAAAGCAATTGAAACACAAATCAAACACAAGAACAAATTTCTCAGTTATTCACTCTGGAATGCAGTGAACTTTGGAATGCAAACTAAACACAAAATTTCATATTTGTGAAGCTTGCTGACAAAATGTTGACTCAATTGCACAAGCTTAATACCATTGTAACATTTCTGCAATGCATTGTCAGTAGTGTTATGGAAAGGATGGTTAAGAACATTTTACACAGTTTAAAGAAACACAAACAAAAAGTGTGGGTTTTTAAAGATTTGGGATAAACACGGGACTAAACTGCATTCCTTAAACAGAGCGTCTCAAGTTTCTTTTGGTATTCTAACAGGGTTTAAAAGTATGTGGGGGACTTGGGGGAAGAAAATGGATGCATTTCCTCTAGTTTTGTAATATTTTGGTCGTTTTTTTGGGATAACAAAAGTCTCTTGATAAAAATGGAGCTGGGGGGCAGGTATAAACTCTGGGACACTGTGAGATATATGCAGCTAGCAGGACGCACTTTGCCTGTTCCTGGTTTATTTGTTCATCGAAGTCTAAGTTTATGCCGCCGCATCTCCACCAAATGGAAATTAGTGGTTTTCTCTCCTGAAAATTGTTTCCTAGAGTACTAGATGCAATCCTAGCTTTGCTGTTGTTGAGTTTCTTCAAGTAATTTGCAATTTATGGCAACCCTATCACGGAGGTTTCTTAGTAAAATTTGTATAGAGGTAGTTTATGTTGGTATTCCTCGAAAACAGGGTTAATTTTTTTTGTTCCATGGGCCCCTCCCAGGTGAAAACAATGAACCCATTCTCAGAATTAACAGCAGATAGTTTTGTGATGTGCAATATTAAGTGTGATCTAACATCAGGTCTAACTACTACTGTATGGAGGAACATAAGTGATTTCTTGAGATATGAAAAAAATGTAATGTAATGTGAATACTATTGTAATTTATTGCAGAGATGTGTAAATTAAGGAAATGCTAGATTTCAGTTAAAGAACAGAGGAAATAAAGATAATAAATTGATTTTTTTCAATACAAGCACATGGACTTGCTGAAATCTTTCCACGGATCCCTGGTTAAGAACCTCTGATTTAAAAAGTGAGACTGTGAATTGTCCATGATCACTCAGTAGATTTCCATGGCTGAGTAGGGATATGGACCCTGCTCTTCCAGTGTCCTAATTCAAAGCTCAAACCATTAAAGCACAAGAGCTCTCAATATCAGCTTTACATGGTTTCAGTATTCCCCATTAATGATTGATCAAGTAGTTGACTTTTTGCTTCCTGACACAAAAGCTTTGTAAAACATCTTGATCATTTCACTTAAAACTTCAGTTCCATTATTTACTCAAAAATTATTCATACCTAAAATCTGTAAATTGACACTACCAACACATGGATAAAATTAGATGAAAACTTTCAAATATTCATCTGTATAATGAAAATTCAAGGAAAGCCACAGCATACTTTTGAAGAAAAAACACAAGCAGACCCATTAAATTATTTTTCTGAGAAGGGTTGTATAACACAAGAAGTACACCACAGAAGCACTGCTTTATACACAAAGCCAAGGGTATGCCTAAAGAATGATATATTGATCAAGAGCCTGACTTGAGTTCTCAAGGACAGAGGATTCATACAGGAGAAAGATGCTCCTGATAATACTATGCCATTGTTCAGTCTTTGTAGGCTTAGACATCAAACGGAACAAGGGACAATGAAATTCACCACATCTTATGTTTCCACTACCCTGCCACAAAAAGCAGGGGAAGGGTATTTATCAGCAGGTATCTCTAGTTATTGCACTTGCTCCACCACAAAACCACTGACTACAAACTATAATGTGAGAAAGGTCTTGACACGTTTTAATTATCTTGTTACAGTGTTTTGTTATATTTCATTGTTACTTTTAAGCTGTCCTGGAAGAATGCTTAAAGAGTAGACTATAAACGACAATAAAACAAAGAAATAGGTAATCATTTTATGTACCCAGTGAGTCTTATGCACAACTTGTCAATGACAATTCATATAAATTAGACTGTGGCAGTCATTTATGGAGGCAATGATGAACTAAATCCATTGAGCCAACTAGTGGAAAAGCTTTAAACATAAATGACAGCATTATTACTTTCCAATATAATAAGCCTTTAGTGATTATCATAAAGCAATGGCACCTAATGTGTGGTTAAAAGTGTGGAAAATGACCAAAACGGTTAAATAGCATGTAGGGATTGCACCTAATGAATAAAATATGGAGCCTAATTATCTAACAAATATAAAGATTTAGTTTTATACACATATGGACAGGATTTACTAGAGCTGTTATAATAATATACTACTGTGAAAAATATGTTTTTACACAGAAAAATCTGTGTTATCTGATATGTTTGGTATTTCTAAAAGTCTTTTAAAAACAGAATGTTGTTTCATCAAATATTAGTTCACTTACTCTGATCATCAGGACTGCTTTTCTGATGTCACGAATTCCATCATATACCAGTCGTGAAGCATCAATAAATTCATTTTCATCCATTGGCTGAGCAGGGTCAGAGCTCAGTGCTTCTACTGCAGCTTCCACTTGTTCACTAAAACGTGGCATGACTGAAGAACATACAGGAAAACCAACTTACAACCAAAATACAAAGGACAAGGATTCTGCAGTGACTATACTGAAAAGTAGTTTTTATTTAGCAATGTTATTTGTATATTATTTCCCCTCATTTCAACATAATGGCTAAATTTGTTTATTTCATTTCTCTAACCTGCATTTCCAGAATCAATTATATACATATGCTCAATCTCTATGGTTGAAGAAGACTGAGAAAGAAGCTCCCTGAATGAGGCACAGGCATCTTCAGAAAGGTCCCCGCATTATGTGGAGAGGGGAATAGGAATCCCATCTCAATTGTGCCATAAAGGTTGCAAGCATAGTGGGATTAATGTTGGCTCCATACACCCCTGTTTGGAATGCACATAAGAAAGGTTCTGCTAGGTAGATACTGTGGCTTATGCCTGTGGTGTTAAAAATTGTATAACAAAGACAGAGCCATGCCAATACAACAGATGAAATATTAATGTAAGGAGTCCCTAGTGGCACAATGAGTTAAACCGATAGGTCAGTGGTCTGAATCTGGGGAGCGTGGGTTGAGCTCCATCAGCTCCAGCTCCCCATGTGAGGATATGAGAAGCCTCCCACAAGGATGGTAAAACATCAAAACATCTGGGCAACATCTATGCAGACGGCCAATTCTCTCAAGTTGTTTCTGACGTGAAAAAAACAGTATAGTGTAACAGGGAATGGCGTATGGACGCCAGGTGAATATCTGATTCTTTTAAGATACAAGAAGGAGGGGACAAATGAAATAGGTGGTTTGCAAATAAAGGTCAAATTTGGAATGATTAAAACTAACACTTTGAAATCCATGCATTTTTAATTTTATGACTAGGGCTGTTTTAAAATGATTATTTGCCACGAAGCAAAAATAAATGTTGAGAATACATGTTAAGAACATTCCAAGAAAGAGTAAAACTAGGTTTTACTTTTGGAACAAAATGAACTAACCTCCACACCAGGAAAATGTTTTATCTATCATCAGGATCACCAGAACTACCTGATAATGCGATCAATGCTATAATTTAATTCAATAGCAAATGTATTCGATAAGCTCCGCTAACCCAAGCTCAGTTCAATTTAGCAAATGGGGCAAAGATTTTTGACTTTGTCCAAGAATCCTATACTGATTCCTTTCACTGAAACACATTCTGGGTGGGGAGTAGGGATCAAAGTACTGCAAAGCTCTTGCCTATGTATATGTCTTTGCATGGTAAATATAGGCACACTGGAATCAGTACTAACTGTAGCATTGAGTGAAGAATGTAGTACAAATATGTGGAGGTTAAATAATTCACTTGTAGAAATGAAAGTCCCCTTTGTTCCTTTATAAATGTTCAAACTAAATACTGCACTGAATACAATGCAATACAAATAGAAAGCCTGTATAAAAAAGAGAAAAGATGCACCAATGTTTTGTGGTATTTTATGTACCGCACTAGGCTCTATAGAAAAGATATATCAAGAGGTTAATCTAAGCTTTATAAGCACAAAATAGCGTATCATCATTAGCACAAAACAGCAATTTTTTAAAGTGCTCCAAGAAAGTAACAGGACAAACCAGACATTCTTTGGAAGAAAGATAAGAGATTTTACAATTAACTCATCCTAATTCAATGAACCCACATTTAAAGCAAGTGCCCTAGCAAATTACTATAGATGTCAGGGCTATGGGTTAACAATTAATACATTCTAAAACACCCATGCAACTTCATATAGTGCCTTCGATGCCAAGGCTACAGCCAACAATACAGGAGCAGGAGCTGCTTGTGAAATGGATCTTTCTTCAGTCCTTTGCAACGTCAACATGCCTCAAGTTGACAGTTGCCCAGAGCTTCAGAGCAGATTTTGGAGGGCTACACTTGGAAATGGAATCTGTTCCTCTGACAGATCCCTTTCAACTGGCCCAACTGGCCAAAGTAGTATTAATCCTGTTAAGTATCCCAATAAAACCATGATGATGTAGTTTATCTTACCTGTGTTTGACAGCAGCTTTGTTGCTTCCAAAACCTTTTCTGTATATACTCCAGGTTCATAATTATCCATTTCTGAAGTGACAACATGAATTACTCTTGCCGCACGACCACGAATTGCACCAGCAGTGCGATCTAAACCATCAACATCCTTCTCTTGGAGAGCAATGACACATTTGTTTACATCTTCTAGAATGTGATTCTCTGTTGGCAAAAAAGGTAAGAAATAAAATTTTGCCAGGTTCTGTGTAAAGGAATACAAATATGCTATTAATTTATTGATTAAAAGTCCTACTAATAGGTAAGAGCCAGCATAGTGTAGTGGTTTGAGAGTTAGAATAATAGAATCATAGAGTTGGAAGAGACGTCATGGGCCATCCAGTCCAACCCCATGCCAAGAAAATTGCATTCAAAGCACCCCCGACAGATGGCCATCTAGCCTCTGTTTAAAAGCTTCCAAAGAAGGCACCTTCACCACACTCCGAGGCAGAAGGTTCCACTGCTGAACGGCTCTCATTGTTCCGAGTCCTAGTCTCCAGGGCAGCAGAAAACAAGCCTGCTCCCTCCTCCCTATGACTTCCTCTCACGTGTCTCCTCTCAGCCTTCTCTTCTTCAGGCTAAACATGCCCAGCTCTTTAAGCTGCTCCTCATAGGGCTTGTTCTCCAGACCCTTGATCATTTTAGTCACCCTCCTCTGGACACATTCCAGCTTATCAATATCTCTCTTCAATTGTGGAGCCCAGAATTGCACACAATATCAAACTGTGATTTTGGAGATCATAGTTCAAATCCTTGGTCAGTCACTGAAATCCACTGGGTGACTTTGGGACTGTTACACTGTCTCAGCCTCAGAGGAAGATAAAGGCAAACTCCCTCTGAACAAGAAAACATGGTAACAGGTTTTCTTTAGAGTAACCATAAGTAGGAATTGATCTGAATGCACACTACTATTGCTTTTATACTACTAAAATAAAATCAGTTATGGTTATGAAGAAATAGGGTCTGGCACTATCACCAAGTAAAAACAAAACATAGCAGAAAAAGTGTTTCTATTAAGAAAGAACTTTTAAAAATCTAAATAATTGATTGAAAACAGAGGTAACGATTCAGTAATTGAAAATTTATTTTATTTACTATATGAATGAGGAATAAGATCCACACCAGTTAGTGTTCTAAAACTCTCTACAGACTGATCTGGCACCAAATTAAAAACACGAGGGAAATCAAAGTTACTTATAAACATACTTAAGAACAATTTATTTGCTACAGAATCCTTACTGGTGCTCGTATGCATTCAGGAATCTGAAGAACATTTATGGCCCCAGAAAGATGAAAAGGCTGACGCTTCTACTGGCCGTATTTTGTTCATGCTACTCAGGCATCTCTGATAATTTCACGCTTTATGACACTCAGTTTTCCAGATACTTAGGTCTGGCATTTAAGGTACTAAGTATTACCACTGAAGCATTATGCTGCTTTATGGGAAAGTGAGACTTGCCACTGCAAGAAATATTCTCTTTATGTTATCAGTCATCCGTTCCAGGTACCCAACATATGTTCTTATTCTTGACATTACCCAAGACATTTTGAAAGAATCTAATGAAAATCAGAAGTATGTAAAATTCCATAACCAGACTAACACAAAACAAGCTTTTTGTTTCAAGTTATCTCATCCTCTAAACTGCCATCTTGGTGTAGCATTAGCAGTGCATGTTACTGGAGTTACTCAAAAGTGTAAATTCCTCTTATAATATGGGAAAGCAAAAAGTAACTAGCAATATGGAAATGTTGATAAGGTGGAAGGCAAAACGAAAATAGGAAGACCACATAATAGATACATAGATTCAATTAAGGAAGCCTCAGTCTTGAATCTGCAAAACCAGCAGGGTGGTTGAGGATAGAGTAACTTAAACCCCATCTAAACAGTGTAGACTCGCGTAATACAGTTTAACTACATTATAATGCAGTTTTAAACTTCATTGTATGGCAGTATAGCTGGGGCCTTAGTAATTTCTCATTCATCTCTCATCTATATGCAGATGACAGCCAACTCTATTCTTTCCACCTAAAGCCAAAAACAGTATTGACCCTGCACAAATGTCTGTAGTCAGTAAAGGACTGGAAGAGGGCAAACAAATTTAAACTTAATCCAGTCAACAGAAGTGCTCCTAATCAGTCGGAAGGCAGGTCATGGAATAGGGATTCATTAATAATAATAATAATAATAAACTTTATTTGTACCCCGCCCCTATCTCCCCAATGGGGACTCGGGGCGGCTCACATGAGGCCAAGCCCAGACAACAATTACAAAAAAATAAAATCAAAACATCAGCAATAAACACAATAAGAAATACACACACACACACCAATATACAACTAAATATCTAAAATTACAAAGACAGGGTGGGCCGCAGGCACACAAATAAAGTATTAAAAACTCAGAGTGAGATAAGCGGAATAGCATCCTTACGAGAAAAAAAAATCATTTTATGAGGTAGGGGGGATGGACTCCAAGAACGGGAGCATTGAGGAGAGCAGTGGTAGGAATTAAATAACTACTCTCCAAAGGCACAGCGGAAGAGCCAGGTTTTCAGGTGTTTTTTAAATGTCTCCGAAGTGGGGGCTTTCCTAATCTCTCCAGGCAAGGAATTCCAGAATCGGGGTCCACAGAGTTGATTCTGTGAGACTGGCAGGGGCGACAGGTGGGCCTCCCCCGAGGAGTGGAGGGTTTGAGCTGGTTCATGGAGGGAGATCCAGTCACGAAGGTAGGCGGGTCCCGAACCATTTAGGGCTTTATAGGTGATCACCTGTACCTTGAATTGGGACCGGAAAATAAATGGCAGCCAGTGCAGTTCTTTAAACAGGGGGGTTGACCGCTCCCTGTAACTTGCCCCAGTTATTAATCTGGCTGCTGATTGCTAGTCAAGTTGAAGTTTCTGGGTCATATTCAAGGGTAGCCCCACGTAGAGTGCATTGCAGTAATCCAGTCTAGAGGTAACCAAGTCATGGACCACCATGGTCAAGTAGGACTTCATGAGGTATGGTCGCAGTTGGCGCACAAGTTTTAACTGTGCGAAGGCCCTACTTGAGCATCAAGTGTCAGCGCTGAATCCAGGAGGACCCCCAAACTGCAGACCTGTGACTTCTGTGCTGGATGGGATGACATTCCCCCTGAAGATACACGCCCACAGTTTGGGGGTCCTCTTAGACTCAGCACCGAATCTGGAAGCTCAGTGGCAAGGAGTGTGTCTGCACATTTAAAACGTGTTTGCCTTTTTGAGATGGCAGATCTGGCAATGGTAGTATATGCCATAGTTACATTCCGCTTGGATTATGTGGGGCTGCTTTTGAAAAGTGTTTGGAAACTTCAGCTGCTCCAAAGAGCTGCAGCCAAACTGCTAACTGGGGTTACCTACAAGGAGTATACAACTTCCCTGTTGTAGCTCCACTGGTTGCCAGTTTGGTTCTGAGCACAAATCAAAGTGCTGGTTATAACCTTTAAATCCCTATACGGCTCAGGGCCAGGCTATTAGGCTGATTACATCACATTGTACAAACTTGCCCGGGCCGCGAGATCTTCAGGAGAGGTTTTTCTCTTGGCTCCACCTTCATTGCAAGACTTTTGTGTGCCAGGAGCAACTTGAGAAACGGTAAGATCAATTAATGGGAACGAGAGAGTGGGCATTCTCGGTCTATTTCAATGTTTGTATATTTTTAGGTTTTAAATTGTATTATATTGGTTTTACTGTAAGCTGTTTGAGTATCTTTTTTGAGAGAGAGAAAAAGCAAGATACAAATAATAGTATTAAATAAATTGTAATTTATATCAAAATCATCATCATCAATGGTGTTACTGTAGGCTGAAGTTTATTTGATGGCAGTTAATAAGAAAGAAGGAGAATCCACTACCCTCTGAAGCAGTTACATGCCATCCTTTTCAATATGTAAAGATGAGTATGTTATCATTTCTCAATCCTCTTTTTTCCAAGTTCAATCTGATGCTTAGCATGCTTTCTGCCACGAGCAAGTAACAGAAATGCACACAATAATGCTACTTATTGCAGTGATGGCAACACATGGTTCTTTCCTACATGAAAAATAGCTAGAAGGAAATGTAGAAAAACTAGTGTGAAGTTGCCTTAAACAGCTGCCACTCTTTATTATATCTGTTAATGCAAGGGTGTAATTAGTTCAAATCCTCTTGGCTATCCCTTAAAAAGTACTTCACTTAGCCTGAAAAATGTTCAGCTTAGGGTGCTCAGGGCATCCATAATAATGTACAGGGTTTCCCTTATCTTGTCACGTATCATTAACTTGGATCAAACCAAAGTCAATGTTGTTCAACTTCTACACAGTAGAGAAAAGTCTGAATTAAGCATAGCTTTAAAATCTTCATGAACGATGATGTTTGACCTCATATGGAATGACTACAAGGCTAGGTGAACTTCAGAACACAGAAATGAGGAAAGAAAGAATTCCAAAGCCTCCTTCCTGAATGCTGCGGAGAGCTCCCATCAGGCAATGTGTTCTATCTGGTTTGTGGTACCTCATTTCAACTCTGTTCCATCCTCAGGAATGAGGTCCCAGCCTACTATACACTCTGGTTTCTCTTCAGATCGTATAACTCCCCTAACAGCATTCATCCTCCATTTTGCTTTAGCCTGTGCCACTATAGAGAGAAGGAACCAATTTATACTCATATGTGAGGCCCCATTGGTGGCATACAAGTCAAAAGGCCTCTAAGAGTTTTTTTTTCAATCGGAAAAAACTGGTTCCCAACGTCTTCAAACCAGTTCAAAACTATTGCAGACTGTCACTTTGTTTCAATTTTTGTCTTTTTTGTTGGCTTCTATCCCCCCAATCGAATATTGTAGACACAGGAAGCAAAACGGATGTGTTTTAGAGTACTTGTGAGCTATTTGGGAGTTATGTGGAAAACTGTACTCAGAGGCTGCATTTTTGGGAGCCCAAGGACTACACATGGCCCATGGGTTGTACTTTGCCCTTTACAACGTTTTCCCTTTACAACTTAATTTCTCACTGGAGTGACATACAGGGAGCATACCACTCCCTTGTAATGTCAGCTCCATTGGCTGCCAGTCTGCTACCAAGCACAATTCAAAGTGTTGACTTTAGCCTAGAAAACTTTAAATTGTTCCGGCTCAGCTTACCTATCCGAACATATGTTCTTCTGCGAACCATCTCAGAGATTAAGATCTTCTGGGGAGGCCCTGCTCTCATTCCCACCTCCTTCGCAGGTGTGGTTGGTGGGGATGAGAGACAGGGCTTTCTCAGTGGTGGCCCCTCCCCAGTGATATCAGATCAGCCCCCTCCCATCTGACCTTCATGAAAAAACTGAAGATGTGGATGTGGGACCAAGCTTTTGGATAATTATCAGTGCAATAAATGAAAGTGGAGTGGTGCAATGATAACTGGAACGGCATTGGATTATGATAATTTTAATGCTGAAATGTTTATGCAGTTGTTTTAATGTATATGTTTTATTTGATGGATATGTGTCATCAAATTGTGCCTTTATATGTGCCACTCTGAGTCCCCTTCATGGTGAGAAGGGTAGGATATAAATATGGCAAATAAATAAATAATATTTTAGATTGCCTTTTGTCTTGTTTCTAGAAATGCTTCAGAAGTCCAGGTTTTCATACTATTTTAGATGAGAAATGACTGCTAGAATCTTGAACCGGTGGACACTAGTAGTTGATAGATGAAAAGCTTCTAGTATTTGACATACAGGCAGATGATCTGATCAAGAGACCTAGCAATACCTTCTTGAAAATCAAATTAACGACATTAAAAGAACTCTTCAAATTGTGCTTCTTGAGTCAATTCCAGGACTATGCTGGGCAGTGAGTGCGTGTGGTATGTGTATTTGCAGCTATCCTGGCACAACAAGGAAGAAAAGAGAAGTGTAAGAGTGCAATAATGGCTGCAACTAGCCTGGGGAAAAAGCACCACCAGCTTGAGGGCACAAGACCTGGGAAAAATAGACTTGTACATTCAGTCAATGACTTTTTTTACAGTCGTTTATTGCTCTCTTCCACCATGATACCTCCACCAATGGGATAAGTAAAAAAAAAAAAGAAGGGGTTACCACTTAGCTTCCCCTTAATTTTAGCTTTGTTTCTAAAATTAAGTTCTTCTCTATCCTTTTTGTTTCTAAAGGAAAGGCAAACATTAGTATCACTTCTACCCAATGATGTTCCAATTATTTTTTATGGCTAGTAGCTTTATGATAGTTCTGCCATGAGTGGATGAAGTGAAGAGAGATAAACAAAAATGAGTGAACTCCTGGCCTCCAGTCTACAGAGAGGTCTGTGAGATCTAGGGGACAGATGTAAACCATTAAAATTTTAGCAATACCAGTGAACTATGGCGTAAGCTATGTTTTCTATCCTTTTTATCTAAACATTTATGTCAGCAAATATATCTAACATAATTAGATTTGTTTGTTAACAATTTACAGGAAATGCCCGTGTATAAAACATGTAGCTTGATTGTATATAATCAATATTCACAATAGCAACCCACCACAATGATCAGCATCCTACTGTTGACAATTATAAATAGGAGAGGCCACCATGTTATTTTGGAGTGCTATGCAATTTATTATGTTTTATAATTGTGTTTCTAATTTATTCACTTGAAATTATGGTATAAATAAAAATGTTTTTATCAGTATTTTATTATTGTTAGCCTCTCATGACTGCTAAAGGGGAATGTAATTAAAACAAAAGCAAAGTATCAGCCTGTATAAAGCAGGTGTCCATGCCGGAACAACTTTATATACTGTTATGAAGAGGATGTAGGTGGATGCTATCCCCACAACGTTCTTGCAAGTCACTCATGTATCACTAGATAACATTCATTAGGCAACTTTGGGGAGAACTTACTACAGCTTTAATGGTAATGAAGTTACCTGGATACATCATAAATCAAAATGAAACTAAGGGTTCTGCTACTAGACATGTAAAAGCTGTGATAGTGCACCTCTGACAAATTAAATGCAGCAACAAACAGAGCCATTCATAGAATTTTAGAAAACACCAGAATGTGATGAGAAAAAAAACTTTGTTAAGAAAGATGTTTTAGCAAAACCGATCCCATTACCTGATACCGCCAGGAAATCATCAATGGAAGTGATGTCATCCACAGCATCTGTCAGCACACGTACTTGCTTTTCCCACTGTTCTTTAAACATATCCATGTTTTCTTGAGCTAGCTTGCTTTGTGGCTTAGCAGCCAAAGCCAATGCTGCATTAATTACCTGTAACACAATGCAAAATTCATACCCTATTTGTGAATATACCGATTTTCAAATATTGGGTACTTTAAATGATAAGCATGTATTCTATTGGACTAAGTAGCTACTTCATTAGTAACACCTTTACGAGGTAGAGCGTTATGGTGCTTAGGTTGAGTTTAATTTGGTTAAAGCTCAATAAAGTTAGCTTATGGCAAGATTAAAATTGCCATGGTAGAGGAAAATTATGCTTTATTACATTTATAGACCGTCTGTTACCCAATGGTGTTCAAGTTGGCCAAAAGGGAGGAAAGTAATTATAAAAGAAAATGTAAAAGCCCTAAAGAAAGAGGGATGGAACAAATAAAACCAATTAAAATAACTGGTTACAATCAATAGCAACAGATCAGCATAAACGACACAGGACAAGCTTAGTTTGGCTTCTCCTGACAGACTAATAGCAATCACAGAGAAGGACCTCTTCTCTTGAAGTCCTGCAAAAAGTGCTCCAGAGGATGGGCAGGTATCTCCCAGGAATCACTTGAAATTATGGTATAAATAAAAAAAATGTTTTTTTATTTAGTCAAGCTCATATGGAAATGAACATGTGAACAGCTAAAGTTTCTTAACATTTTCAAAGTCAGCCAGTATCATGTACAACATATTTTAATAATTCAAACAAGAGGAAATGAGGGAATATATGTCACAGATGTCAGAGGCAACATTTCTAAGAATGGGCATGATTGATGTTCTATATAAAAGTGACCCTGAACATTGCTAGAATCTAAACATCTTTTCATGAAAAACTGAGCAAGTCCAGGGCTGACTATGCGTATACTCAATATCCACCCATGCTTCAAAAATATTCCCCCACCAATAATCAACTGGAGTCTTCAAGAGGATAACAATCTCATCCAACAGATTGAAATCCAATTTTCTCACCTGCCTTTCAAATGACCAGGAACTATATTGGTAAGTTCCAATTTGTTCATCTCCATTGAGTTCACTATCACTATCAGAAACCAACTGAGAATTTTGACAGCTTTTTTGGATTTTGTGGAAAGAGGAGATAATAGAATATTACCAGCTTTATTGTTTAAACTGAACTTCAACACCCCAGATGACATTCCTGACACATACATGCTGGCTTTGCTGTCTAACAATAGTTGGAAGGTCACACACTGACCACCATTACACTAAAGAATTGAGGCAATTATATCCAATTATAACATTACAACCTATATCAAGATGAATAAGGGCATCTATCACGGACAAAACTCTCCAGAGTTTTTTGAACTGCTAATACCTTTAAGCTTGTTATACTTTATTTTGTTAAAACCAAAGTACATTTGCATGTGATTTTTACTTGGTTATACTGTGTTATTTTCTTATTAAGAAATGATTAACTAATGTGACATGGGACAGAAATCCGACAACTAACTTCTTTACTGTCTTTAGAATACAGACCGTTTCTCCACATCAAAATTACCACCAAAATGCATCTTGAAAACCTAACCTGACATCACTGATTTCAACAGGCAAAATATTACAACGTGGATTAAAAGATGTTATACAGTGATCTCTACATTTCACTTAAAAATTGGAACATAAAATAGATGTATGAAGCTTGTGATTTACCTGAGGACAAAGTGCTTCAAGCTGGCTTGCTGACATGTGTACTAATTTCACACCTTCTTCATTATTTGAGATAGAACAGGCCAAATTGGCAACCTAGATGTAGAAATGAAAGGCATTTTAGAAAGCTAAACCTGTTTGTGCGAACTTGCTTCTGGAATCAAAAGCAGCCTTCTTCAGTTGCTGTGTCCAATCGGTTTTCACAAGGAAATAATTACAGTTCGCACACTTTTTATAATTAGTGATAACAACTGCCAAGGCAATTAATTACAAAGGAAGAACACTTACGAGTTAGAGGCATGTTTAAAGCTTACATATATGGTAACCAATGGCAACTTCTAAAAGAAAAGAGCTCACTTATTTTCTTAAATACGTATTAGTTTGGACTAATATGCTAAGTAAAATAACTCTGAAGAAAAAATATTAGCCTCTGATAAAGACAAAGTTACTATTTTATTTAGTATCATCACAATGTTAGTTGCATTATGATCCTACGGAACTAGCTAGTGAAAGCACAATATAGATTTAGAAGTGCATAAGTTACTGAAAGATGAATCCAGTGTTCTGGACAGAAGTTCCACTTAACATCATGTTGCGAATGCATTTCCTCTACTCCTAAAAATATGTTGTGTATGAATTTTCTCTATTAATGTGCAACCGGTTTATGCGTATTTAACTTTCCTAGACAACAGAAAACACTGTTACTACTTGGTGAAGAAGATATTGCCAACTGCCTCTTGTCTAGAGACAATCCATTCTATTTGCTTTCTGGGAGGGTAATGAAAGGTCACACAAAATAATATTATTTTTAAGTGAAAACAGTCTATATTTTAGAACTTGTTCTCTGAAGAGGGATTCTAAAACGGTTTATAGTTATTAGCTGACAGGTGAGTGACAGCTTGTTATTTAAAGACTACATTTGTGCAGAGAAATATGTAAAAGTAGTAGAAAAAAACCTGGAACACTGTGTTCCCTCCTACCTTTTAGCAGCAGTCTCTCAAAGGAAGTCAAAATTCTGGTCAGTACATATTGTGTTTTCAGAAGCATAGCATACTGAATGTTTTTCCCATTGACAACCCATATATCTACTACCTCAGTCAGCTAAGTTGCATATACATACATACTATGTATCAAGTGAAAATTCTGTTTAAAAGTATTATTAAATGCCAAAGGAAACAAGACTACAGAACTAAAAATAAGACTTTTTGAGAAGACAAAAAACCCAACCATAAATTGACAGTAGTAAACCTGAGAATACACGGAGTTCAAGGTATATAATCCAGGCATATGGTCTATTTTGTTCACGTTATTTTTAGATCATAAGGACAATAAATGCTTAAAGTCCACAAACTGCATACATATAAATAAATTTCTTCACTGGTCTGTCAAACATACTTTGAAATGAAGTGATGCCTATATGAAAATAGCAAAAAAAAAGCTCTAGAATGAAAATACACATGCTAAAGTTCAGATTATTTTAAATATTGGCCACATGTAATAAATCCTCTGGAGACAAAAACCTTGTTACTATAGGAATTATAGTTTCTTGCATTTAAAAATGTTTTCTGATTTTAGCACCACAGTGACAGGGTTTGGAGGATCTTTATTACATTAAATATGTTTCCTATTTGCATAGTTCCCAAGAAAAGTAGGAAAATATGCAAGAAAAATTGTATTAAAATATTCCATCATTTCTTGTATCTGACCTTCAGTGCACATGGCTCAACTGAAAAGCAAGTAGTGAATGGCCACTCCAACTCCTACAATGGCTTGTGAGAAGTCCTTTTTTAACCTACTTGCCAAATCTCTTTGCTATAATTGAAAAAATGTCGGAATTGTTGTGAAAAATTAAAACTTCCATGTGAGTATCACCAAAGCAGAGAAATTAAGCTGAATCTGCACATTTTATAAACCTGCCACTTATCTGCAGTTTTCCAGAAAGCATAATGATTGTGTGAAAGTGGTTTGTGCTATCAAGCCCAAATGGAAATGCTGATTAGTCGAGAAGCAGTAGGCAGTGCAATGTTTCTCACTGGGCTGTTGTGTCAGTCCCCTCTCAGAAAATGGGAAACTTTCTCAAAGATAGCAATCCACTTCGAAATGGAAAAGATAAGTAAGATAGTGTAAAAAGTTTGAGTATTTATTTTGGACTGGTAGTACCAGATTCTTCAGCTCTGCTGAGGTGGAGAGACAAGCCAGTTTCACCCTGATCTGCTAGTTGTTGCAAAGCTGTGGCCCTCCAGGTGTTTTGATTTCAGCTCCCAGAATTCCTGGTCATTGAACAAGGTGGCTAGGGCTTCTGGAAGTTGGAGATCCAAAGACCTGGATGGTCACAGGTTTGATACCTCTGGTCTAGACTACCAAAACCAAGTATCTGTGGGTATGTGTATTAGCCCTTGTTTTCTTAACAGCTGACTAAAGAAATACTAGTTTATCTATTGGAATCTGACAATCCCTATTGTAAATTGCTCACTGTATATGTGCAATGACAATCAGAATGACTACCATGTAGGATTTTTGGATTATGTGATTTTAATATTCACACTAGGACATTTTAAAATGTTTTAATGATTCAATGTTGTTTATGTCTTATGTTTAATGGTTTTTAAGATTTTATTTATGGTTATATGTTAGTGTTTAGTTATTATTATTTTTTCGGTCTACATGTATGTGGGCATGAGAAAGGCAGTATATAAATATAGTAAATAAATAAACTATGGAATAACAAGGACACCACACATCTAGTGAGGAACAAAAAGTAATAAATGCAAAATGCGGCAAACATGTAGCAATAAGAAGTATATTTTTAAAACAGAAATTTTCATTTGGGAGTTTTGACTGGGAGGTTTCAAGTGGCATGTTTTCCGAATCTGACAGATATGGTCTTAAATGATAACTTAAGCTAATACAAAAGGAATGAGTACCTCAGACTTTGGTAACAATTCTTGTAGGACAGACAGAACAAATTAATTTTTAATGCAGTTTCCCAAGAATGCACTTTTTGTCACGTTGGTAACCTATCTTCAAGAATCCGCCCATTACATCTTAAGTGGCACAAATGACCTCGGGCTGACTAGGGGTGCTGCCAGCATTTGGATGAACAAGTTTCTATTTACCCCCAAGTGACAATCCTGCCAAATATAATAGTAACAAATGCAAGCATACAATTCTTCCCTTACAACACTCTGCCACAATTTGAGCTAATGTACTAGTGACAGAAATGTAAGGGCTGCTTAACCTAGAAGGCTGCCTGTTCCAAATGTAGACCAAGTCTTTAAATTTTGCTTTGAAATTAACTACAAATGACACTGGAGTAAAAAAAATTAGGTTGATGTCTCAAGTGAAGCAGTCTTGATTCCGTAAAGAGTTTACTTGTGGAAAGCAAGTATAGACATCAATTATCGGACCAAACAAGTAATTATCTATGTCCCTTTTTGATTGAAATTCCTTTCTTCAGTGATTCCCAATTCCCGTCTAACTTATATTTTTGGGTTCAAAAAATCAACTGTTTAATTGTGTGGTACTTCCTTTGAAAGTAGTTGTTATACTCCAAAAACGGTTTTTGTGATTGCCACAAACTATGTTAAATTGGTTGGGACTCTATGAGATTTTCATTGGAAAACTATAGCAAAATGTGTTGCTTGTGTTCTATCCATGTTTTTATGATAAAAGCAATTAGGAAATGAAATTTATAACTCTGGAACAAAAACTGTGTTACATAGTGTAAATGAAAAAATGCTATTACAGTGTTCCCTCACTTATTGCTGGGGTTAGGTTCCAGGACCTCAGGCAGTAAGTGAAAAACTGCGATGTAGGGATGCTCTATTTATTTTAATATTTATACATTATTTTTAGTAGTTATACACTATTTCAAGTCTTTATAAACTTAAAATAAAGTGAAGGAAAGGAAGGAAAAGGCCCTTCAAGGCTGGAGGGAGGAAGGACAGAGGAGGGAAAGCGCCCTGGAGAGCAGCGGCAGCAAAACCCCACAAAACAGCAAAAATACCATGATATTTATTTTAAATTAATATTAGTTTAAATCTGCGAAACAGCGAGTCCACAATAAGTGAACCACAAAGTAGCGAGGGAATACTGTATTTAGAACTCTCAGATTAGCTACAGGTTATAACTAATTACTTTGTAATTATCTTCAAAATCCCTAAATATCTGAAACAAAAGTAATACAGGCAGTAGTCCCCAGGCTATGAACAAGATAGGTTCTGTAGGTTTGTTCTTAAGTTGATTTTTCATGCATGTCAGAACAGGTATATTATGTAAGTTTAATTCCAGCTAAAAGTATATATACCTTTAGATAGCATAGGGAAGGGTTAACACCCCCGTGGTGTTTGTTTTTCTCTCTGTGCCCCTGTTCAGAAGATTTTTAACTCACTTTCTGTCCCTATGATCATTGGATTTTGAAAAAAAAGGCTTGTTGTGGAAACAAGAATTGGTGATAAAGCTTCAGTGGAGACACTTTTCCTCTGTAACTCTTCCAGGAGTGATTTTCCCTTCCTAGGGGTAGGTTTCTCTAACTTCCTGTTGTCTCTTCCCTGTTCTTAACCATGAGTCATTTGTAAGTCAGATGTTGGTAACTCGGGGACTGCCTGTATAAAAATGTGTGCTCACACAGAAGACTACATTCTAAAAATTTATCTGAGCCGTAAATTGTTTTGAACAGATTGGCAGCCATATCTGATGTCAATCAAAATTTATAAAGGTATTTGTTAACAGTGTAATTCCCTAAAAGTTTTGCTCAGCAATTACACAATGCATTAAAGTGTGTGCTAATCTCAAGACTGCTTTATTTATGACAGAATTTTATACCCTTGACATCTCAATCACATATATTAATGGTATGTAGTGAAAAGCATTGTGAAAGTTAATGCCGAATGATAAGAGTTTTGTCTGTGTTGATTGATTGCTGATAGTTCATTTATAAATGCAAGATATCACTTGATTCCTCAGAGCGTGATAAATATGCATGTGATAAGCAATCTGTAGAGTGCGACAATTTTTTACCTTCAAAATTGCAGGTACAGTCTGTAATAATTCTATATCAATATTTTTACACTTCTTTTAAGGAAGGACATTATATTAAATCTAGTAGGTGTCATCAAGTACAGAGAACAAAATGCAGGAATGAAATCAATCACATTCCATCTTCTAGGCTCCATTCAATAACAAAAGCATTTTCCCCAAGCTATAAATAGATGGAAGCTCTAATGTAATCATTGTGGATCCAGAAAAACCTAAATGTGGAATGTTCTATTTCTAGTCCTAGATGTTTTTATCTTCAAAATGGATGTTGCCAGGATTTCCAACTTTTTTTTACAGTTGCTCAAGAAGAAACAAACACCCCAATTTCCATAAATCTCAATTGGTAATTGTGCAAATAGACAAAATACAATACTTGTTTTTCTTTCCTAAATCCAGGAAGGTTAGAAAACTATTAAGATGATGAAAAAAATATTAAACACTGAAGAACTGCACTTCTAAGTCTCTTAAGAGACAGCTGGCAAGAAACTGTGTTCCAGACAGTGGAACAGACTGCCTAAGCAATATGCACTTCTAGATGAGGAAAACACTATAATCACTGCGTAAAAATATATGTTGTTTGGAAGAGCCAATGGCGTGGCAAAAATATGCAAAGTTTATTCATGTACACTAAACATTTACCACATAGCTTTCCCTGTCACCTGTGGCAAAATGGCTTCTTTCTTAGAGCCCCTCTCTTCTAGCAAATACTCAATCTGTTCAATAAAAAAACCCTCTTTATGCAATGTATAGCTACCGTGTCAAAAGGTAATACAATACTTAATTTCAAGCATATTACCTCAATCAGTTTGTTGGCATGTTCACGGAAAACCTGGGCATATTCTTTCACTTCTTTCTCGTTCCCATTTTTGGCAGCTTCAATCAAAACTAGAAGTGGTACATTTGTTTCCAGAAAGGAATCTGAAACATGGTCCATAACAGCTTTTCGGAGCTAAGAATAGAGAGCAAATCAGTGTTAGCCTTTTATCAATGTATAGTAGATGGTTATTTTCAATCTTAACAACAACTTACTTTGCCAGTAATCCTTTTATTAAATACACAGTTTTTCACCCTCAATGCAAATTAGAACTACTGCTTAGAGTATTTCTACAGTTATTTCTGTTAATTGACACTGTACATGCTTCAAATTTCCCACTTCGAAATTACTGATATGAAATAATTGTTCCAGAGTAATTGGGAAATCATATTTCCATGATATCGGGAAATTGTTTACATATCCAAAAGAGACTTTGGACCACACATTACATTATTCTGGTTACTTATCAATACTTAAAAACATATTGTGCTTACCATCTTCCAAACTTTCCCCACATAGCTCAATTCTACAGATTTTGTTGGTACACCTATCTAAACATGTTATTGATTAACATTTCCTTGGTAATTAACAATGTCCCTTAAAGATAATGGATTTCACAATTGCTTATTGCTTTGCTGCATCTATCAATCATCAGGGATGACCACTGGAGGGCTCTCAAGTAGCTGGATCTAACCTGCAAAGATATTTTGCCTGACCCTCAAAAATCCTATTCCACATATTTTTAAAGCAAGGTAAACAGAAAGCTTTACAAATTTCATGCAAAAAGAAAACAGTTTCGTTTTAAAATCATGATGCAGATTTCATACCACTGGAGTCTGGCTGGCAAGTTCTAGCCACCTCAGAACCTTTCTGTTCCATTACTGCTGCACAAGGCTGACTTAGATTGTGTTTCAGAAACAGACCTCTTGACCTTTTTTTAATAAGATCAGAATCTAATCTAATTTAATCTAGACTGATCTAAAGTGACCTAGAGGCTGGTTTAATCTTTAAAATGACACAAAAGCAGATTTTATCTATGGATCTTGGTCATACTGAATTCACAATATGACCAGTGGAGAGATATAAAATTGCCTTCACCAATGGAGCTCTATATTCTATCTATGCAACCAAAACTGTATCCTTTTAGGGAGCAGCGTGATCAAGCTGACATTTGTTGGTGCTGTGGTAGGTAAGAAGGTGAGGAAGACAAGCCCCTTAAACCCTCACCTGACCCAGCCTTGAATACAACTGTATCTTAGATCCCATCTACATAGCCCTAAAATGTGGGCTGAGAAATTGATTAGCCCAATCTGTTTAAACCAGGAGGAAATCTGATTTTCCAGGTTTAATCAAGATTTTAAGACTATCTCAAAATATGCCTTCAGGGATGGTCTGGACCTTTGGTGTTATGAGGCCTGTGTAATTCCAGCTGTCTGTCCCCACAGCCAACCCCGCTCCTTGGGCCCAAGAGTCCCGGGGTGGGGGAGGGAGTGGCACTGTCAGCCTCCCCTCCCTGTCCTCCATTTTGCCCTCATTTTACCAGCCAAAGCCTCAGACGAAGGCCTTGAGGCTTCTCTTCTCTTCCAGGTCCCTCCAATAGGAATTTCCCCCTCCCCTCTTTCAAAGCCCTCTGTGGAAGCAGCCTAAGAGGCTTTGGCGAAGATTCTGCCAATTTGTACTCTCTTTTAAAAAAGTTTATTTTGTACAATTCTGAAAAATAACAATGGGTTCTACCCTTAGTGCTTGTACATGGTTGTGTGAGCCGACGTGTACTCTCAAGGCCAAGTTGTTAAAGTTCTACCAGAACTCTCACATCTACTTTTCTATTGCAATGGACATAGTTACAGGGACTGCTGCAATCAAAATGTATCATAAGAAATGGACTGTTATTTATGCAGAAACATTTTACGAATATTTCATATCATACCTGTCTACGCAAATCCCTTGTCTTTTTTGTCATTTTGTCTATTGCCAAGTTCAGAGCATCACTTCTTTCTTTGCGTCCAGCCTAAACAAAAACAGAAGAAACAAAATTAGATTAATGTAATATAACCGCATCAATGACTCTAACTCAAGCCTGCATACATTAGGATATTTTCCATTTAAGTGCCAGGTTCAAGATAACAAATGTCTATAAGCTCTGTATTCTTGCACAACCAAGAAGTCTTCATGTGGGAATGATGTAAATCTTATTTTAACCTTGTCGCACACACCTGGTAGTTTTATAGTCATCTGTAACTAGCCACATGTTGTGTGCATTCACATTAAGCAAGAACTGAACTTCAATACTTACCTAGTCTGGAAATCTACAAATACGAAGACTGAGGATGTCAACATTCAGGTTTGAGGACCATTGGGCTAAGAACCTTGCTCTCCTTTACCAGTGTGCTCTGGAGGATTTATCTGGGATCAGTCTTCCTTTCAAGTCCTTCCAGCACAGATTAAGCGCTCACATTTTGCCATTCTACACAGTAAAGGGGGTTGTTTCATTTTTAAAGTAAGAGTTAAGGTATGATACCATTTTTATTGTTGGCTACCCTGAGACCTTAGATTGGAAGAAAAATAGAATAAAAATTAAGAAAATAAATAATGGTGGGTTACATACCTGTGACCATCTTTCTTCGAGTGGAACTCTGTGAATTCACACATGTGGAGTGTCTGCACCTGCACAGGCCGTAATGGAAACTTCCCCAAGTTTAAACTGCAAGTTTTGGCGGTAACCCTGCCCAGTCCCCTTGCATGGCATAAAAAGGCTGGGCGTGTTTGTGTGAATTCAGAGTTCCACTCGAAGAAAGATGGTCACAGGTATGTAACCCACCATTTTTCTTCGTGGCATATGTGAATGCATACATGTGGAGACTAGCAAGATAATATCCCGGAGGTGGGAATGGCAAATTGACAAGTTTATAAGGGCCAAATATATGATTTATTCAGGTGGAGCAATAAAGAGGAAGCTCACTCACAGAGTGAGTACAGTAAACAAGGCTCAAAAGTTCAAAACGGTTCAAGTAAAAAACTCCCTTCCACAAATAATTGAGAAGGTGCATACAATAAAGGAGGACCAGCAGCAAAGTGGCTGGGATTAGTTCAACCTCAGTAGAAAAAGCACAGTTGGATAGCACAACATTGTGAACAGACAACGTCGGGTACACATATAATAAATGTTGCATAAGTCAGAAAAAACCATACGTTCAAATGCAATGGTACGCAGCACAGGTTAGGAGAACAGCACAGGTTTGCAACAGAGAAACAAAACATGACAACCCCCTTGTCCGTGGGGAGAAGTTTAAAGGAATACCATATCAGAGCACACCGTACGGTACTGACAATAAGGGTAACGTATGGGATCAAGTGTCCAAGCAGATAGCCCCAAATAATATAGTCTATGGGGGGCAAGAAGAGAGCATAGACTTTCCAAAGGCTGTGTCCTTCCTGGTCCTAGTGTCCAGTCTATAATGAGAAACAAAAGTCAGTGGGTTAGACCAAATAGCTGCCTTACAGATAAGAGTCCAAGGTATGCCTTTAAGGAAAGCGGTCAATGCCGCTACTGCCCTCGTTGACTGGGCAAATATCGATGGAGGCTGACGGACAAGTTCATAACAATCCAATTGGAGAGATGCTGGAATGAGACGGGGAGTCCCAGCCTATCAGGAGCATAGGCCACAAACAGCCTCGGAGACTGACAAGCCTGAGAGGTTCTGACCCAGTAAAACAGGAGGGCTTGGTGAATGTTGAGAAAATGTTGTCTTCTCTCGGTAGAGGAAGACGGACACTGGAAAAGGGCTGGAAGAACGATGCCCTTGGAAGGAAACCACCTTCGGTAAGAAGATGTCCATCCGGAGGACCACACAGTCAGAATGGAACAGCAGGTAAGGCTCATCAACCTGTAGGGCGGCCAGCTCGGATGGTTGCCAGGCAGAGGTGATTGTGACAAGGAAGGTGACTTTCCATGGGAGAAGACGGAGGTCTACCATCGCCATCGGCTTGAAGGGTGATGCACCGGCGGGTGTAGGTTGGTGTATCCCTTCAGGAAGGTCCTCACCAGATGGTTGTGGAACAGGGATTCTCCACCCAGCTGTTGAGCTTACCACGAGATGGCTGCTAGATATGACTTGAGCAATGACAAGGACAGCTTCTTGTCGGCAAGGGAGAGGAGAAAATCCAGGGTCGTCGGTATCGAAGGTGGAAAGGCGTACTCATCTCGAGACCAAAAGAATGCCTGAAACCGATCGATACGATAGGAGTAGGCCTTGGAGGTAGTCGGCTTATGGGCCGCACTAAGGATTGACCTCACAGCTGGCTGGAGGACCCTCAAGACTGAATTCTCCAAGCCGTCAGGTGGAGAGAAGGGATGTCCGGGTGAAGAAGGCAGCCGTTCTCCCTCAGGAGCTGGTCTGGGCGAGGAGGGAAAGTTGCAGGAGGACCGGGTACCATGGCTGCAGAGGCCACGCTGAAGCTATGAGGATGCAGTCAACCGGGGAAAACTGGATCCTATTGGCCACCTTGAGCATCAGGGGAAACAGAGCGAACATGTAGAGGAATTCCATCGACCAGTCGATGAGTAGAGCGTCTCCCAGACAGCCGGACATGGGGTCTGGAGGAAGGTGGGCTCTATACCGAGGTAGTTGAGCCGACTTAGGCGAGGCAAAGAGGTCGACGTTCGAGCGACCCCAACGGTGAAAAGTATTTCCAGCTCCTCGGGATGAAGCATCCATTTGTGGGAGGACGCACGGGATCTGCTGAGTCGGCCTCAAGAGTTGAGGGTACCGGGAAGATGAAGAGCAGTGATCGACATCGTGTGGCCGATGCACCACTCCCAGAGCTCCATCAAGAGGGCAAGCAGTTTCCTGGAACCTGGGCTGCCCTGCTTGTTGATATAAAATATGGCCACCCTATTGTCCATCAGAATCTGCACCGCCCTATTGCTAACCAGCGGGGCAAAGGCCTTGAGTGCCTTGAAAATGGCTAGAAGCTCCAGGTAGTTTATATAGTGTGTCATCTCTTGTGGCGACCACTGGTCTTGGACAGAGAGTTCTCCTGTATGGCACCCCTAGGCAAACATCGAAGCATCGGTCGTCAGGGTGATGGAGGGGCGTGTGGGGTGTAAAGGGATCCCCACACAGACGTAGTGTCGAGACGTCCACCACTCCAGCGTTCTCCGTACCAATGTTGGTACCGAGAGAGTCTTGGAATTGTGTTTCTGAAGAGGGTTGAAGTGGTCGAGAAACCATCTCTGGAGAACAAGGAAGTGCAGCCTGGCATGTGGAGTCACCACTACTGTTGACGCCATGTGGCCGAGGAGCACTTGTATCCTCTTTGCTGTGGACGTTGGGGTTGAAATGTAGCATTTGACCTCGTGCCGAAGAGCTATGAACCTGGCTTTGGGGAGAGAGACAGTTTGTTTCAAGGAATTGAAAATGGCGCCGATAAACTTTATGGAGGTCGTTGGGGTCAAGTGAGACTTCTCGGCATTGATTTGGAGGTCGAGCCTTTCGAGTAACTCCAGTGTAACCTAGACTTGCGACCTCAGCAGTGGGGGTCTGAGACGCAATTAACCAGACTCCAGATACGGAAACACCGGATCTTCTGCCTTCGCAGGTAAGCGGTAACCACCAACATGCATTTTGTTAAAGTTCTTGGCACAGTCACGAGGCCAAAAGGAAGGAGGTTGAATTGGTAGGTGCAACTGTCGATGCGAAAGGAGAGGAAGCGCCTGTGGACTGGTCGGATAGAGAGGTGAAAATATGCTTCCCGAAGATCGATGGATGCAAAGTAGTCCCCCATACGAAGAAGAGGAAGGATGGACGATACCATCACCATTCTGAAATTTCTGGCTTTGATGTAAGAGTTCAGGATGCAAAGATCGAGGATTGGATGAAGGGAGCCATCGGGCTTCGGTACAGTGAAGTTCCTGGAGAAAAATGCCTGTCTGTTGAACCGGGATGGGACGGATTGCCCCTTTGGAGAGCAAGGTGTCAACCTCCTGCAAGATTGGTGAGGAAGGTTCGGTGTCGACGAGGTGTCCCGTTGGAGGGAGTTCTTCGAACTCTAAGGCATAGCCGTTCTCCAAAACATTGAGCACCCACGCATCTGAGGTGATGAGTCGCCAAGCATCGATGAAGTGTGTCAGGCGGTCCTCGAAGAGGAGGTTGGGGGATGGGATTGTTAAGGTTTGAATGAAGGGGATCTCTGTGACGGTGGCATCTATAAAGGATGAAGAGACGGTATCGTCCGAGGGATAGTCAAACACGATGCCGAGTATGGGTGTTACCCGACGCATGACGAGATCAAAGTGGCTGCTGGGATCGGCACTTTTGTTGTTGCTGTTGTGGGCTTGGCAGAGGGCGTAGAGTCTGTCGGTAGGAGTAGTGTTGGTATGGTTGGCTACCGTACCTACGCCGAGTATGCTGGTACCATCGAGTTCTTTGAGCCTGGGACTGGTTCTTGATCCCACACGTTGCGGCTAGGAGTTTGAAGTCTTGATTGGACTTCATTTTCTCATCCATGCCCGAATTGAACAGGCCAAGGGCGTCAAAGGGAAGGTCCTCGATGCCTTGCTTTGAGGATGCGGATAAGCTGGAAGACCTCTGCCAAGCATGTCGACTAATCGCGACTGCGTGGGCAATCATCTTTCCGGTAGTATCACCGGTATGCTTAGCCAGCTGGATTTGGTGATGCACCAGGGAATTTGCCTCTTGAGACAAGGTGTTAAGCACCATTTGGTCCTTTTCCAACAGCCCCGCTCCCCGGCTAGAGGAAACTTCCCTGGTTGCTGTTCCTAAGTTTCCATCAAATTGGTATGGAAAGGAAAAGCTTGCAAAGTCTGTCAAATATATCTAGTCCAAATGCACTCCCTGGTTGAAATTCTAACTCTAGACTTAATTCTGGAGAGCTAGCACACACCCATGCTTCCAGAAAGATCCCGATATTTTACCTCTGATAGGCACTACAGAATTTTGCAGAGGTATAGCTGGCATTCTCCACCCACAGGCTCAACTATTTTTTAAAATTCTAAAAAGCAAAACTTTGATTTCGCCATTTTATATAAGGAGTGCCATTTCACTACACCATTGTAAAGAACAACAAGACTTAAGCATTCATGGATTTTGGTAACTTAGAACCACATTCCTATGGATATCAAGGACCCACTGCATTATGTGGAAGAAAATAAACAATTGGTCTAGAACACTATAATCATGAACAAATGGTCTTAGAAACCTTCCAGAAGTGGTACCACCATCTCATTGTTGTACTTTGATTGTAGTTTTAATTGAAGCAGACTACCTATGTTTATTAATATTCAACTGATTTCACTGACTGCAAACTAGGGTTAATTACATCACATTAATGTTTTCACAATGGAAAAATATGTATAACAAAGCTTTTTGAGTCATTTTTCTGCCTGTTTAAAACAATAAAAAGTAACATATTTCTAGATAGAAATTTTAAGCTGTATGTAGTCCTGCAAGGTATCATTTGCATCAAAAGGTGAGTATACAATCTAACAAATGAACTGAATAAAGTCACACAACTAACATTTGCTTTGGTGGTGAGGTACAGATTAGATTTATTTTCTTGTTTTAAAAAACCCCTTGAAATTGAACAGGAAGAGAAAGAGTGCACCATCCAATTTACTTTCCCTAGACGTTTTTTTTTATCTTGTCTTTCATTGAATTGCCTTTATCTATTCTCTAATCTGATTTGAAATATCAGATGTGGAAACAATAGTCCTGGCAGCAGTTTAAAAAAAGAGAAATGAAATGAAAAACTATTGGTTAAAGTGTTTGCATTTGGTTGAGTTTTTCTCACACGATGCTTAGCAAAACCATCTTCCCAATGCCAGCAATTTCCCTCTTTTAAAACTAGAAATATACTTTTATAGCAATAAAGATCCCCCTTGAAGTTAAAATCCCACATGGCTTTGCCTAACAGGCTTTGTTAATTAGGCAAACTCACCCCCCCCCCATATCAAACAGAACACCAACAGACAACCGTGACAGAAAAATCTGTAATGTGGCTAGTTTTCAGAAATTCGGTTACACAATTCTGAGTTGTAAGAATGTAATCTGCAAGATAGACTCTTGCAAAGTCACTTCTATCCCTTGGATACCAAATGAAGAATTCTTACAGTTAGGTTTTTCCTCTTAGTGGTAGTCTAATCTCACAATTCGCAGTATGCACCACAGTGCCTTAAACTGCAAAGCTTCTGGAAAACCCAAACAAAAAGGAACGTCACAAGATGACGTCAGCCTATATACAGTTGTGTGGTCGCAGCACATAAGCAAATGTGTTCCTGTATCGTATCCCTGAAAGCTTTTCAGCAAATGCATTCAAGCGACTATAGAAGCTTCTCTCAGCAATAAGCCACCCATCTGCCATCAACAAGTTACGACAAAAAAGCCATAGCTGTGGAAAACGCTTGCAGTTAAACAGCTGTACAGAACAAAAACAGAGAACTCCAGTTCAGCACTGATTCGGGAATTTGCAGAGCTGTCACTGAAAATCAAGGAAATGAATTCAAAAGGAATATATGACCATGGGATGTGAAGTCATTTTTACTCTTAATAGCCGAAGACAGAAGTAAATTATTCAAAGACTGTCAACGTTAGAGCTTTTTACAGACTCACTGTGTTGAGTCTAAAACTACGACTGAATGAAACCTCCAACGTACTCAAAAGAATGGGTAAGTTTATACATTTTGATTTGCTGTCTTATGTGCAGTCAATTTTACTTTAGAAATAGGTAAAAATAGCATTTTAATATTTTTTTAAATACAACTAGGTAGTATTTGTCAATAACTGCAATAATTTAGACAGATTTCATATCAGATTTATTTAAAGTGTAAAGACCTCAGCAGTTTAATGCATGTCATTACCTGCTGCAATATTTTTTTTCTTTCTTTATTGTGAGCATTTATCTGATAAGAATATCCTATTTTGTTGTTTCCTTGAACTATATTCTGCAGGCTTACATTTCAAGTGGCCATTAGGGACTCCTGTGCTGGCAGCAGTATATGCAATGAGTATTGTTTTTAAAATGCTGCCTGCCTTGGGCACGGCTTGTCCACCAAAATGCCGTTGTGAGAAGCTGCTCTTTTACTGTGACTCTCAGGGGTTTCACTCTGTGCCAAACACCACTGACAAGGGCTGTCTAGGTTTGTCATTGAGGCACAATTTTATTACGGAACTTGAAGGGGATCATTTTGCAAGCTTCAGTCAACTGACTTGGCTTCATTTAGACCATAATCAAATTGATACAATAAGAGAAGATGGTTTCCAAGGACTGTATAAACTAAAGGAATTAATTTTAAGTTCAAACAAAATCTCTTATTTGCCAAACACAACTTTTAGCCAACTGCTTAACCTGCAACATTTGGACCTCTCTTCCAACCAATTATCTGCTTTGCATCCTGAATTGTTCTATGGCCTTCGCAAACTGCAAACCTTGAGTTTACGTTCTAATTCCCTGAGGACTATACCGGTCCGTCTATTTTCAGACTGTCGTAGTTTGGATTTTTTGGATCTGAGCACAAATCGTTTGCGAAGTTTGGCACGCAATGGATTTGCTGGATTAATCAAACTGAGGGAGCTTCACCTAGAGCACAACCAGCTGACAAAGATTAACTTTGCTCATTTCCTACGGCTAAGCAATCTGCACATGCTCTTCTTGCAGGGGAATAAAATTAGCAACTTGACTTGCGGGATGGAATGGACCTGGGTCACTTTAGAAAAGATAGACTTGTCTGGAAATGATCTCAAAGCCATTGATATGACAGTTTTTGAAATAATGCCTAATCTTAAAGTACTCCTAATGGATAACAACAAACTAATCACTCTGGAATCCAAGGTTTTATATTCACTTAAAACCCTCACTACGGTGGGCCTCTCCAGCAACCCTTGGGAATGCAGCCCTAAAATATGTTCATTAGCCACATGGCTGAGTGGCTTCCAAGGTCGGTGGGAGCACTCCATACTTTGTCATAGCCCAAACCACACCCAGGGAGAGGATATTCTAGATGCAGTGTATGGTTTTCAGCTTTGCTGGAATTTATCAACGGTTGTTACATCCATTGCTACAAGTTACAGAGCTCCAACGACTGAATACACAAAAAGGATAAGCTCCTCAAATTTCCATGTGGGAGACAAAGAAATTTCAACTACTACAGGCATACCTATTACGACAGAAGATCAGTTGCCTGAACCAAACAATGTCATCTTCACTCAGCAGGTAATTACAGGAACAATGGCTTTATTATTTTCTTTCTTTTTTATCATTTTTGTAGTGTTCATCTCCAGGAAGTGCTGCCCTCCCACATTAAGAAAAATTAGGCAGTGCTCAATGATTCAAAGCCACAGGCAACTGCGATCTCAAACAAGGCTACATATGTCAAATATGTCAGACCAAGGACCATATAATGAATATGAACCCACCCATGAAGGACCTTTCATCATCATTAATGGTTATGGACAGTGCAAGTGTCAGCAACTACCCTATAAAGAATGTGAAGTGTAATATCTACAGGTAATCAAAAAAGAAAAGCAGATACAACTTATTTTAAATTGCAGGGATCCAAAACTATTAATTTTTTTAAAAAAAGAAATGTTGAGAAAGCCTAGATTTTTCTAGGCTACTTGTTTTGAGTGATGCAGTATTTAAAGGTGTTTTTCTTCTTAAATAACCCATAATATTTTCAGTGTGAAATCAGCAATGTTTGCATTAAATCTGCACTCCTGATGTTTGGAAGTCTAAATATGCTCAACCCAAAATATGTAAACTGCTTCATGTTATGTAATTCTATGTGTAAGATTTTTACTCTGAAGCCTCCAGATTTGAGGTAGATGAATAGTCTGGATGAAATGGCGCTGTTAGGTATATTTACAGGTCTCCATGAAGGAAGGACAATTTGCCAACAATTTGCCAATGATCCCCAACATTTAGATGACTCCGTTTTCTCTTAAGTGGAGATTTAACAGAAAAGGCTAATTTACATTTCTCCCTTTTTAAAAGCCGATTGTCAGATTTACGACCTACAGTACTAAAGTGCAGCAGAGGGATTTTGCTATGTACCGAAGCATTGAAAAAGGCTGAGCATTGTTTTCTAAAATTCCACAGTAAGAGTTCATTTTATTGAAATTGGTTCTAGATCTAGAATAAAGCTGTTGACACTTCTGAATAAACCAAGATTATACATACTATCAAAATAACATCCTTCTATAGGCATTTGGTACCATGCAGTACCACTCTTCAGAATATTTCACAGACACCTTAATTTCTAATGAATATGCCTTGAATTTAATGAGATTAAGATTTCAGATTAAGAGCCAATATATGTTTCAAAGAAAGGAACACTGAATTCTTTATTTCTAAAGCCAGCACAGAAGACCTATTTCTTTTGCTCTCCATCCCAATGGTTAATCTTGATCAGAAATCTGATTTATGAACTAGTGATCTCTCGGGAGGCAAAATTAGACATTGCAGGACAAAGTCACAGTTATGACTGAACAATGTATATACCAATTATAATCCTAATTATTTATAAATGAGTTCCATAGAACTTATTTCCAAGCCGTTGTTTGATATTTTACCCTCGGAAGAGCAAGAGCATAAACTTGAACTATCATTTAGAACGATGTTCCCTGGCTGAGATATCATTCAAAAGTAGTACAAAGGTACCCTGAAAAACAGATAGTTTCTAGATAAAAATATTATATCTAAATTGTGTTATGAGACTAAATTTATCATGCATCTATGTAGTTTAAGAGTAAGACTGTTGGGAAGAAGAGAGCATTTAATTCAACAGTTCAAACACCATGAAAAATAACCAAAGCTATAAATCTAGGAAAAAAGTGTACATATGTATATCTAAAATATCATGCCAAATTTAACAGCAAACCTTTTTTTACAAGTACTTGCAGAGGGGAAAAAGCATTGGTGCTTGAATTCTTTAGATCGGTTTATAGTATTGTGTATTGTACTTTACTGAAAAGTTTTCAAGCTAAACCACTGGCTAAAAAATCCATTTTATATGTGTATTTTCTCTTACTGGAATACCTGGATGGATTACTGTAGTGCTTTAACATGAAGTGAGTAATTTGAAGATCTGAGGTTTTAAAACCAAAAAATCAAGTCTCTGTACTCATTAACTCCAGCTTTTCATATTGGATACAACATTACTTTGAGGCTTCCTATACAATTATTTTTCTAGGTCTTATTGAGTCACTACCTGTTTACTACTAGAATGAAAACAGATGGATGGATAGCTACAACACTCCCATGTAGTAAGCCTTTATTTTTAGCCATATACCATATAGTCTATGCATCTGGATAAAGGGAAATTCCCTCTGCATTTAAACACTGCACCCACCAAAATGGATTAAGTTTCATTGAAATTAATGTTACTCACACTTCTCTTGTGAATTGTGTATGTTCCAGTGTCCCTCCTCCACCTCCAGCAACACTCCCACACACATTATGAAGGCGCAGATCACTTCAAGTATTGCCAAGATTCAGCTATGTATAACTGTGCAAGTGTGTATGAGTGTAGACAAATATGTATATATAGCAAAGAATTACAAGGAAAATTTGACACTTAAAAAGAGAAGTCCTTCCAAATCTTTAACAGGTAGCTAACAGGTCTTCCCACTCGCTAGGCCCATATATCCTGCCCCACCACCACCACATTATATTAAGCTCATGTACAAATTCTGGGGATTTTAGTAAAAATGAAAACCCTGGTTCCAGTATAATTCCTTCTTGGACCATATAGGATATTAAACAGAAAAAGGAGGGAAAATAAACAAACAAATTCATGAAATCTAAAAATCTTACTTGCATCCTGCAGGATACTCTCAAATGAATACAACACGATGCTATTTCATTGGTTGTTTACCTAAATGCTACATGGAAGCTATAAAAACTGGCTGGAGCAACTACCTGGCCAATTTTTTTCCTCAGTTGCCGATGCTTGAGATAGCTTCTTTGAGCGTTTAGTATTTTGCTGCTGCCATTTTCTCTTCCAAAAGAGCAGCAGGAAAGTGATCATAAGGATTAGGAAGTAAGCAAGTGAATTTGTGGAATTCTGGATACACCCTTTCAACAGCTCTTAGCACAGAATGTTCTCACTTTCCTTTATCTGAGCTTTAATACCTGCAGATAGTAAGCAAGAACAAACTAATATCACCAATGCTTATTCAACCTTGGAATTCATGAATATTAGTTTTTACTATATATACCAATATTACAACAAGGCAGTTAAGCCTACAAGACTACATTTAGCTGTTGTAAGCAAAATTCATGGGAGATACTTAGTATAATCTCCTGCTTATGTAAATCATAGGCAGAGTGAGTACCAATGAAGAGGAGTTATATGGCCTGCATTATAAAATCACGGTTAGTCAACAAAACATATTCAATTTACAATGAAATGTACAGAGAAAGCTCACTCACTAGCTATGTTCAGTATTCTATTTTTTTGCCCTTTATAGATGATGGTATTTTACATGGTAAACTATTAAAGTTACATTCAATCCAGTATCAATAGAGATGCTAAATATTATTCTAACAGAAGGAGTACCATGAAAATCAGTTCAAATATGTATGTTCATGGTAGCAATAGTGTCAACTAGGGATGTGCATCTAAGAAGTGCCATCATAAACAGGATGTTGTTCATATCACCTGATAGCAATTAAAAAGGCAATTGTGAAAGTGAATGCTCATATACATTTGACTGAGAAACATGAATAAATAAATAATGGGAAATCAAGTGATGCATGTTTGAACCAATCCCAAGGCTAGCCTAACATAATGTCTCATACAAATATAGTCTCCCCAAAGCACTGTATTTTCATTGGCTTATCATTTCCATCTGTAATTCTTGTGGTTTTTACACAGTAATTCCTAACAGCAGAACACCATTTGTAACCATTCTCATTACTCACAGTTTAAGGTTACAGTTACAAAATTCTCAGTGGAAAAAAATCAAGTGGACCCACTTTTTAGTCACAAGGGAAATCTCCAAGGAAAAATTATTGCCATCACTTCAGAAACTTAATATTCCTTACAGTCAGATTTCAGAATTAGGACTAATTTATATGGAGAAAACAAGACTATGAGATTAATTATGTTTAGTATCAGTTCTTTGCAGTACAAGGTCGTTATCCTCCTCTACCTGGTGCCATGGAATCAAACATTTTATACTGCAACAAGTTTTTGGTTGGAGAGGGAATGACTCAAGAGGGGTATAAAAGTTTAAATGAAGCTTTGGTAGTTAACATGATTTGAATTGTGTCACACACACACACAAAAAAAACAAGATTGTGGCCACATCCATGATGTAAATTTCAAGTCTCTGCTATACTTCTGATATAACATATTCTGGTGTTACCACATTTTAAAATCCTGGAATGTTTCGACAAATGGTGAGATTTATTAACAGACATTACAAATTATGTGTGTTAGTAATGTTCTAAGATACATTATTCTGGTGGAGGAGAAAGATTCATAATGCAGAAAGTGCAGTGTACAAAAAACATTAAAAAGTGTGTATACTGTAAAAATGGAAGTTGCCTCTTTTTTATATACTTTGAAAATAGGAATGTAGTGTTGTTCAGAATTGTGTTGGGTGCGAAGATCTATTTACCAGTTCCTGCAATACAATAGAAAAAAATCTCTATAGCCACACCATTCTTCCTTAGCCATATTGGTATGGTACTTTGCATTACATTTCAGTGAAATGACAATTTTTAGACAGTTAAAATATATTTTAGAAGCAAAAATATAGATGTTTTAATATTAAAACAATCTTCTTCCTTGATATGTTTGTGGAAATGGAATAATTTCACCACAGTCTTTAAAGTTTTCCTAATGATTTCACAAGTAAGAATTGTAATAGATTCTCCAATACAGATACCGAGCTCATATATACTAAAAGAGAATACACATATGATTTTCTATGAAATATGTTCTTGCATGGCATATTATCTTTTAGATGGGGGTATTTCTCAGTATGAATAGCCAAAGTGAAAAACAATTTACTGAGAATACTGTTGCTGAGAACACTATGTGAGCAGATATTTCACTGAATTGAAGTATTTGAGTTCCAAAAAGTCACATCTAGACAATATTGTCCTGTGCTATGATTACAGGTGTAAGGGAGCCCAAAAACATTAGTTTACATATTTCTTTCACATTTGTTTCATTATACTAGTGACATATAGTTACATATCTGGAGGCCCACAGGTTGAGAACAACTGCTCTAGAGCGTAAAGAACTAAAGAAGCATATAGCCTTCAAGCCAACTCTTCATTTTCTCCCTGTTCCCATTCATTAATGATGCCAACTTCCTGCAAAAATTCTTAATATTTCAATAGTGGAATTTGTTTTTGACAACCCAACCAAACTAATTGGATCAATTTATCCACAGGTCAATACTGGAAATGCTTTGTGCTCCCTTGGAGCAGAGCACAAGCAACCATTTTTAATAAGTGATTCCTGTGTAAGTCTAGTGAGGCTTGGCAGCCTTGCGAGATTTGCAGAGACTACAGGAAGCCTGTATTTAAAAATGGCCACCATCATTATGCTCTGCTTCAATCACCCAAAATGGATACTACCACCTGGGCTAAAAACGAAGGGGAAAAGGGGCTGCCTTTCTTTTACTGGTTTTGGCAGTGGTGCCTGTTGCCACTAGCTCCACACTAGGTCCCTAACAGAGGCAGGCTGCTTTTCTTGCTCTTCTCCCCCATTTTTATTTATTTATATTGCTTTATTTATATTGTATTTGTATAGCCATTTTAAAATCAGGAATTCTCATCAAACCCCTTTTTTTCATGTCAGGAGTGACTTGAGAAACTGCAAGACACTTCTGATGTGAGAGAATTGGCTATCAGCAAGGATGTTGCCCAGGGGATACTTGGATGTTTTGATGTTTTACTATTCTTTTGGGAGGCTTCTCCGATGTCCCTGCATGAGGAGCCAGAGCTGACAGAGGGAGTTCATCTGTGCTCTCCCTGGATTGGAACCTCCGACTTGTCAATCTTCAGTCCTGCCGGCGAAAGGGTTTAACCCATTACGTCACCGGGGGCTCCATGTCCACCCCTATAAACAGACACAATTCTCTTTAACTCTTTCAAATTATATTACCTGTATGAATTTTTATAAGGAGAGGAAAACATTTGTTTGCCATATGTCCCTAGGTTTTAACCCCATCTCATTCATGGGGTTAAAAGTATAGGTTTGTTTGTTTATTTACCAAAGTATAGATCTAGGCCAGGGGTACCCACACTTTTTCAGCATGTGAGCTACTTTAAAAAAAACAAGTCAAAAAGATCTACCTTCCCCGCGGTGCACTTTCCATGCACGCGCACAATCCGTGCGGCACTCCTCCTGCAGGGCATTGCGGAAACGAAGGAGTGCGATTCACACTCCGCCCTGCCTCTCTCTCGCCGGCAGCAGAGGCTGCATGGTTGCTTCCGGATGAGAGAAGGGCAGGGCGGAGCGTGAGGCAGGGCCTCCGGAGGCCCCACCTCGGATTCCCTCGTTCCCGCAGGGCAGAAGCACCCCATCCGGCTGCGATCGACCTCCTTTAGACCCGCGATCGACTGATCGATAATGATCGACTTCGTGGGCAGCCCTGGTCTAGGCATATTGTGCTCATGAAGGCAAGGACCCTATCTGCTCTAGAGCCATTAAAATACTGCTGGTTAATTTATCTCTAACTAAAATACATCAGTAAAGGAAGTGAATATATTTCTGAGAATTTCAGTTTTATTTGTAACTGTACTAATGACAAAGCCAAATTTACTGAGGATTTTGTTGAGATATTAGACTTCTACCCAGTAATGAAGACTCAAAACCCATCTCCCAAGAACATGTTTTGCATTAAGTAACTTCTCACTTCAGTGATTTGGATAATAAAAACATGTTACATATGCAATACTTAAGCCCATTTCTTACCAAATGCTTCTATTCCTGAGAGAAATAATGAACAATTGAACAAAGCACCACAGCGAGGAAGCACTTAAGTGATAAGAAGTAATTACTGCATTTGGATGGATTAGAAAAAGGAAACAATTTTGTTAATATTTTAAAATTGAAGACCTGAAGTTATTAACATGTTGAAAACTGTGCTTATCCAGGACTGCAAGCCTAAACACCTTTATTTCCAAATCAAAACTCTAGTGGACAAACTTTTGATGCAATTAGAATGATGACATATGAACATGTACCACAAAACCCAGCAGTAAAAGTAAACTGCTCAAGAAGATATGTGTTTAATCCATATATATATCAAATATGCTAGTTACAGTTCCTTACATTTCTGTGATTATATGCTTGGTATTTCCAAGGAGAATGTTTGGGAATAGTTGGTATTTTAAATCTGCCGGTTTCAATACATAAGACTCTTGCCTTCTCTGTTCACTATTGCTAGAATTCAGCCTGGTTGACATCATTGTCATCTATTTTTAAAATACAAAACTAAGTTTTGGAAGTTAACCCACCAAAATAGATAGCCCCAAAGGTCAAGTGATTTTCTTTATCGCCAGAAGAAAGTTTGTTAAGCAGAGGCTGGATGACCATCTGCCGGGGTGCTTTGTGTCTTTCTGTATGGCGGGGGTTGGACTGAATGGCCCATATTGTCTCTTCCAACTTTTACGATTCTAGTTTTGTTTTCCCTCTTTCCCATTTTTTTCCAATTAATAGCTACCCATTCATTTCCATGTCCCTCCCCAAAAGTTTTCCAATATATGTCAAAGCTATAGGCTGCATATCCTTTCAGAATCAAGACTATTGGGAGCGAGGTAGATCATGTATGCCTTCTTCCTCTTTTGGTAAGAAGAATCTTTAGACCTATCAGACCTTCAAGAATACTGGTGTGCATCTGTACATTCATGTTGCAGTAGTGCTCCAGTTGCGACCATTATTGTGACACTGAATCACCACTGAGTTTTGATCTACCAAGTGAAAACAAAAGCAGGATCAAGCAACTGTGGAAAGCTAGATATCTTGTCTCCCTGTACACCTCAAAATGGCACAGTAGTCACCTTTTTGGAGTGGGGAGGGGGTGTTTAGGAAGAATGCTCACCAGGTTTCGAGGGCCTTTTAAAGTACAAGATAAACAATTTTTAAACAACAGAAATAAAGTAAAATCCACTTTCTGTTTCAAAAAATGTTTTTCTAGGGAGTAGTCCAGTGCCAGAAGGTGGTGGGGAGGACATGGTGAAAATGTTCCTCATGCCTTCTAGAGGGCATTGAGGAGCAAATGTTTCGGGGGGAAAAATGTCCTTGTTGGCCCTTAGTCAAGGGGTCTCCAAACCATGCCGAAATGCTCTCAAACAGCATTCAGGGTTTATGACCTCTGTGAGCCTACATGCTCATTACTTTAAAACACAGATGGGCCACAATGCTTTCCCAGAGAGTCCTGGTAGGCTAAATCTCCTGTTGAGTTTCCTTGTACATGGAAGGCTTGTGAATCTCTTAACTATAATATGCAATTAGGTCACTTTTATTTTTATGCTAATTATTAATGTTGATTTAATGAACTTCCAGACTTCTGAAAGGGACACTGCTCAAAGAGTTTTGCCTTGGTTAATCACTGGCTGTGATCACCACCAGGCCCTCCTTTTCTCAATCTTGTGTTAACAGAGGAAGCAATAAAGGAAGGGTACAGTCACCTTTGCCTGATTATTTTTTCTGATGAATTCATAGAAGACTGCATTTGAGCAAAACTAGTCCAGATCCATCAGAATTTTTCAGCAGCTAGACAAAGGGAACTTGTTTTGGTAAAGGGATCTGGGCATACCTAAAAAGGGCTGATAAAGGGGAAATACTTGGAAAAATGTCAACAGTGTGATAATTTCTGAAATGGCATTTCAACGTGTTCCTCTAGTTTAGCAACTGTTTAGTACTTGCAACCATAATGTTGTTTCAGTTCATTCAAATTTTGGTTATACAACTTTACATGTGCAGCAAGCATGCAACTGAAAACACGCAAATATCCAGGTACTAACTGTGATTCATAATTCTGATTTGTTTCCAAAGTACTATGAAAATATTGTAAGAAAAAACTTTGAAGGAAGAAATGATGCAGTCTTCTAAGTCATCAGTTCTACATTTCATCTACCCTTAACATATAGCACAGTATGCATTTATAAATTGTGGCTCACATGTGGTCTCCAAGATAATTCAAGGTCTCTACTCTTACACTGTCCTCAATTTTTCAATGTTTTTGACTAAGTATGTTCCCACATCAGGGATAGGAAGCAATTCACCATATTTTTAATTCCTGGAGTGTTTTAGGCCTAGAAGGAATCATAAAATTGGCACTTCTTGTTACTTTCTAAGGAAATCAATGTTTTTGTAAAACAAATGTCTTATCAGATATCCAATATGCAATCTTATATTTAATATTTGGCCCCCTGAGATGACATTATGCAGTGTCTTGATTGGCATTTCATTTCCAGATTTGTATTAATCCAAGTCACTTTACCTTATTACTGATGTTTTCATGACTATTTCTTGAACTGGATATTATCTACCATTGAAGAGTTAATGACCTGCGAACCGGGGTGCGGTGGGGAGTACAAAGTAAACTCTTCCCACATCAATCAAACTGATTCATACCAAATGGGTTGTAGAGACAGTGAATTAGGGTAAAGGGAGTAACTAACTTTTGTTTTTTTAATGTAGCTACTCCTATTTCCAAGGGACTGTTTAATGGGAGATCTTACAGGGACACCAAGAGAAAAAGTAAATATTCCTGCCCCTTTTTCTTAATGTTGCTCTGATTACACTATTTAACAAAATTTGAGGGGAAAAAATCTGTTTCTGGTTTGAAAGTGTTGTTCCCGGTTTAATTGTGAGGTACTTACTTTGAAAGTAGTTGTAATACTCCAGAAACTTCATTTTTATGGCTACCACAAACTATGTTGAATTGGTTGTGACTCTAGGAGATATTCATTGAAAAACTATAGCAAACTGTACTGTAGGATGTCCCGCAAAAATAAAGTTTTTGCAGTTTAATACTTTCCCCTCATGTTTTATGATAGGACCAATTAGAAAATGACATTTATAACCCAGGAACAAAAATCATGTTACATAGTGTTAAGGATTCTTGGTAAACTCCATTGCTTAGTTCTCCTTATCATAACCTACTGTATATCTATAATCAACCCAAAAAAATCGTATTATTTTATCACATCACCAGCACATTTTACAAGCTTCTCAAGAAGAACACTATATTCAACCGTTCTGACAGTTATAAGTCAAAACTAAAGTAGACTCCAACTGAAGGCATAAACCCAGTTTTTAGTCTGAACACATTAAATCCACTGAGTCAATAACAACCTGGAAATCTGACAATTATGTTCCACTGATTAGTAAGACTACCAAATTTAGGTATAAGTATATGTCTATTGCTGTAGATTTTTATTGATGCCTGTAAAAGAACTCTAGTAATTATCAGATTAATACTACCTTTCCGAAACAATGTTGGTTCTTTCACAACAAGACTTGCTTTTTTAATTTTTGAGAAGTTTAGTCTAACTGATTAGTTACACTTTATCTGGTATAGAATATGAGTTGATAGTAACTTCTCAGGTCCCCCCGAAAGTACTGGGTGCATCTATACTACAGAAATTAATGCGATTTGACATCACTTTAGGTATAATAAATCAATGCTATGTGAGTTGTAGTTTGGTGAGGCACCAGCGCTCTTTGCAGAGAATGGTGAAGTTCTTGCAAAACTGCAAATACTAGTATTTCATACCAGAAACCTATGGAAGTCAAAGTGGTGTTAAATGTATTAACTGTACCGTGTAGATTAATCTGTTTTTATATGTTCACCAGACTCTCTAAATATTCTTCTCAATGATTTGTAGTACAAATATGAGACAGGATTCGTACAGATAATATTACTATTGCTCAATTTAAAGTCAAGACACAGATATTTCAGAATGTAGTTTTGAAATTTCATACCGAAATAGTATTTACTTGACTTTGGGCAAGCCACATTCTCTCAGCTTGATAAGGAACCTCCCCTCTGAACAATCCTTGCTAACAAGCCCTGTGACAGGGTTGCCATAAGTTGAAATCAACTTCAAAACAACAACAACAACAAAACAACAACAACACATGAAGTTTAAGTCAAGTCTAACGCAATAAGAAGTCTGGAATTTGGCAATGAATTTAATATACATCTCAGAAGTCGGTACCTTTTAACTTCTCCTAGTATTTCCTAGTTACATAAATGTTAACTATTTGAATACCTAGGAACCCTCATCTCAGAACATGAGTTTAAAAATTATTACCTTTTATACTGTGCTAGATATGAAGACTATAACAGAAATCCATTTCAGAATGGCTGGATCAAAGATCAATTATAATTTATACTGTGGATCTGATTCTGGATTTGAGCTCTTGTTTCCAAGTAGTTACACTGCATTTAAACCCTTCTAAATATTACAGGAGGGCTGTGATATGCTTAAAATGTTTTATCTCTGTGTGGGACAGAAGTAAGCCAAATACATCCATATATTTAGTCATTTGGAAAGTATGATAGTGTCAGTCTTTTCATTCATTCAAAAGCATTGAACTTGCTAGGCAAGCAAATAGATTAAGCTCTTTTAATCCATCCCTTCCCTCCTTTCATGTGAGTCACCACGCATTTGACATGCTGTTTCTGAACTTTTTCATACCTGCCAACTTTTTACTTTTAACCTTGACTCTCATTTGGAGAAAGTTGATCTCAATGCCTTAGGCGTACCATTCTACTACTGAGCAGCTGGCTGGATGTGAATAACTGATTTTAAAATATTAGTCTGTGGACAGTTCTATCTACAATTTGCTTATTTGGGGGCAAGTTTTATGTTGTCTTTAAATTTTATCTTTAATTTTCTTTATACTGGAAAGTGCCATCAGTCTTCGAAAAAAGCAGCTATGAAACTAAATAATAATAAACATCTTACTGTTATTCAACCAAAGATTCTGGTCTATAAAAGGGGTTTGATTAACAACCTGAATGTTTTCTGAGAATTCTTCCTGCATATACTGTAATAGCTTTCGCCCTAGTAATAGCTTTCACCCTATTCCAGCTATCAAGAATAGACCTTGAAGTGTATTACTTCTAAGCAAATCTACCTAGCTATTGATAATCATCTAAGCAACCGTTTGTCAGTTCTCACCCACATCCTATTTTGTAATGAAGATCAAAAGTAATATTAAGCATCCACAGATGCACAGAATTACATTTATAATTATTATTCAATTACAATTTATTATTCTTCAATGGAACAGGCACCTGAGCATCTCAAACCTTTCCCTCATAGTTAGCAAGAAAGTCTGGAACACAAAGGCCACAGCTTGCAAATGTTATTTCAATACCACACAGTCTGTGTCATTGTACAATTTACAGAACAGCACAACAACAATAAACTTGGCAGTATTTCAAATACTCAAATTCCTGATGAATTGAGAAAGAAATCAGGTAACTCAATCCTCCTCTGACTGCAAGGCAGATCCCATCCATCTGCCTAACACATTTCCTTTCAAGCCATAGATTGCTAACATTACAACACACCTGTTGTTGATGGGGAACCGAATCCTTTGTCTTCAAATATAATTTTTGCAGTTAAATTTTAAAGTATCTTCATTCAATCAAACATATGAATTCTGACTTTTGATGTCAAAATTCTGTGCTACATTAAAAATTACATTGTTCCCTTACAGTCCAATGGACCCTTTCTCTGTACTTTAAGTGGAACATACAGAAATACCATATTTCATTCAGTCACATCTCCCCCCCCTTTTTGGTGGTGGTGGGGGGAAGGGGTGAGACTATTATATGGTGAAATATTGGGATGTGTGCATGGGCAAATAAGAGCTTAGAAGGCTACCCTCAGCTGGTGGCAGCTCATAGGGTGTGCCTCTTGGAGCCAACCAGGGTTGCTCCAAGGGACAGGAGTGCAGATGGGGGTGCGACAATTATGCAAGGCATACAAAAATACCAAAATTGGGACCCCCAAAAGGGGTGTGTGATGAAATACAGTAGTCCATTTCCATTTATGCGATTCCAAGTAATTATTTTAATATTTCAATGAAGTTAGAAAGAGTGCCTGCACTGACTTCAGTGCTGAAGTAATTTGTAAACAACAGGTACTGTGATTTTGTTCAGCTATTTTTATCCTCATCATGCACTCATATGCATGTGTCATTTAATGCTTACTGCATAGTATTAATCAATAAACCTTGATGAAATGCCTGACTTGATTCTCCTGAGCATCTCTCTACATCCAATACTGTTGTACTTGTCTAAAGAGTTGATGGAACATTGCCATTTGCCCACAATGCAAGTTGTGTGGTCATTGGGAGGAGGCTGTCACTGAAATGTCCCACTCTCAATAATGAACATTCATCCTGTACTAAAAAGGCTATGATATTGGCAGAACTCTCCGTTTCAGAGCAGCAGCTGTGTTGTCTTAAATAAATAAGTGAGGCATGAGCTTTTTACAGGCAAGAGACAACTTCTCATCACAAGTACTTAGTACTATGGAAACTGACATTCTACCACTCAATTACTGGCCAGGTTTAAGAGCTATTTCACTGTTTCCCTACAAAACACTGATCACACAATTCTAGCTCATGAAACACATGTGTAGGACTAGAAATTTATATATATGTAAAAAGGCAACATGAAGCACATGCTTTGGTTACTTACATTTCCCATGTACTCTGACAGAAGATCTTGCAAGGCCTGTCGCACTGCATTACACTCTGCCACTATGCGTTCCCGTCGGTCATCACGTGTGCAGGATGAGTCAGCCATGAGGGCTGCTCCACTAATGATGCTCTCCAGGCGCTCTTCCAGGGAAGGCCTGAAACGCTCCTCACTGAAGTTCAAAGGATCCACAATAATTTGTTTCTGTTAAAAAGAAAAGTTGTTTCACTCTTAGCTGTTATGGACTATGTTTATAAAATCTTAAAACTACATGATTACACAAGGACTACAACTCACACTTGGACAACTAATGAGGGAATATTTATACCTAACATTTTCCCAAAAATTTAGCAGAATTCACATTTTCAATCTGTATATCCAAAATTTCAACATAGCTAGTCTTCCTCAATTGGACTAAGAACAAAATACTACACCACACACACAATTTCCTCATATTTAGTAGCCTGTTAAATTTAGCATGTAGCAGTACAGTTAATACCAAGCCAAAGCTGTATCAGTGATATTATTTCAATCTTTTCAGTTATATTACCTTGTTAGAAACTCACTGCACATGATGTATCGGGGTTTGTCATGTCAGATCATGTTAAATAGGGTATTTCATATTTATAAATCAATGAATGTTCATCATTTTCATACAATGGTTTGTGCTGATTCTTTTTATATACTTCATATTACACTCCCTAAGTACTCCTTCTTCCTTTGAACATCTTCCATACATTGGCATAATCAAATATACCAATTCTATCTCTCCCTTCATAGCATTGACAAATTCTCTAATTTTGCCAAATCACAGACAACACTTGCATGGACAAAAGGAGTAACACATCAAGCAATTCATCAGGGTGCAAGCCTAAGCTCTATTTCTGTCATGAAGTATGGAATGCAATGTACAGTGAAGATACGTGGTTAATGCAAAGAGAAGGACAAAAATCTAAGAGGAATGAGATGTCCTTATTTTCCAGCACAGGTGTTTTCTTTTGAGCCTCAGTGATGTAGCCTGATGGACATTCTTAAGGATACTGTTTCAGATTCCAAGCCTGGATCATCACCAGGTTTTAGGTCTCCAAAACAATACACTTACAATTTAAAGACTTGTCCATTTGTTAGTCTTCATGGATTCACATGTGTCAAATAATTAAGCTTTTAAAGGTATCATATTGTTTTTGCTGCAACAGACTAACATAGCTAATAATCCTCGAAAGTGTTACTTTTACAAAATAAGGGAGCAGAATGAGGGATTTCATGACATTTCGAAAATATAATGTTTCACACTGGAGGCTTAGCAAAGACCAGAATATTTAGCGTTTTAAAAATCTGCCACACAGACTATCTGCAAACATAGTGACAGACTTTTTTCTCTTTCATATATGCACACTTAATGGTTAAATATGCTATCTAAGAATTTTCCAGAGGCCCCTTCCTTGTCCAATCAACAAGTACTTCAGGGAGCTGAGTGACATATGTGCAAAGTGAAAGAAAGGCAGAGCTGGAAAAAAAATCTGATCGGAAGAGACCTGGATATGTAACAATTGTTTCAAGTAAAGAACAGTAATTATGAATCACCATGGGCACAAAGACAAGTAAATGCCCTCACTACAGCTATTGTATGGACTCGCATCAAAGTGACAAATAGGTTGGACAGAGAGGAAATTACCTGAGGGAGTTCACTAACAAGAAGAAAACACAGACACTTAAAGAACAATCTGAGCATTGTGTAAGAATTTATGAGGCAGACGAAGTTCTGAAAGATGGTATTGATACTCAATCATGCATGATCTATTGGTATCTACAGAATAACATACATTCCAAATGTTTAATGTATCTTGCTAGTACAAGCGGAAGCACAAAACAAAACACCCCCCCTCCCCTAAAACTCCAAAACATTTCATTGATCATCTGGAAAGTCCTATCATCTCTAGAGCTGGTATAATAACAAAGTATTTAGGACCACAGCAGCTTTGAATTGTGTCCTGTTTTTCAGTTAGCAAGAGACCCAGAAACCAGGTGTATGAAGTGTCAAAGTTGTCAAGGAGTTAGTTCAGTCCCTATCAGTTACAGCAGGATGAAGGGAGAAGCAAGAGTAGTCACCAGTCTGTACAGAAGTTAGTCAGAAAGTCCAAGTTCAAAAAACATGGGCATCCAAAATACTACTAATTGTCAAGCAGGAGGGATGAAATCAACAAAGCCATTAAGGAATGATGTTTCTTCTCTTTTTTCCCTTCACAACCCAATGAATGATGGATATGGGTCTTCAGCTTTCTGCTGGGGAGCAAGGCAGCCCTTCTTTGCCTAGTAGTTTCTCAAACTAAAAAAAGACCATTGTTATCAGGTGCTGCCTATTCCTGACAATCTGCCTTCTTTTTCTCTTCATCTCAATCAGCTGACTCTAGAGGGTGTTATAACAAGTGGCCAGATGGAAAACACAACAGGGATTCTGTATCTATAATGGCTCATAGGTGAGGAGATTTAAGTATCATGTTGCTCAAACAACATAGATGGAGATTTCCTCTTCTACATAACAATTAGAGGTACAGAAGCCCTGGTTTCTTTTCCATAGATTAAAAAAACTGGATGGTCAACTTAGGTAGGAAAATGGTTGTCGTTGGGTTCAAGTTAGTTAACTTTGTCTGCAGTTTCTTAGATTACTGCAGATTGGTGCTTAATAAGAAGCAGGTGAAAAAGAAATAAACCCTGCTGAGTTCAGTGATGTTTACTCCTAGGTGTTTGAGCATATCATTGTAGATGGCACATGATTGGGGCACCATATTTTTTAATACGTCAGTGGAAGAATAAACACCCAAAACATGTAACTTTTTAATTATATTTATAAGGACACTTCTTTCACAACTTTTTAATTTCAGAACATGTTTCTTCATTTTATGTTTCAATACGCAGATTTATGTCCTGGCAGTATCCAATGTCTCTGCTCACAGAAGGGGTTGTTCTGTGAACAGAGCAACAATGAATGCTGCCTGCTGCTTCTAAGCAAAAGCAACACATTGTTCCTTATGTTTACTACACTGTTGTTAGTGACACAGATAGTTCTTATTCTAAGTATCTTACAACTTAAGCTCTTTGTAACTCAGTCTGCTGTTTAGTTGAACTGCTCCTATCATGTCAGAGTCATATCTACTTTTTGACATACATATACAAGGGATATAGATTTTAAAAAATAGAAAAACTGTTCTTTTTCTTATCTTTTTATGTTAAATTATTATACAGGTCCTTCTCAAAAAATTTGCATATAGTGCTACAGTTCATTATTTTCCAGAACGTAATGATAAAAATTAAACTTTCATATATTTTCAATTCATTGCACACCAACTGAAATATTTCAGGTCTTTTTTGTTTTAATACTGATGATTTTGGCATACATATCTCAAAAATTAGCATATTCCATCCGACCAAATATGCTAATTTTTGAGACAGTATTTTTGGGTTTTCAGGAGCTGTATGCCAAAATCATCAGTACAAAACAAAAAAAGACCTGAAATATTTCAGTTGGTGTGCAATATATGAAAGTTTAATTTTTATCATTACATTATGGAAAACAATGAACTTTAGCACTATATGCTATTTTTTTTAAGAAGGACCTGTATTTGCTTGCAAGGCTGGACAAAGATCAGTTTTACAAAGGTGTAAATGGATGTGGCAAATCTCTCAAAAGAAGCAGGAGGAAAGGAGAAAGGAAGAATGTATAGAGATGAAAGTTTACACAGAAGCACACAGATCAGAGAGGCTGTGCTATCAGGAGAAATGTATAGGAAAAGACTGCCAAACTTGGGTTATAACAGACAGTGGACAGCTATGTATAAATTTTGTAAACCTCAATAACGTTTTTAAAAGGGTCCATGATTGCCTTGAGGTATGCCTGTCTCCCAGACAGACAGGAATTATTTGATATAATTCAATTCAAAGATAGGAATTTCCGCCCTGGGACATCTCTATGTAGTGGTGGTGGGGGGAAGGCAAAAGTATGATAGCTGGGACCCTACACTGGTTGTGCAACGCGGGTCTGAATTAATGAGGGGAACACGTACGCGGGACAGCACAGCAAGTGAGAGACGCAGCTGCGTCAGAGTCATGGGAACATTGTTCACCAGAAAGGGGGAGAGGAAACATTTTTAGCCAGTTTACCGTCTTCGTAAGCAGTTGTTTATCTAACATTACTTCACTCACCTTAAGCACTATGCTTGGCTGTTTGTTCCCCCTTTCTGTCCCCCCTTCAATTAATTCTTACCCTCATTGCGTATGGTTTTCCTTCATCAATTCTGACCCACATTGCACAAGTAGCATAGTGTAGGGTCCCAGCTATCATATTTTCGCTGGTGAGGGAACTACACTAAGCCACTGAGTGATTCTGAAAGGAACAAAATGTTTTAGCACTGTCCACATATCCCTAAGATTTTGAACTGCATCAGATAGTGTCAGCACCATTCTGAGCTTAGGACTCTGGTCCCATGTGCTTTCTGGAGAGAAGGACACACAGTTCCTTGGTTCCAAAGAAAGACTGGATGTTTGAAATGGTTCAAGGCAGGGAAATCAAGAAAGCAAAAAACTTTAGGAACTGAAGAGCTATTGGAAAAATCCTACTCAGAAAATAGATTAAAGCAGGACAGACTTGAGAAGACAAGGAAACAAAAATAAAGAAAACAAAAACCTTAGAAATTATATTTACACAGGACTGGGGTACAAGATGATGCATTCAGCAAAAAGAGGATATTGACTAAAAGTATTGAATTGCTGGTTGTGTGTGTTTGGTTTTGCATAAAGGCTACTGTGGTATAGACCAAAAATGTCAAGTTATGATCCATGTTAAGGTCCTTTTGTATGCAGCCACTTGCTAGATCTTACACCAAGTCAAAAACAGCTCTCTATTGTACAACACTGGTATAAGGGATGTGGCATGTCTATAGCAAAAAAAAGCATCCTGGCCCTTGAGGCATCTGCAGATATCTTAGTCAATTATATTATCCATTATGTTATCATTTCTGTTCACATAAAGCATGAAGTTTATTAATAGAAAGGTGTATTTTTGTGATTAGAAACAAACAAATACATAAGTTGGACTATATATAGGTCTACTATGACTGAAAGTTTATGATGTCTAAAAAATTGTTTTAGATGTTTTCAAAGTTGAAGATGTCTGACTCATTCACACAGAAGCAAAATACTTTATCACCCTTTTCAGAGGTTTACGCAGTTCTACATAATCTTACTATCAACAGGATGCAAAATTCAGTACTTACATCAAAGTTGTTAAGTGCATAAGCCAACTCTCCTCCACCACCTTGGTGGTGTCCTGAGTCCTCAGAAGCTGTTGCTTGAGCTGCATTAGAGATCCCTGTGACCGCCTGCTGCAATTGCTTGTAGATCAAATCCCTGTTGGCTTTGTAAGCAGCTACATCTGGATGCTGAAGGCATGCTTGAGAAGCAGTGTAAAGTATAGGAATGTTTTTCTGAAGAATTCCTCTGGCTGCAGCCATCTGATCACGGTGCCCAATATCTTTTAATTCCTAAAACAGAATATTTAGAACAGCAATATGCTTTTGTTAGAATTTTTAAAAATGTGATGCAGTTAGGCTTTAGAATTTTCTTTAACTTAAAAAAAAAGGATTATGTGTTGTAACCTTTGAATAAAAAACCATAGTATTGATTAGATGGTACAACATACTATATGGCTTCTGGAATATAAGTTTCCATTAACAGTGGTTATTAGAAATTTTCTTACACGGGGCTTTTTTAAAAAGGGCAAAAGCCTGTAAGGTTTCTACAGAAGGTATCAGAAGCCAGGCTCTTGTGGCTGATTTCTCATTCACATTTTACAATTTCAAAACTTAAAACATTTACCTATTTCTCATCAGTTGGCACATAGGATACAAGGTTATACACTGACTAATAATACTGTAAAAGGAAGTGGCAAAACACACAAGGAGACTATTATCAAAAATAACATATATATTGGCATATAAACAAACACGTGGATGTCGCTGAGAGAGAACAGTGGCAATAGCTGTTCCCAGGCGCTTACATAAACAACATAACTGGCGTAAATACCATACAGAGAAGTGCAACGCAGTTCCCAAGCGGAGTCCTGAGGAGTGGCGTGAAGTAGCTCAGAAGGGCAGCGAGGTAAACAATAAAGGACAGGGATCAATAGCAGAGGTGGAGAGGAGAGGTGCATCCAGGAATAACATCTGCCGAGATCCCAATCCGCAATGAGTAAGCGGTGAAGGCAAGCAGCCTTAGATTGTAATCCGTGCTCCTGAACGGCCGATAGCCGGGAGCAGTGCTGCGCAAATGCGCTGTGCCTCAAAGCCCGAGCAGGGTACGCCGTCCTGGGGGACAACCAGCGGGGGGGGGGGCCACAACCAGATTAGCGAAGCAAGCCACGAGGAAACGCCGGGCACGCCGCAATGGTGTCAGCTGCAGGGGGCCCGATCCGTTTTGCCGATAAACGGCTTTCTCAAGCGGCCAGGTGCGATGGAAATCACAGGCGTTTCACGGACTTTACAAAATTGTGCGGTAACATGGCCCCATCATAGGCAATTCCATGGAATTTGTGCAGCACTGCTCCCGGCTATCGTCCGTTCAGGAGCACGGATTACAATCTAAGGCTGCTTGCCTTCACCGCTTACTCATTGCGGTTTGGGATCTCGGCGGATGTTATTCCTGGATGCACCTCTCCTCTCTGCCTCTGCTATTGATCCCTGTCCTTCATTGTTTACCTCGCTGCCCTTCTGAGCTACTTCACGCCACTCCTCAGGACTCCGCTTGGGAACTGCGTTGCGCTTCTCTGTATGGTATTTATGCCAGTTATGTTGTTTATGTAAGCGCCTGGGAACAGCTATTGCCACTGTTCTCTCTCAGCGACATCCACGTGTTTGTTTATATGCCAATATATATGTTATTTTTGATAATAGTCTCCTTGTGTGTTTTGCCACATAGGATACAACTCCTAACTGAGTGGACTGGTCTTTCATGTCATTTCCAGAATTATATAGGGTTAGGAAACTCTACATTCATTTAATATTCCAGTAGATCTTAAATATAAGGAACTGGATGAAATTTATAAAACTAAGCTCAATTTCCTTTCCCTATCATACCTGCCTGACCTGGCTGAGCTCCACTCCCAAACCTAGAATTCAGGAAATCCTATAAAAGTGGTGATTGACAGAAGGTAATCTGCACAGGTAAGGTTATCTAACTCCTATTTTTTTTTAAGTTCCTTAATTACATTGCAGAAATGACAAACATTGAGATAACGAGGAATGGGTTTTTGTTTGCTTTTTTTAAACTATAGGAAGAATGTGAGCTCTAGTCACAATTCTGGTATTCAAAACAAACCCCTTTATTATGTAATCTATTTATTTTCCACCATATTCCAGTTGGTGAATCTTGAAGTAGTTAAAAAAAGGATTCTGCAAGGCTTAAGTCTACTGACTGTGCCTTCAGAAGGATATAAAAATGCATTTCCTCCCCCATATGAGAATAAATTCATACTATAAAGCAAGCTCATTTGGTCTGAGTAGCTTACACAAGTCCATGTATATAAGTGATTTACTTACATGAACGTAATAGTATAAAATAGAATGCTTATGGCAGATAAGCAGCAATTTCTAAAAGCAGGGCACAGTGAAAAGTGCAGCAATTTCTGTTTACAGTAGTTGCAAATGCATATTACATGACTACTCTTCTATGTTAAATTGTTCACATGAATAGATTATTTGCAAGAGCTGGTGTTAAGGCAAACCAGGTAGGATTCATATGTTATGAGTAATCCAAGTTTATTCTTCAGTCTATCCTCCTGAAAAATGGGAGATTCTCTCTCTCCCACCACCCCCATCTTCATGTTTAGAAATACGCTTTATCAACCAAAATTGCTTTCAACTTCTAGAACTCCTGTGTTAGATTCTCTCTCTATTTCCATTTTCTGCTATTATCCAGTCAAGGGAAGAGATGTTTCATTCACTAATGTCCACCTTACTGAATATTTTTTAAAGCTGGCAATTAAAATGCCATCATATTTTGCACATCTCATTACAAGGTAGTAAAAATATAACCATTTTAACATTACTACGGTAACTGTTTATGGATAATGATATTGTCAAATATTATACCTATAGTCAAGTGACCACATCTTTGAAAACATGTAAATTGTTACTATACCTGTTGTCTCTTGCCTGCCATTATATTAAGCTTATCCACCTCTGGTTTAAGAGCTTTGTACTGTATTCCTAGATCTTGTTCAGTACCAGCATTTCTCAGTTTTAGGATACCTTCCTCTACCTAGAAGATTAAATCAGGTTTTAAACTGTAACCATATACAATACAACAGTTCAAAATTTAGCAAAAAGCCAGAAGTAGTTCCAAGAACACTTCCCTCAAACAATGAAAATGTGTTGCTGTGTCCCTTGCCCTCAAATCCAAACTTAAATAGCCTGGAAGTCCACTAACCAAGGGTTATTTTTGCCTAGAACGTTTGTTTTCAATACTGATGAGCTAGATAATTCTAAGGAACACACAAGCTAGACAGGAAGCCAGTAGCTATTCCCACAACCCACTTTGCTTCCAAAATGTTATTCTGAATGCCTTTCATAATATATCAGTGGTGGGCAACAAACATTCAACTCCCAGCTGTTTATGTGTCCCAGAGAGTGACTCCACTCTTATACCTCAATTTCTGCACTTATGCATTAGGTCAGAGTGCACAGATTGCTGATTACTTGTTTCAATGGGAAAGTAAATTTTTCTGATGGAAAAAATAGGAATTCTACATTTAATATGTGTAGACCCAGTGGTTTATGAGTGGCAGTACAGTTTTCTGACAATTGCCTGAAACAGCGAATGATGAATGGTTACTTACAACTTTAAGTTGAACAAGCAGCTTGTATACGTCTGCCATATCAGCCAAAATAAGCAGGCGAGTAACAGCTGACAGGAGGGCACGGGCTGCTCTAACCATGTTCCCTCGTTTCACAGAAGAACATGGGTCATCAGCAAATTCTCCAGATGCACTCTTCATCAAGTCTCCTATGTACACAAAGTTGCAAGACAGTAGTTATATTGTTCCAGTTATCACTGCAAAAATACACTTTATACATCCTGTGGACTATAGTGGTGGCAAAGGAGCTTTGCTAACAAAACCAGGTTTGGTAGTTACATCTTAAGAAATATGCGCAGCAAAGTGAAGGATTTGATTATTACTTCTGAACAGTAAGAGCCTGTTAAAAGAACTAGACAGCATTCTTATGTTACAAAATGGAAAGTTAACTCATTGCACCTCAGTGGTCACCAACGTAATTAGTATTATACAAATGTTGTTTGGTCAGAAGACTCAAGCCTCCTGTTTACAATGAACCCAACATTATGAAAAACTAGAAAATGTTATACATCACATTTTGAGCTATTGAAGATACAAAGAAATTTCACTTGAAATTAGCCAATTCTATACCATGTTTAGAAGCCACAGGAATCAAGCATCAAAGGAACATAATATAGTTAAAATTTCAGTTTACAAAATGCCATTAGATCAGTTACATATAATAAAACATGTCTGTCACCTTCTCCTATCCTAACCTACCCCGTGGTGTTATTATTAAGTAAAATAATAAAGGCAAAATTAAAATTAGTGGATTAACATAAAAACAATCATTTTCATTTTCAATCTAGAGCAGTTGTGTCAAACCTTGTGGTCTCCAGGTGTTTTAGGACTTCATTTCCCAGGATTCCTGGCCACTGGGCAAGCTAGCAAAGGGTTCTGGGAGTTGGGAGACCCAAACATTTGGAAGACCACAACGTTGAAATCTCAGTCCTAAAGTACATTTGTCGAAAGCAAGGCCTGCGAGCCAAGTCTGGTCCACCACACCATTTTATGTGGCCTGCAAGGCTTTCGATGCCAGAGAAACACAGTTACATTTAAACAGTATGATGTGGCCGACACCCCTGATCTACAGGAAACATGTTACAAAGCACAGACATTTTTCTGTGGCTTCGTATACAGTTGGCCCTTGACTTTCATGGGAGTTTAGGGGCACACCCTCCCTTGCAAAAGTGGAAAAAAAATGGAAATATTTCCGGGGCAGGAGATTGGGCAGCATTGTTGCCATGGCTTTTGGGGGCCAACTCACCACAGGGGGGGAGCAAACAAACACATATGGCTTGCAGCAACAGGAGGAGTCAGGGACTGGCAGGGCAGATGCGGTATAGCACTGCACAGGATCTGCTCCTCCTCTTTCTGCATACCACATTTGTTGATTTCATATGAGCAAAGAAAAAAACTTGGCACCACCTGTTACTCCCTCCTCACAGGACTTAATTTTTCTGTCCACTCCCCACTCTCATCCACTGTCTCTACTGCTACCCTATGCCACAAATCATAGGGGTTTTCAAGCCTCATCATGCATTTGTAGTCTTCCTCAGCCTCATGAATCTAATCAAAAATTGTGTAGGGCAGCATCAAATAAATAAATTTGTGAAAGTGGAGGGCCAATTCTGTATGTACCAATAGGACTACTGCATCTTGTAGTCTACTGGTGCATACAGAATTGATATTTTGTGAACTAATTCACAAGGATGGAATAAGAAGCAGACAAAGAAAATGAGGCTTCTCATTATAAATCTGCACAACATACCTTGTTTACGGACATCTTCCACAGCTGCCACCAACTCTTCCTTAAGAAACTGGCTCTCCTTCGCAATTTTATCTCCCTTCTCCAAGAAATTCTCTGTTGCTTGTTCAACTGAGGCGGCTAGAACATGTGCTTTTTTAGACCGGCCTCTCTTTTTATTGGAAGGACCCTTGTTACTGGTGTTGACAAGTGTAGTAACCTGGAAGCAAGGATCACATGATATACATCTTTTAAGCTGCTGAACTCATGAAAACCTTACATGGTGAAATTTCCATACTAATATGAAATTTAATCCAACTGTTAGTCCCAACTAAAATAGATTTATTGCAGCAATGAATTGATATAACTGTTGCATTACCAAGTTCTCATTGATTCAATGAATGTACTCAAGTTGTAACTACTGAAAAGAAGAAGTAGTTTCAAATCACTTAACTGTTTGGACAGAGATAAATTTGAATAACACCTCTAGTTTTTAGGTGATTAACTTCAGTAAAATTCATGAGAGCTTTTTAGAAGTCAATGTGAAAAACCTCACAAGATGCAACATATACTAGTTTAATTGATGCACCCTAATCTCCTCTTGATTTGAATTTCAAATTTCATAATGTTGCTAGACCAATAATGAACTCATAAAAGTTTGAAACAGTTTAAAATAATGAAATCTTTATGTCAATGATCAGGACAGCTAAAATTCTAACTGCAGATGAGCAATGTTGTCTTCCCAATAGGAACTGAGGTCGTGCCAAGCATATTCTTCCAGTTACAAAGCAATTCTTGGCTTTATTTCGTCACTGTTAGCTCTGTACTCTGATTTGTTTCCCTGTCCAAGCTTAAACTAGCTCGTTAAAACTATATTTCTTTGATCGTTTCTCATTTTTAGCACTTCTGTAGCAAGCCTCCCCTCACAACTTGTTTTTTTTCATGTTTTTCCAAACTAATTTCTTCTACCACTGAATGCCTATGAATTCTCGAGATTACTTTCCATATTACAGAAAGTGGTCACTGTTTTGTATAGACACAGCATCATGTTTAGTCGTACATGCGATTTCCTGTTTGCATCCCTGTCCTTTCTCTGAGGTCATATTATTCCAGCAACTCGATGATATAGTTTCAGAATTACTTACTCAAGCTCAACAATACTAAAGAACAATTTAAAATTTGCCATTTGTGTAAAGTAATTCGTCATCAAAAATATAAATGAATGCCAGAACGTAAAGAACAAATTTTTAGAAAAGTGCTAAATTTGCATTTCCAGTTGGTTTTCGGTGGCCAGTTCTCAGGTAAAAATTGAGACAATATTTTTTACAAAATTGGTATGGGGGCTATGGGGAGCTTCAAGGGCTGCACTTAAGTGTTCCAAAGCCATTTGCAGCTTGTAAACTACACTTTGCCCATGCCTAGATAAGTTTATTTAACTCTCCACACAGGATTTCACCCCAAATATGCAAGCTCAAGCATCCTGTGCTAACTAGAGAACCTGAAACTATAGTTAAAAGCAGTTTTAATCACTAATCTAAGTTAGCTACAGTAGCTTCTGAAATCTACTTCTAACCATGTGCATGTTCAGTTGTATGCAGAAATTACAATCATAGGTCATGCTAAAAGCAGATGATGTAAAATGGGGGGAAATGTCTATTAAGTGATGCATACAGGACTTTTTGGTACTCAGCCATTTTTTATGTAACAAAACTTCTCAGATCATCTAGAGGATATGTCAATCATTTTGATTAGTTATAAGCAATTTCCATTCACTTCACTGGGACTTCAGCTCAACTACTTGATTTGGATCAAAGACCTCTCTTTGATTCTTGTTTATGTATTTGATAGAAAGTCACTGATTTGGTTTTTAAAAGGAAGCAATTTTTGCTAAATTCAAATGCGTTTCTTTTAAGATCAGACTTCATTTTAAATTTGGATATTTAAAAAATCTGATGCATTAAAAATGTTATGAATGATCAAGACTGTATTTACTGTTGCATCAAATTAAATGAACTGGTGACCAAAAATCTGATCTCAGAACAGAAGGCAACACTCTCAATTTGCAACACTGCTCATGCCCTTGAAAAACCTGACACGTTATAAATGATTAGTGATCCAATACAACATAACTATCACCTTCAACACAAAATGCAGAGCAAGAACATAATTAAAACACATAGGTCTACCATACAGAGCGTGTATTACCTGTGTGACAAGAGGTTCAAGTAACCTTTCAACTGCCAGAGTTCTTATCTCCAGGCTCTTTGGATCCCATTTAAAGTTAACATTTCCTGCATTAATCGCAGTCATTTCTGGAGGAAAGAAAAACATTGTGTAATTTCATCCTTATTACAATTTTCTATGCAGCCTAGTCTACTCCCATTTACTCAGATGATGCAATGCCATCAAAGGGACTCATTCCAAAATAAGTGCTTATTTCAGTATAAATGAGCATATATATAAGATTCCTCAGACACAGGCCAGATGAAAAGTAGGTTATGGCTCCTGTACCTTTTAACAGTTGTATACAGAAGGGAGTTTCAGCAGATGTAATTTGAATGCCAAGCTGTACTTGCTAATATTACCTTTTATTTGAGGTAATGGAATGTTCCTTTGAAATTACTATTCTTATGTGTTGCTATAAAAGCAACACTACAGCAGCATGCTAACCATACTTTCATGTACAACTCATATGATCTGTAATGTCAAACTGCTTCGTACTCAGTTATTGTGCAATAAATCTTTAGAAAAAGAAATATATAATGGAGATTCATGCAAAAGAGAACATGGCTGGACAATAATAACAAAAAATACAAATGTGTTTAATATAACCCCACCCATTTTGGAATAGAGCTTGAATCTAACTCTGATATGGGAGGTCCTTGAATGAGAACTATGCAAATATTTCAGTATCCAATGTGCTTTCAAATTGCAAGGATGCTCTTTCCTTAATTATGGAACAGAACAAAAATTTCAAGTGTGTCTAATGCTGTGTGTGTGTGTGTGCGCGCGCGCAACTCAGCCCATTTCCCCCACCCATCTAGCTCTACAGCACATAAAATTTCATGAAGTTATGTTGGCGTGATTTAAAAACACATTAATATTACACCAAGGTTCAAAACTATACCAAACTATGTAATCCCAAACCAATTAGTGTATATACAAATGTGTAAGTGAATAAATTGTGGTTAAAAAAATTGACCTGAAAATCTGGGTCAATTTATCCACAGGCCACCTTAACCATGATTTTAAAAAAACAAAACCATTTCCTTATCTGAGTAGAGCAGTCAATTCCAGAAGAAACTAAAAAAAACCCCCAAAAACAATCACCAATACCTTCTATTCTATCTGCTGCAGTTCCAACTCTGAACTTTTTCAATGCCCAGGCAGCAGCAGTTTTTTGGTGTTTCCCTTCAAAGGACAGCTTAGAGAGTAGAAGGGGTCTGTACTTCTTTTAGGTTGTCCCAGGACAGACTAAGCTCTCACTTTTTACAACTCTACCCAAAGAAAGTAATGGTTCCTTCTTTGATAAAACCTAAGATACAGTATAAAACATAAAAGGGAACCAAACCCTTTCTGAGTAGACTAAAGGTTCTTTTGAACGCCTGAGGTGATGTTCATGATTTCGCTTCCCTGCAGAATGACCCTCAATTTATCCACAGGTCATATCAAAATCCATACTTTTTGCTCCGAAACCCTTCAATTTATACATGATGTCCATGTATATATGATATACAAGAAGCACATTGCAGTCCTGCTCCTTCAACTTCATAATCTGACCATTAATGAATATACAGTAGACTCTTAATTAAACGGAACATAGAAGCAACTGGGAGCTTCCTTTTAACTAGAATCGCATACTGTATTTGCAAAGCTGTTTTATTACACAGTAAAACTGTTATATTAAGTTCTGTTTGTTTCTATTTGTTTTAATACAAGGTTTATGATATAGTTAGGCCTATTTTAATAGTAACTCTCAAATAACCAGACACCATATTTTTCCGGCACCTATCAATCCCCATGAGAGTCTACTATACATCAAAGACCTTGGAAAACTGGACAGGGAACAGTCTCGTAACAAAAACATCATAAATGTAGCTACCATGATGAACGTAGGGGAAACATGGGACACTATCACAGCTGTGTCAAGTAAGTTCCATTCTAAAAAGAATTTACACATTTAAGATACATCTGTAACTTACAAATTCTAAAATGCAGTAATAAAAACAGATTTCAATAATGAGAAATATCATTAGAATGCTGCTACATATTCCTTAACTAGATGTTAAAAATACAGATTTATAATATTCCCTTATCTGGAATGCTGAAATCCAAAACTGTTTACATGGGTCGCTGAGATAGATTTCTGATGGTTTGATATACACTAACTTTGTTTCATGTACAACATTATTAAAAATATTGTTTAAAATTATCTTCAGCCTATTTGTATAAGGTACATATGAAACATATGACTTTTGTGTATAACCTTGGATCCCATTTCCATGATATTTCATTATGTACGTACAGTATATGCAAATGCAGGTATTCCAAAATCTGAAACAATCTGAAATTCAAAACACTTCTAGGCCCAAGGATTTCAGAGAAGGCATACTTAGCCTGTGCAATATTTGCAGAAATATAGTGCACTTCATGTAAATGTAATTAGAAGTTAATTACAATTTTGAATCACAAATTATAATCAGTAAATCAAAATTAAGAACCTTTTGATCACTTAATCCCACTTCTATATTCATCTTGGGCACAAAGGTAGAACTACCTATTCATCATCTTTTGCAGTCCAATCCACATAACCTACCAGTAGATTATAACATTCCATAAGCAGACAGCTCTTCTTAGAAAAAAGCATATCTAGAGCAGTGTTTCCCAACCAGTGTGCTGGGGCACACTAGTGTGCCGTGAGCGATCATCAGGTGTGCCTTGGGAAATTGGAACCTCCAGGAAGGGGGGAGTCTAGTGTGTTGAAGTATAAAAACCCTAAGAAACCTACCTCGATAAAGGCACAAAATTACAAACACCCCCTCCCTACCCATTGTCTATTTGTTCTCTCCCTCTACATGCATTGGGAAGGCCCGCCTCCCTTTCCCCCAAGTAGATACCTCCTCTTGCCTCCTGGGGGTTCTGTGTGGGAAGTTTGGCCCTGTTCTATCATTGGTGGGGTTCAGAATGCTCTTTGATTGTAGGGGAACTAAAAATCCCAGCAACTACAACTCCCAAATGGCAAGGTCTATTTCCCCTGAACTCCATCTGTGTTCATATTTAGGCATATTGAGTATTCATACCAAGTTTGGTCCTGATCCAACATTGTTTGAGTCCACAGTGCTCTCTGGATATAGGTGAACTACAACTCCAAAACTCAAGGTCATTGCCCACCAAACTCTTATAGCATTTTCTCTTGGTTATGGGAGTTCTGTGTGGGAAGTTTGTGTCTTTCTGCCATTCCTGCCAGGATTTCTATGTTGTGTTCATCGAAACAGGTCCAGGTTTCACACTGAGTGTATAAATACATTTAAAAACATATTAACTATGTATTACTGTGTTAGTGTCATTTTGTGTCATTTTGGTTGGTGGTGTGCCCCAGGATTTTGCAAATGTAAAAAGTGTGCCGCGGCTCAAAAAAGGTTGGGAAACACTGATCTAGAGGATACATGCAAGTTACCCACACCACACAGGAAGGATATATGTGCATCCACACACACAAATTTGGCATAAACTATCCTGCAGGGGAAAACATACTCTCTTTTTTTTGCTGAAAGAACAGGATGCAACATTTTATTAGGAAAGACAAACATATGGGAAGGAATTGCTCTCAATAGTGTATGAATCGTGTTGTCAAAGTATCCCGGGGCCCTTCCACACAGTCATGTAACCCAGAACATCAAGGCAGAAAATCCCACAATATCTGCTTTGAACTGGGTTATTTGAGTCCACACTGCCATATATTCCAGTTCATAATGTGGGATTTTATTCAGCTATGTAGAAGGGGCCTTAAAAGCTCTTGCCCCACCCCATTTTTTTTCCACTGCAGGACCAACACTACTAAGGAAGTCAATTCCCTACAACCACATCTTGTTTACTTGGGATTGTTCTGCACTGAAGAGCAGTTGCTACTACAGCACTCCCCGGGCTATGCTGGGAATTTGCAACTAAACATGATGCTTGTTAATTAAAATACAGTTTCTCAGGTGTCTACCTACACTTCAAAATGCCATGGCCTCTTTACTTCCTCACTTTTGGGTCAATGGGGCAACATCTCAATCCTGTTCTTTAAAGCTTTTTGCAACGTATCCTTATGAATTCTTTTGCTTCAGTCTCTTTTATCATCAACTACCTGATCTGCCCTTCTTTAATCTTTATCTTGCATTTTCCAACAACACTGGCCACAGCCATCTTGTCTATAGTTTTCTTATGTTGTTTCCAGAAGTGACCAAATAGCATTTTTAAAAGATAGATCTGTATAGGGTGAACTGCACTATCAACCCAGAACATGCTTCAGGGATTTCTCAATATAAGGCTAGTGTATCAACTCATGAATTCAGTGATGTCATCACCCCACTCAACAGCCTCAAACTTTTGTTCTTCTGTGCCACACTCACTTCAGTCACAGGGAGTACAGCAAAACAAACAAACTCAGATACTGGTGAGCACAGCTATGCATCAGTTTGGCAGCAGTCCTAGATGACAATTAAACGACTGCATTAATGGAAGTACTGTACTTGTCTAGCAGACTGGATACCAGACATTAATCATCCTATCTACAGAACTTTGATTACACAATAGCACACACACAAAGCAGAACCAACAACAAATAATAAAAGAAAGAATAGCAACACCCTCTTTTTAACACTGTTTATTAAGTATTCCACAATAAGCCAAGGGCACTGGGCAGAAAAATGGTCGATGATTTCAAGTGAAACAACTGGGCGGGGTGGAGTTAAGAGAGATGAGTTATTCCTACAAGAAATCACAAGGACTAGTACCTCCTAATGTTTGTGTAGGAAAACCTATCTGTGTCATCTCTTTAGTTACCCATTCCTCCTGCTTGGTCGAAAATAAAAGGGGGGGTTTCAAGTGGGTCAACTACACTAACAATGCTAGCTATACTGACCTTTACAGATGCAGTTCTAAGCATGCATCTGTATACCTTTATAAAGCGGAATGTTTGTATGTATGTATTAGGCATGGTTCCGAACCCAAAAATCGTGATTCTAAAATCAAATGGGGGGGGGGGGGGATTTTTTTTATTAGTAATAGAAAGACAAAAATTTTCCAAAAATTTCTAAAATGTAACTTAATTACTAACGAAATTAGTTAGTAGTTCGTATGCCAGCGCATGCACATTCCAGATGGTTGGCCTACAACTCCCAGAAATCCTAACAGCTGGTAAATTGGCTGGGATTTCTGGGAGTTGTAGGCCCAAACTTGAATAAATCACACTGAATTCTAGATGGGACTCTCCAAATAGGAGGGAGGGGGGAAGGGGGTATTCTATTCTTGGAAGCAGCAAAAAAGGAGGAGGAGCCCCCCCCCCCTCGCTCCTCGCTGCCTCTCTCTCACCCCGATCCTGAGGGAGCGAGGGCCCAAGTTTGCCCAGGCTGAGAGGAAAAGGAAGAGGCCTGAGGCTGTGAGGAATGGTGGGAGTTGAAGTCCAAAACACCTGGAGGGCTGAAGTTGGCCCCTCATGAAGCCTCTTCAAGGCTTTAGATCCTGGCAGGCAGAAGGGGCAGGGAGAGCCGTCCACTCCTCCTGCACTGCCAGGATCTAAAGCATCAAAGAGTATTGGGGTGAGAAACCAACCTAATGTATAATAGAATGAATGCTACTGTAAGTGCCTAATATTATAAGTAATCCAACTGGTCATATACCTACATTCCATGCACATGCAATAATACAGCAGTAATAACAATGGGTATAAGAAGAGGTAAAATTCAAACCGAAGTATTCTGACTGTGGTCCCTCCTCAAACTGCAAAAGGCCCTTCTCTATATGAGCCCGGGAAAAGCCAAAACCCCAGGCACAGCATTTGCTGCCTGGGTGCACACATATTCTTTGGGGGATTTGCTGCAGAATCTTCTCTATGAGCCCGGGATTCTGCAGCAAATCCCCCCAAAGAATATGTATGTGTGTGCACCCAGGCACCAAACGCTGTGCCTGGGGTTTTGGCTTTTCCCGGGCTCATAGAGAAGGGCCTTTTGCAGTTTGAGGAGGGACCACAGTCAGAATACTTCGGTTATTACTGCTGTATTATTGCATGTGCATGGAATGTAGGTATATGACCAGTTGGATTACTTATAATATTAGGCACTTACAGTAGCATTCATTCTATTATACATTAGGTTGGTTTCTCACCCCAATACTCTTTGATGCTTTAGATCCTGGCAGGCAGGAGAGGCAGGGAAGCCTGGAAAAATGTAAACAGAGAGGTTTACTCAGAAGTAAATCCACAAAGGAGGGCACTTCATCCAAAGTGCCCTCCTTTGCAGATTTACTTCTGAGTAATCCTCTCTGTTTACATTTTTCCAGGCTTCCAGCCGAAAGAAGGAGCGAGTTTAGGGCTTGCCTTGCCATAATACTTATTGGCAAGGGAGGCGGGAGGGTGGTGAGAGAGAAGGAGGGTGCCCCCCCCCCCTACGACCTAATAACGACACTTAGGAAAATCCTGGCCCCCAAAGTTCTATAAAGAAAGTCCACTTCCTGGTTGGCGTTCCAGATGCGGAAATACTCAAAAGTAGCATTTCTTACGAATTTCTTCCGAATCATTTCATTTTCATAACTTTTTTCTCATGCCTAGTATGTATGTGTGCGGAGGGCGGAAGGGCGGATATGTGGCAGCCACTTTCACAGGCCACAGCGACCAGCGCGGGTGATGGACCTGCGCCAAACTTGGTACACATAACCCCCCTAACCCCCTTTACGTCCTGGTGCGGTTCGGGGGACATGACCCACGGATTATGGGATTTGTAGTACTTTCAAACACTTTGGTTCCCACAGACCACTGAGGCCACCAAAAAGGACCAATACAGACCACACTTAGCACACACAGCCCCCATGACCCACTCTACGTCCTGGTGCAGTTTGGAGGAGGGTGGACCATGGATGATGGGACTTGAAGTACCTCTACTCACTTCCCAAGTTCGCTGCAACCCTCATCCAATCACTGATCGAGGCCAAACTTGGCATACATAACCCCCATGACTGCCTTCACGTCCTGGTGAGGTTTGGGGGAGGACTGACAATGGATGATGGGATTTGTAGTACTTTCACACCCCTCTGTTCCCACAGACCACTGTGGCCCCCAACAAAAACTGATAAAGACCACACTTGGCACACAGAGCCCCAGTGACCCACTCTACATACTACTGAAGTTTGGAGGGGGCCAGAACATGGATGATGGGACTTGCAGTACCTTCCCTCACTTTCCAAGACTGCTAAAAACCTAATCCTATCACTGATCAACAACAAACCTGCCACACAGAGCCCTCATGACCCACTCTACATCCTGGTGCTGTTTTGTGTGAGACGGACCACGGATGATGGGACTTGAAGTACCTTCACTCACTTCCTAAAAACAATGCAACCCTCATCCATTCACCAATACAGACCAAACTTAGCACACAGAGCCCCCATGACCCAATCTACATCCTACTACACTTTGGGGGAGGGTGGACCAGAGATGATGGGACTTCCACTACCTTCAGTAATTTCATGATACCACTGCAACTCCCAATAATGATGGATCAAGACCAAACTTGCCACACAGAGCCCCCATGACCCACTCTACATCCTGCTGCACTTCTCAAATGACCCGGGCACCGCCGGGTCCCCAAGCTAGTATCAGATAAATGTAAAATGGGTTCAGTGGGATTTATATGCAAGCTGATGTTCTGTTTAGGACTACAATGACAAAGGCTGAAAATCCACTGAATGCCAACACATTTAAGATGAACCAAGGTCCCAGCTCTTAACTGCCAGGTTGCTTTGCTCACAGTGGAAAAAGCTAAACAAAGAAAATGTCTTGTTTTACCTGTGGCAAACTTATTTGGGGGGGAGATCCAGAATTTGTTTCATGAATAGTTATCTGCTTTGTTAGGGGAAAGACAAGTCCTCTGTGCTAGACCTGCAGGCCATGAACCAAAGGATAGTAAAAGACAAGTTAGAACTGGGCTTTCTAAGATATTTAAAATTCTGCAAACTCTAGGAGTGAAGTCATACAACAAATAAGGCTAATGAGAAGTTGGCACAATACATATCATTCTCTCATAAAATTTATCTCACCATGCAAAGACTTGGGATCATTAAGGTGAGGCATCCCTCAGCATATTGATGCTTTATAAGTTAAATGTTATAAAGGTTATAATATTTAATGTTTTCAATACATTCTGACACAAGGGGGTGAATAAAAACAGCTCTCTATTTTTTTTAGGGCAGGGGGTTAGGGTCATATGCCTGGGCACCTGATTTCTCTATGAATGATTTTTGCCTTAGCACCTCTACCTCTGCTGCTGTCCTATGCTATTTTTTTTTTGGAAGGAATTTAAAATCTTCATTGCACATTTGCTGTTTCCCTCAGTCTCACAAGGTATGCATTCCCTATTTAAAAATCAGAGGGAAGCAGCACATGTGGCAGAAAATAATCAAATTTGCAAAAGTGAAACTGGCAAAAATGGGGGCTGACTGTATAGCCAAGCAGCAGATAAGAATTTCCCTCTGTCCCAAACTGTCATTCTCAGTCCAAATACTTTTATTTTGTGCTGGCTAGTTCTCATCGCATAATTCAGAAATCTGAGATTTTAAAAAATCATGTCATCTGAAATTCAACTATGGCATAAAGTGAACATTCCTTATCTGGAAATCCAACATACTCCAAAATCCAAAATTTTCCACATGGGTGGTTGGGATAATGACACCATTGCTACCTGATCCTTCAAAGTACATTATTTTTGATGCACAAAATTATTTTAATTACACTTTAACTTAAAGCTTCTTACACTGTAAGTTCACAGTGGAAATATCCTTGTTTATCCAAATCTCATTAATGAGATCAAAGTCAGAAAATACCCCAAATTGTCATCAGCATATTTAGAAAATATGTTTTTTAACTGTGTGCATTTCTTAAGAGTTGTAGTACACCTCATTGATATCCAAGAAAAGTGACCAAATCAGTTAATATGAGACTTTCTATATCTTGAACAAAATATGACTAGATTATGGTGACTAATCAAGTTTTGAATGAATCAAGTCACCACTTAACCATCAAGTGCAGTAGGTGACTTTTAACCTAATTTATACCAAATTATTGTTATATACAAACAAATACTCAAAAAACTATTTTGTACTCAGGAGTGGGATCAGGGTGCACCTTCCCACATGAACAGATGAATCTGTGCATGCTTTTCAAAACACCAATACTACTAGTTCCATACTACAGAAAGTGAATGCAACATACACTACTTTCAACACAGATGATTTTACCTCAACAACAGAGTGATCTTGGCCATTGAAAAGAGATAGATTGGAACTGGCCATTGAAAAGAGACAGATTGGAATTAGCAAATCCATTAACCCAACACATATTAATCAACCAAGATTAAATTTTATAGCAGATTGATGGCCCATATAATTTTTTTAAAAAATAAGTCAAAAACTATGTATCCACATGCATATAATAAAGTTTGCAATAACTACAGATACTGATCCCGAGGATACAGAGAATGTAGTGTTGGCTGGTAAGCTGTCAATTAACTGGCACCTTTGGGGATTAGTTGCTGCCAGATAAATGTAATTTCTGGTTGTTGAGGGTTACTATTAAAAAACAGGTCTAAAACTACATCCCATACTATATACCACACCACAGACCTAAGTTGAAATTAATACTGAAATGTAGTAATTAAATGCAAATTTGTCACAATTAATGCAAGGCAGCTTTATTGTACAAGAAGTTTTCAAATTACAAACAAGATGGATTCTATTGGTTTGCTCTTAAGTTGAATGTGTATGTAAGTCAGAGGAGATACATTTATCTAATTTGAGCTGGATAGATATATATCAATATATTAGCATAGGGAAGAGTTATCACCACTGTGGTGTTTGTTTTGCTGTCTCTTCCCCTGTTCAGAAGATTTTACCTCACTTTCTGTCCCTGTGAGAATTGGATTTTGAACAATTTAGCTTGTTGTGGAAACAAGGATTGGGGATAAAGCTTCAGTGGAGACACCTTTTCCCCATGATAACTCATTCATTTCCCTTCCGAGGGGTGGATTTCTCTCATTTCCTGTTGTCTCACTCCTGTTCTTAACTAGGCATTGCTTGTAAGTCGGATATTTGTAACCTGGGGAATGCCTATGTAAACAAACTTTGAATTCACATTCTGTTTATTGTGTTTATTTTTGTTCCATATATTTTAATATTTGTATTTTATAGAAATATGCAATAACTCTTTCACAAGTGAATTTCCCTTCCAAGGGATAGATTTCTCTCACTTCCTGTTGTCTCACTCCCATTCTTAACTAGGAGCCACTTGTAAGTCTGAGACTGCCTGTATTATAAAAACATTTTTTTATTGTCTGATAATAATTGATTTCAATGTTTATTCATTGATTTATCTAAAGAATTGCATATTTTCAGCATTTAGTGGGATGCTCAAGAGTTCAGGCAGCTTCAGTATTTGTGACGGTCATGGGCCTCTCCTGTTAATCTCAGGCTCATGCAGACTCATAGAGGGAGATGCGGTCTTTTAAGTGGACTGGGCCCAAATTGTCTAGGGCTTTATAAGTTAAGACCAGAACTGTCTGGTTTCAGCGCTGACTGAATAACCTGTTATCAGTTAGGAAAACAGAGATTTGCCAGCGCATAAAAATAGCAAAGCTTTCGAAGTGTTTTACTCTTTCAAAATATACTCTCCCATAACACAACTTGTTTAAAATAATGCACTCAAGAGACAAAAATGAAGTAGACTTTGATAACTTTCATGTGTTCAGCATGCACAAGCACAAAACATATCAGTCCAGTTTCAAATGTATTTTCGATAATTCTCTGTGCCATCTCTGTGCCAAGGCATCTCTCTTATAACAAAACAGCTACCAACAGGTCACATAGTCAAAAGGAGAGAGAAAGCGAGAGAGAAAATGGTCTACAGTCCCTTTCATAAGGTTTCAGTAACCCCAGGTTTTGGCGGTGGGCAACTTGTGGCCAGTTGTGCCTGTACCTTGAGAATCCAGACTTGGCCATGGAGATACATGCTCTTGTTACATCTTGAATAGATTACTCCAATGTGTTCTACATGGAGTTGCAGTAGTCTATTCAAGATGTAACAACAACATGGATCACCTTTAAAGACTGTTCAGAAGCCCCAAGTAGTACAATGGGCAGTAGCCAGATTGCTCACCGGAACAGCATATACAGGGAGCACAAAACCCCCGTGCTGCGTCAGCTCCACTGGCTGACAACTTGCTACCAAGCATAATTCAAATTGTTGGCTTCAGCCTATAAAGCCCTAAACGGTTCTGACCCAGCTTACCTGACAAAACGTATCTTCCCCTCTGAACCAGCCTGGACATTAAGATCTTCTGGGGAGGCCCTGCTTTCACTTCCACCCCCTCCAAAGGTGCGGCTGTTGGGAAGGAAAGACAGGGCCTTCTCAGTGGTGGCCCCCTGGCTGTGGAACTCCCTTCCCAGTGAAATTAGATAGGCTCCCTCCCTCCTGTCCTTTAGAAAGTTAAAATCTGGTTATGAAACTAAGCATTTGTAGAGTAATACACTGCAATAGGCAGCTATGAAATTATTGCAATATGATTGGAATGACTCCTGAATTATGATTTTGGGTCTTTGTGTTATGTTTTTAACAGATTATTCAATGTATTGATATGTTATTTTTATGATTTTTTAATTTATCTTAATGTATAATGTATATTGTATTTGTATGTTTATTGCAGCATTGAATCATTGCCAATTTAGAAGCTGCCCTGAGTCCCCTTCAGGGTTGAGATAGAGCAGGGGAAAATACAGTAAATAAATAAGAGTAAAAGAAGCTGCATACCAGAACATACATACAAGAAACAGTAAGCAACAGGATCATTACTAGAGAAGGCATAATGAAGGTTGTAATTTCCAACACTTTTATCCCAATAAGTTTTGTTTTATACTTTGTTGTTAGCCTTTTTGAATCACTGATTGGGGAGAAAAGCTGCATATAAATTAATATATGCACATAATAAAAGTGAAAAAATGTATGTGTGTATGTGGCTGGGGTGCCCACTTACACAGACAAGATCCTGCCTCAACAAACAGCTCTCATTATACAGGAGACACCAATGGCCCTCCCTCCAATGACATTACAAGTTATATTGAGTACCACAAACATGTACAAGAGCCACAAACACACTACTGCCCATTACCTGAGTGCAAGCTTTCATTCAGGGACAATTTCATCCTAGATTTTATGTGTTTCCTCCACCACAAACATCCCAGTGTTTCAGACTCTCTCTACTGGTGTGGAATTTGCATGATCCCATCCAATGCCTCTGCCATAACCCTTTCCTATTTTTTTCTATGGCACACAGCAAACAGGAGAGTTGATCAGCAATTGAACAGACTAGAGAAATTTGGAGAGAAGTCACCGTGATTTAGAGGAGTTGTGGGTACTGGGATGTATAGTTCACCTGCAATCTAAGCGTACTTTGAACTCCATCAACAATGGATCCGGAACTAACTTGGCACACAGAACCCCCATGACCAACAATATACTGGAGGTCTTTAGAGGGATTTATAGAAGTTGTAGTTCATCTACATCCAAAGCACACTATGAACCCAAACAATGATAGATCTGGACCAAACTTGGCATGTATACCCAATATGCCCAGATTTGAATACTGGTGGGTTTTGTGGGGAATTGGCTAGAACGTTATGGAGTTGCGGGTACTGAAATGCACAGTGGTCCCTCACTTATCACGGGTGTTACATTCCTTTGACCACCTGCAATCAGTGAAATTCCGTGATGTAGGGATGCCCCCCTCACCTTCCCCCCTCGCCCTCCTTACCTTCCTCTTCCTCCTCTTTGCCACCTGAGGATTCTTGCTGCGACGCCGACTGGGGCCCAAGTGGCAGCGAGAGGCCCCAGGCGGCGAAGAGGAGGATGAGGAAGGTAAAGAGGGAGATTTTTTAAAAACAAACCGACGAAACAGCAAGTATGCAATAGGCGGACCGCGAATGAGCGAGGGGCCACTGAATAGTTAATATGCAACCAATGAGCACTCTAAACTCCACCAAAGATGGAATTGGACCAAACTTGGCACACAGCGCCCCTATGACCAGCAAAAAGTACTGGAGGTGATTGGGGGAAATCCACCTTGATTTGTGGGAGTTGTAGTTCACCTCTTCTCCATTGGCGCCCCCTTGTTGGGGAGAGGCTTGCGTACCCTAACAGAGTTGTGAGGTATGCTGCCGGTGGCATATTAGCCACCGGTAGGGCCTCCCATGCCACAACCGAAGGGTTTGACAAAGAGCGTCAACGGGCAAGATGGGCTCTCTAGACTTTTGGCAATCATCCTAAGAGAAGGAAAACTCGAATTCCAAACTCGGGCAGATGGTGCTCATCTAACCCTGTAAGGTAAACTATCTAGAGAAGGAAACTCAAACCTACGACCTGAGGACCTCGCTGCCACCATCCAAGTTTGCTAGGCCCCGGCAGATGAACCTTTGGTTTAAAGCAGGGGTGGGCAATTACTGGCCCTCCAGGTGTTTTGGCCCTCCAGGTGTTTTGGACTTCAACTCCCAGAAATCCTAACAGTTGGTAAAGGGTGATGCCAGTTCTGTGCACGCTGCGCTCCACCAGAAAAACCCACTGCACAGACTCGAAGGACACATCCAACTGGTCATCAACGCACTTGTAGAAAGCGCGGGATGAGTCCTAAGAATCTTCGTTCGCGAAGTAATGCCAGAGAGAGAGTTAACTTACATCCAGATAGCACTGTGAACCCAAACACTGATGGATCAGGACCAAACTTGGCACACGGACATGATATGCCGAAATTTGATTCCTGGAGGGGTTTGGAGGGAACTGACCTTCCTTTATGGGAGTTGTAGCTCACCTACAACCAGAGAAACGGTGACCTCTACCGATGATAGACCTGAACCAAACTTGGTACACAGAACCCCCATGACACATCTTTTCAGGCAGGCTTTTGAATGCTTGTGATTTTTAACTGGTTTTTTTTTACTTGTGTTTTATCTATTTGTATCTGTATAACCATGTTGTAAACCACCCCGAGCCTTCCGGGAGTGGCGGTGTATAAGTCTAATAAATAAAATAATAAATAAATGATCAATTTAACCTACTGGAAGGATTTGAAGGGACTGAGTCACCATAGTGGGAATTGTAGTTTACCCTGCAGCCCGAGAGCACACCGAACCCCACCCATGATGCAGCTAGAGCAGGCATGGGCAAACTTCGGCCCTCCAGGTGTTGTGGACTTCAACTCCCACAATTCCTAACATGCCTGTGCTATAGCAAACTTGCCCAACATAACAAACTTTAAGTACTGATGGGCGTTTCTCGGGGTCAACCTGGCACGATGTGTAGTTCACCCACAACCTTATGCATTTTGTACATTTTTTTTAAAAAAAACAACTTTTTCAAATAGCTCAAGCTAGTAAATAATAATAATAGACTTCCGCCCTTTCCTTGTCAGGGCTCTAAATCAGGCCTGGGCAAACTTCAGCCCTCCAGGTGTTGTGGATTTCAACACCCACAATTCCTAACATGCCTGTGCTATAGCAAGCTTGCCCAACATAACAAACTTTAAGTACTGATGGGTGTTTCTCGGGGTCAACCTGGCACGATGTGTAGTTCACCCACAACCTTATGCATTTTGTACAATTTTTTTTAAAAAAACGACTTTTTCAAATAGCTCAAGCTAGTAAATAATAATAAAAATAGACTTCCGCCCTTTCCTTGTCAGGGCTCTAAATCAGGCCTGGGCAAACTCCAACCCACAATTCAACAGCCTGTGTTTTGGAGTTGGAGTCCAAAACACCTGGAGGGCAAGTTCCTAACCTGCTCTAAATGCCTCTGGGGCCAACTGCCGGCTGTTAGGAATTGTGGGAGTTGGAGTCCAAAACACCTGGAGGGCCTAAGTTTGCCCAGGCCTGCTCTAAATTGAAGTTTACACACTCTGGGGCCAACTGCCGGCTGTTAGGAATTGTGGGAGTTGGAGTCCAAAACACCTGGAGGGCCCAAGTTTGCCCAGGCCTGCTCTAAATTGAAGTTTACACACTCTGGGGCCAACTGCCGGCTGTTAGGAATTGTGGGAGTTGGAGTCCAAAACACCTGGAGGGCCCAAGTTTGCCCAGGCCTGCTCTAAATGGAAGTTTACACACTCTGGGGCCAACTGCCGGCTGTTAGGAATTGTGGGAGTTGGAGTCCAAAACACCTGGAGGGCCCAAGTTTGCCCAGGCCTGCTCTAAATGGAAGTTTACACACTCTGGGGCCAACTGCCGGCTGTTAGGAATTGTGGGAGTTGGAGTCCAAAACACCTGGAGGGCCCAAGTTTGCCCAGGCCTGCTCTAAGTGGAAGTTTACACACTCTGGGGCCAACTGCCGGCTGTTAGGAAGTGAGGGGGTTGGAGTCCATAACACCTGGAGGGGCCAAGTTTGCCCAGGCCTGCTCTAAATGGAAGTTTACACACTCTGGGGCCAACTGCCGGCTGTTAGGAATTGTGGGAGTTGGAGTCCAAAACACCTGGAGGGCCCAAGTTTGCCCAGGCCTGCTCTAAATGGAAGTTTACACACTCTGGGGCCAACTGCCGGCTGTTAGGAATTGTGGGAGTTGGAGTCCAAAACACCTGGAGGGCCCAAGTTTGCCCAGGCCTGCTCTAAATTGAAGTTTACACACTCTGGGGCCAACTGCCGGCTGTTAGGAATTGTGGGAGTTGGAGTCCAAAACACCTGGAGGGCCCAAGTTTGCCCAGGCCTGCTCTAAATGGAAGTTTACACACTCTGGGGCCAACTGCCGGCTGTTAGGAATTGTGGGAGTTGGAGTCCAAAACACCTGGAGGGCCCAAGTTTGCCCAGGCCTGCTCTAAATGGAAGTTTACACACTCTGGGGCCAACTGCCGGCTGTTAGGAATTGTGGGAGTTGGAGTCCAAAACACCTGGAGGGCCCAAGTTTGCCCAGGCCTGCTCTAAATGGAAGTTTACACACTCTGGGGCCAACTGCCGGCTGTTAGGAATTGTGGGAGTTGGAGTCCAAAACACCTGGAGGGCCCAAGTTTGCCCAGGCCTGCTCTAAGTGGAAGTTTACACACTCTGGGGCCAACTGCCGGCTGTTAGGAATTGTGGGAGTTGGAGTCCAAAACACCTGGAGGGCCCAAGTTTGCCCAGGCCTGCTCTAAATGGAAGTTTACACACTCTGGGGCCAACTGCCGGCTGTTAGGAATTGTGGGAGTTGGAGTCCAAAACACCTGGAGGGCCCAAGTTTGCCCAGGCCTGCTCTAAATGGAAGTTTACACACTCTGGGGCCAACTGCCGGCTGTTAGGAATTGTGGGAGTTGGAGTCCAAAACACCTGGAGGGCCCAAGTTTGCCCAGGCCTGCTCTAAATGGAAGTTTACACACTCTGGGGCCAACTGCCGGCTGTTAGGAATTGTGGGAGTTGGAGTCCAAAACACCTGGAGGGCCCAAGTTTGCCCAGGCCTGCTCTAAATTGAAGTTTACACACTCTGGGGCCAACTGCCGGCTGTTAGGAATTGTGGGAGTTGGAGTCCAAAACACCTGGAGGGCCCAAGTTTGCCCAGGCCTGCTCTAAGTGGAAGTTTACACACTCTGGGGCCAACTGCCGGCTGTTAGGAATTGTGGGAGTTGGAGTCCAAAACACCTGGAGGGGCCAAGTTTGCCCAGGCCTGCTCTAAATGGAAGTTTACACACTCTGGGGCCAACTGCCGGCTGTTAGGAATTGTGGGAGTTGGAGTCCAAAACACCTGGAGGGCCCAAGTTTGCCCAGGCCTGCTCTAAATTGAAGTTTACACACTCTGGGGCCAACTTTGGTGGGCTAGCTCACACAATGAAGGCCCCAGCCCCTCTGAAAGTTTGAGGAAGAGGAAAGAGAAGTTGGAAGTTAGAGAGAGTTCAGTCAAAGGAGGAAAGAATGGGGACTCTGGAGAAGAAGAACTAACTCTTGGCGGAAGTGAGGCCTGGCCCTCCCCCCCCTTTACCCCTCCCTTGCGCTCTTTCTCTCACAAATCCCTGGAATGAGGCCTCCGCCCAGAGAGAGAGAGAGAGAGGCCTCAACCGTCGAGCCCTTTAGCCTCGTCCCCTTCGGATAATAAGCAGGCAAGAGGCCTCTCTCTCGTTCTCTGAGGCCCAGCAGCGACGCTCCCAAAGTTTGACGGTTGAGGAAGCCAGCCAGGCCCGAAATGGGGGAAGTTCTCCTCCTGAGGGGGAAAAGTTACCTGCTGCTGTTCCTGTTGCTCGTGCTCTCCCCCTCTGCTCTGCGCGCGAGCCGCCTCTCTCTCTCTCTCTCTCTCTCTCAATCTCTCTCCCTTCAGGAAACCCGTCTCGCGCCTGGCTCCGCGGCTGTTCCGTCTTCCTCCCCGCCGCGCCCTGTCCGGCGAGAGAAGCCGCGCTCTTCCGGGCACCTCCCCCCGCTCTTCCCAACCCCCCGCTCTTCCCGGCACCGCCCTCCGCCCGCTCCAGCTGCTCTTCCCCAGCGCCGCCCCTCCCCCCTCCACTCCCGGAGGCTCTTCCCAGCAGCGCCCGCCCCACCCCGCTGCCGAAGTTTAGTGGGAGCCCGCCCCTTGTTTGACTTTCCTTGCTGACTTCTCCAAGATGGTTATTTTTTACTCCTCCCTCCTCTACTTCTCAAATGTCTGGTTTTTTTTTCTTTTTCGGCGAGGGTCGGTGTTAGAATGTAGGGCAGGGAGGGAAGCCGAGTGGGGAGGAGCGGCGGCTGCTGGAACAGCCAAAGGATGGGAGGGGGAATGGAATGGAGGGAGTGAATCAGGGAGAGAGTTTCAGGTGAAGGCTTTAACGGCGCATGCGTGGCTCAAGGGCCGAAAGCGCCTCAGGTGGCTTTCCTGAGAGGAAGGAACTTCCCCAGAGGAGGAGGAAATGTTTGGCCCCGCTTTGCCATATAAGGCTGGACTCTCCTCATTGGGATACCATCTCCTAGGACAACATATCCCTCCCATTTCCTCATGGAAGGGCCTCCATTTCAGGAAAGAGGAGGCCTCAGAAGACAGACAGAGGATGGGCCTCCTTCTCTGGCTTCTCAGTCAAAGCCTCCCATGGCTGTTGGTGTACTGATCTCATATTCACCTCGCTCTCCTTTCTGAAGAAAGGCTTCAAGGCAACCCACAGCCAGGCCAAAACCACCCATCCTCTGTTTAAAGCTTCCAGAGAAGGAGCCTCCACCACACTCCGGGGCAGAGAGTTCCACTGCTGAACAGCCAGGCCAAAACCACCCATCCTCTGTTTAAAAGCTTCCAGAGAAGGAGCCTCCACCACACTCCGGGGCAGAGAGTTCCACTGCTGAACAGCCAGGCCAAAACCACCCATCCTCTGTTTAAAAGCTTCCAAAGAAGGAGCCTCCACCACACTCCGGGGCAGAGAGTTCCACTGCTGAACAGCCAGGCTAAAACTTGACATTCAGATAGAACAGAGCACAGCGCAATAACCGGCAGAGCCAGAAGAAAATATATTACCAGATCAGCACATTTAGAACTTTCCAGGCAGGCTGCGTCTACACTGTAGAATTAATGCAGATTGGTGCCGCTCTAGCTGCCATTGCTCACTACTATGGAATCCTGGGATTGATGATTTCATAGAATCATAGACTTGGAAAAGGCCTCATGGGCCGTCCAGTCCAACCCCCTGCCAAGAAGCAGGAAAATCGCATTGAAAGCACCCCCGACAGATGGCCATCCATCCTCTGTTTAAAAGCTTCCAGAGAAGGAGCCTCCACCACACTCCGGGGCAGAGAGTTCCACTGCTGAACGGCTCTCACAGTCAGGAAGATTTGCAGAGGCGCTGGATCTCATGGCAGAGAAGCCTTGCAAAACTGCAACTCCCACATTCTTCTAGCCATGGCCCTTCAAGTGGCATCAAACTGCGTTAGTTCAAGAATGCAGACGCAGTCTATGTTGCCGACATAACCTTTTTGTTCCAAGTATAATCCATAGGTTTTTATTATGTATTTCTTTGTGTTGCTTACATGGTAAACTACTTTTATTTAATGTACAGTCAGCCCTCCTTATACACAGATTCTGTAACCACGGATTTATCCACCTGCTGCTTGAAAATATTTCGTTACAGATCCAAAAGCGAACTTTGATTTTGCTATTTGATATATGCTATGCCATTGTATGTTATGGAACTTGAGCCTTTACAGATTTTTGTATCCACAGGGGATGTGAGGATGCAGGGAGGCCATTTTTCTCATGTAACAGATGTATATGACTCATCATCCTCAGAAAGAAAGCCTCTCGGTTCTACAAAGTATAAACTCAGCAAAGAGAGCTAAATAAGACAATGATATTATACACAATTATGCAGTAATCCTTGTTATTATTGTAAAGTCACAGCAATAATACATCAATGTAGACAATATTCTATCAATAATTGAGGTTTGGCTAGCGAGGGAGTCAAAGTCCATTTGTTAAGTACATAATGAGGCTTGATGCCTGTGTTTACTCACGACGATAGGTCATTGTCTTATTTAGCTCTCATCCTCAGAGCAACCTTGTGAGGGATCTTGAACTAAGAGTGACAAATTCAGCGTTATCTAGTATGATGGCACTATATACATTGATGATGATAAATTTTATATCTCAATAATAATATTAATATGTATGTATGGGCCCCCTGGTTAAACCATTGAGCTGCTGAACTTGCTGACCAAAAGAATCCGGGGAGTGGGGTGAGCTGTTAGCCCCAGCTTCTGCCAACCTAGCAGTTCAAAAACATGCAAGTGTGAGTAGATCAATAGATAACGCTTCTACAGGAAGGTAATGATGCTCCATGCAGTCATGCTGGCCCCGTGACCTTGGAGGTGTCTATATACACACCAGCTCTGGCTTAGAAATGGAGATGAGTACCAATCCCCAGTGTCGGACACGACTAGACTTAATGTCAGGGAAAACCTATCCCTTTCCCTTTTATGATATTGTATGTTATGGGATTTGAGCCTTCACAGATTTTGGTATCCATGGGGGATTTCTGTCTGTGTATAACTCATCATCCTCAGAGCCACTTTTTGAGGGATCTTGAACGGAGAGGGAGTGACAAATTCGGGGTTATCTGGTATGATGGCACTATATATGTTGTTGATGATGACAATTTTTATATCTCAATAATAATAATATGTATGTTGTATGTATGTATGTATATATGTCCGTCCCATCTCTTGTTATGTCTAGAGGTGGGGCACAACATAGTTAAAATACATAATAATAGTAAAATGCATTTCATAAAAAACATGCATTATAACATATTTCCATAAAATACACATATTAAAATATATGGAACAAATTAAAACACAATAAGCAGAATGTGAATTTAAAAGGAAGGCTTACACAGACATTCCCCGTGTTACAAACATCCAACTAATAAGCAACTCCTAGTTAAGAACGGGAGTGAGACAACAGGAAATGAAAAAAAATCCACTCCTTGGAAGGGAAATTCACTCTTGTAAGAGTTATGTGGAAAAGGTGTCTGCAGTGAAGCCATGTCACCAATCCTGGTTTCCACAACAAGCCACGTTTTTCAACATCCAGTTGTCACAGTGGCAGAAAGTGAGGTGAAGTCTTCTGAACAGGGACACAGGTAGGGTTACAGGGGTGTTAACCCTTCCCTATGCTACCCAAAGCAAAAATATAAAAATATAAATTTTTGTCTGGAGTTCTATTTAAAAATGCACCTGTTCTGACTTACAAATGAATTCGACTTAAGAACAAACCTACCAAACCTATCTTGTTCATAACTTGGGTACTGCCTGTATCTTGATCTCTCGGCACTCCTTACTCCTTCCCCCAATGTGTTGTAAAATACTGTTTAGTTTGCTGTAAACATTGGGGCCAGGTGAGCCTAATGTGGGAACAGCATTCTGTAATGGTGACGTTAGACCTCAAAGACCCACTCGCTGTATTTACATCAGGAGGACAAAGGTAAGTGCTACCAACGTGGATTTAGGACCTTATCACACGAGGGTCCCCCTTTAGTACAGCCAGCCCTTTGTATTTATGGATTCTGTATCCATGGGTTCCAGGATTAATAGCTTGAAAATATTTCAATAACAAATTAAGAAAAGCAAACCTTTAATTTGCCATTTTATATGAGGGACACCATTTTACCATGTCATTGTATGCCATAGAAAATATCACAAAGAGATTTCCCCTGCTATATCTGAACAGTTGGTATGTAGTCTAATCTTATTTCAACATAGGAGATGTGACATTATCTTCTATTGAGTGCAACAGGGCTCGCTTAGAGGGTGCATAGCAGGCCGCATGGCGCATAGAGCTCCAACTCACAGCTCCATCTGTCACCTTTTCTGTTGACCACTCTGATTAACGTGTCAATTCAACAGCAAGTGGAGGAGTTTGTCAGCCTGGCATGTCTGTCTCTGCTTGTGCACTCAGACAGGGGTCTTTTTGAACAGTGCTACCCGAAAGAGTTAAGCAGCAAAGACAAATAAGTGAGCATCACATCCATGTCCAGTGGTGTTTGTTATTACCAACTTTAGTCAAGTAGATGTGAGAACACTCCAAGTCAGATGGTCATCCAGGTCTTGCAGACCCAAGGCTGCCGTGGCTTTCTTGAAAGGATCTATCGAACTGGAACACAGATTTCACTATTTGTTGCCTTTCCAAACATTGCACACTTCAACCAATTTTTTTGGAGTGTTGATTCACACAATTGCATTAGATAGACCACATCAGCTAAAGTTTCTTAAGACCTCATCAGATGGGCTGATTTGCCTGTTGTTGGCTGCATCACCTCCCCTTATGGCACGGAACCATTCACATGACATAAAGGGACTATCAATAAACCATATCAATATCCATATCAATAAACCATTTCTTATATGCCCTTAAGTCGTTTCTGATTTCTGGTGGGCTCCATGGCAAAAAGGTAGGTGAAGCAACACCGGCTACCACTGTGGCAACACGGGAGCCTTCCCCATGTTGCCTTCCCTTCAATGGGGGGAAGTTGGGTACGCATTCTCCCATTGATGATGCTTCTCCTCATGGGACGAGGGAGAAGGTAAGGTGGGAGATGTGGGGCATAGAGTGGCGGCTTCTCCAGCCTCTCCCCCTCCCCCCGGGAGCCCGTGGATTTCCCCTGATGCGGAGTGAATCCATGGACCTGTAGGATAAGGTTGTTAGATATGGTTATGATTTCCTATCTGGTAGATGGCATATGTTCTGTAGCTCAAAAACTAGATAGGGGAAAACTGGTGCCAATTTTGGAATCATGAAGTTAAATATACTCAGAAACAGGTCTAACATTTGACACCAAAATATGTGTTGGCCAATGTTAAATGTCTTTTCTCGAGATTCATGTCTCAGGATAAATCCAAAGTACAACAATCACAAATTACTCATCTTGCTCACTTTCATCACTTGAGTAACCCATTTCCCCTAGTATTTTTTTTAAATATTCTCTCCACCCCACATATGGCCTCCACTTCAATACAGAATGCTCTATTGGTCCATATCAATAAACCATTTCTTATATGCCCTTAAGTCGTTTCTGATTTCTGGTGGCACTAAAGCAACCTATCTTGACAAGATTCGTTCAGAAGAGATTTGCCATTGCCACAGAGGATGTGGCTAAGTATGATTTGCCCAAGCCCACCCCACAGGTTTCCATGATCAAACAGGGATTTTAGCAATAATCTCCTGGAATCAAATCCCCCTTCTACACTGCCCTATATCCCAGGATCTGATCCCAGATTATATGGAAGTGGGGACTCACATAATCCAGTTCAAAGCAGATTGCCTGGGTTAAAATCCTGGGATATAAGGACAGTGTAGAAGGGGCCATAGTCGAACAGTCAAACTGGTTCTCAACACATTTCTAATAGTTATAATTCTCATCAGTTTGAGTGTGTGTGTGTGTGTGTGTAAGTAAATCTTATACCTCTTAATTGCCTTTTTCATGCCAAGCCTTGCTTCTCAAATATTGGTTCTGGGAAAATTCTTTGCCCCACCCACTTCCAGCTTGGCTGTGATTGTGGTCAAGCTCAAAAGAACAGGAAAGCCCGAGGGAAGTCAGTGGCAGATGATGTCATTGTCCCAACCCTTGCCTCAAACCCTATGACCTTTAACTCCATTACATCAATCTCTGAAGCACTGTTCTCTGATGTGCATGGCTGAGGAATGCCCTGGAGTCATAATACTGAAGCCTGTGCCATCACTATAGAGCAGTGTCATAACTCCAATCCCAATATCTCTATGATGAATATAGATATCTACAAACAGGTTGTTTGCTGTTAACTGCTGTCAAGTCAATTTTGGATTATGGCAACCTCGTGAATGAACCCTTCACATCACCAGCCGTACTCAACAGCCGTATTGGATCTTGCAAACTCAGGAAAAAATACCATGACTTTCTAGATTTGAGCCCATCCATCCAGAATACAGTCTTCTTCTTTTCCTACTCCCTTATAATGTTTCCTTCTCATAATATGACCAAAGTATGACTGCCAGTTTGGTCATCTTGGCTTCTGGGGAGAATTCAGCCTTGATTTGCTCTAGGACTTATCTATAGTATCTACAATATCTCTAGCACCACATTTCTTCTTGTCACTTTTCTTCACCAACACCATCTAGTATTCAGAACCATACATATAATGGTAAATACTATGGAATGGGTAATTCTAGTGGTATAGTCTTCCACATCCAGAGCATTCTCCTTTTCTGGCCACTCCACGTTAGCCCTGAGTATGTGAATGGGGTGTGTGGTGGAGAGACATTTGGTATATATCAGTGCTGTCCAACTTCTATGGGGTCCAGGGCCGGATAAAAGGTCACTGATGACCTAGGGGGCCGCTCGGCCCGCCCCCAGGCCCTGCCTCCAGGCCCCGCCCCAACCCCCAGGCCCCCCCTCCTAACACGGCCGAACAAGGGCAGAAGGCGGCGCCCAGAGCCGCGCGTCACAGGCCGGGCGTGACGCGCTGCCCCTTGGCACCGCCTACTCCTCCTGGCACCCTCCCTTCCTAGGAAGGGGGCGCGAGGGCAGAAGGCGGCGCCAAGGGGCAGCGTGTCACGCCAGGCCTGTGACGTGCTGCCCTTGGCGCCGCCTACTCCTCCTTTTCGGCGCCCCCCCCCCTACCTAGGGCGGGGGAGCCGCCGAAAAAGGGCAGAAGGCGGCGCCAAGAGCAGCGCGTCACAGGCCTGGCGTGACGCGCTGCCCCTTGGCGCCGCCTTCTGCCCTTTTTCGGCGCCCCCCTCCCTTCCTAGGGCGGAGGGGGGGTCTGCCCTCCGGCGGCTCCCGCCTAGGTAGTAGGAGGGGGGCACCGAAAAGGAGGAGGAGCTAGCTCTCTTCCTCCTCCCTGCCCCGCCTCCCCCTCCCCCGGCCCCGACCGCCATTTTTAAAAAAAATTTGATTTTTTTTCAAATTTAAAAATGGCGGCTGAGGGCATAGGTGGAGCCGTGTCCAACAGGCTACGGGGCCGGATCCGGCCCCGGGGCCGCCAGTTGGACAGCCCTGGTATATATCTCTAAAACAGAAGAGCAAGAGATAGATTTCTGAATGCATAAGTGACTTACAGGCCATAGGGTTAAACCCTTGTGCTGGCAGTACTGCTGACCAGTAGGTCAGCAGTTTGAATTCAGGGAGAGTGGGTTGAGCTCCCTCTGTCAGCTCCAGCTCCCCATGAGGGGACATGAGAGAAGCCTCCCACAAAGATGGTCAAACATGAAACATCCAGGTCTCCCCAGGGCAACACCCTTGCAGACGGCCAATTCTCTCACATTAGAAGTGACTTGCAGTTTCTCAAGTTGCTCCTGACACGGAAAAAAAGTTTTAAAATACTTTGGGGTTATATGTTCCAGTATCCACGAGCAATGGCTAGAGGATTCTAGGGCCCCTTCCATACAGCAGTATAAAATCCACATTGAACTGGGTTATATGGCAGTGGGGACTCAGATAACCTTGTTCAAAGCAGATATTGTGGATTGATATTCTGGGTTATATGGCTGTGTGAAAGGGTGTGAAAGGGTCCTTAGAGTCACTTTTCCAGGTTTTCTCCTGGACCTTATCTCAAGCTGAGATTTGGCATGCACAAATCTGAGGACACAATCACTGCTAAGAAGCCGACATTTTTAGCACTCAGCCATTGTGATGAAGGACAGCCATTGAGTCCAAAGCATAGAAAACAGCATTGGATTATGACAATACTGTTGTCTCCTCCTTCCTTTCAATCAGCGTTTAATTTGGGACAAAGGCAGTGAAAAAATATATGTATTGAAAGAATACAAGAGTAATTCACTGGTGTTTATACGTGTGGTTCTTTCTGTATTGCAAGCTGTACTAAGCACTCAATGTACCCTGTGTGAACGTTATATATTCTCTCTGGGTAAGATAATATCTGTTAAGAAATGGGAATAGTGCTGCCCACACACTCCAAAAACAAATTGATTCAAGGCATCAAATGCTTATATGTTATTATGTTTACCATCTGCAAGGTTTCTTAGGCCTCCACAATCCATTTCCTTTGAGATTTATAGCACAACCGTATGCATGTTTACATGTCATTAAGCCTGACTCTATGCTAAGGCTTATCTCCTAGTAATTTGTATTTAGGAATTCTACCTTAGCAGTAAAATCCTTGAGATTCCTTAGACATTATCTTACTCCCAGAGAAGATGTAAATAGGGCTATGTACCACCATTTTTTTCTTCCCCAAGAACATCTTTGTCCATAAACTTTCAGGCAGGCAGGCACAAGCTATATCTAATTTGGCGATTGTTAAGGAAAATTTTGGTTTCAACTAATTTTGGAACAATTCAACAACACTGGTAAATTTCTTCATGTTGAGACTGGAAATAACTCAATAGTGTTTTTTAAAAAAAGCAGATTGGGGAGAAAATGAAACGGACAGTTTCTACCTTTCCTGAACACAAGGATGCCTTAGGCTACATCTGCACTGTAGAGTCAATGCTGTTTGACATCACTTTAACCGCCCTGACTCAATGCTATGGGATCCTGCAGTTTGTAATTTGGTGAGGAACCAGCATTCGATAGCAAAGAGGGCTAGAGACCTCCAAAATTACAGCTCCCATAATTCCATTGCACTTAGCCATGGGAGTTAAAGCGGTGTCACACTGCATGATCTCCACAGTATAGATGAAAGGGTCTTTTAAGAAAACGAACAAGCAAGTAATATACTCAAAATGCTTAAGATATTTCCAGAGAGGAGTGGAAAAGGGAGTAATTGCATTTTAAAATAAATATATCAGATCTGTATGACACGATTTTTTTAAATAAGTGTTCTTATCTTTAAAATTTCTCATCATCGGGAATAAACAGCAAGTGGCTAATTCTATTTCACTCACATTTTGAATCATGTAGAAACAAATGTTCATGACTAAAATAGTCATGTTTTAAAAATGTTTACAGATATGCTTTAATCAATAGAGGATAATGCATGCCAAAATTGTATATTAAGAAGGATTGAACTGGAGGTGATTCGTATGTTGGGAAAAACAGATACAGTAGAGTCCCACTTATCCAACTTAAAGGGCCAGCAGAACATCGGATAAAGGAAAATGTTCGATAATACAGTCTCCTACTGTTATCTATTCGACGTGATGCTAGACACCTAGAATACTAACAACAGAGTCTCAGAGGGTTAAGGCTGGACAATGCCTTGGGGCTAGAGCGGCCAGCAGGAAGCACCCAAATGTGGACGAGGAGTGTGGAAATCACAGAGGGAAGGAGGGAGGACGCCTTTTTCACTTATTGGGAATGGATAGCTACTTTAATTTTGTGGCCGGGCCGTCCATCAGAACTACCGGTAGTAAATCCACTGCCACCTTTCGAAGGGGAACCGCTGACTCCATCTTCCACTGTGAAGAGCCTCGGTGTCATCCTGGACTCTAAAATGACGATGGAGGCCCAGATTGCCTCCACGAGCAAAAGGGCCTTCTTCCACCTACGTCAAGCGAGGCAACTGGCGCCCTATCTACCAACGGAGGCGCTAGCTACGGTAATCCATGCCACAGTTACATCGAGGCTGGATTATTGCAACGCTTTATACGTGGATCTTCCTCGGTCAGTAACTCGCAAGATCAAGAATGCATAAAATGCTGCTGCCAGGCTCCTCACAAAAACACCAATGAGGTGTCAATAATGCCATCCTTGCAGCATTTGCACTGGCTGCTGGTCGAGTACAGAATCCTTTATAAGACCCTGACATTTAAGGCCTTGTGGGGCCAGGTTCTACATACCTAAAAGACCGTATGATACCACCCATCCATCTTAGAGCACCACGGCCAGCCTACGAGAACCTTTTCTGTGTCCCAGGTCTGAGAGAGGCTCATTTGGAGTCCACGAGACAGAGATCTTTCTCCATTGTGGCCCCTGTCCTGTGGAACTCTCTGCCGCCAGACCAAAGAGCCATCCTCGACCTGCCTTCATTTCTGGCGGCACTTAAGACATGGCTATTTAGAAGAGCTTATGAATGAGTGACAATCAGTGACAATCTGTCTATTCCAATATTTTAACATTTTAATATTTTAATATTTTAGCATTATAAATGCCAAGCTGTGTAAGTCGCCCGGAGCACATCTGTGGAGGGCGACTCATAAATAATAAAATTAGTTAGTAATTGAAGGGGAAAATCTGGAGGAAAGGGTGTGTGTCAGATAAGAGTGTTGGATAAGCGAGACTCGACTTTATGTGCATATTTCTCTGTGGAACCCACCTACAGGTCTTACAATGTGACCCAGTGTAATGATGGGGGGAAATGCAGACAGGATTTAGAGAAATGCAAACATATAATAGATTACATCCCTATTCAGATTGCCTAGAAAGTTGAATTATGATGGATTTCTATTCAAGCCAGGTACATAGCTGAAACCACTGTTTGAGATAGTTGAATACTGGACATCTGAACATTGAAAAGTTCCTCAAAGCAGACAAGAGCAAAGCAGACTATTATCTCCCAAAGTGGATGAGGGCACGAGGCACTGAGTTCCGAGGCACAGAGGCACGAGGCATGGAGGCTGCTCTCTTGAAACCCTAAAGTCTTCTCCTCCCGTGCGAGCATTTCCTCTCATGCGAAGGCTCCCTCTGGCACTAGTATTTAACTCAAAACACACTTAAATTAGGATGCTCTTAAGTCAAGATTCCACTGTATATTAAAAAGTACATCAATTCATAATGTATTAAACATATATGGGTTTACCTTCCTTCCTTCTTTCCCTCTTCATGTCACCATTGACAATCAGATGAGATACAAAGTTGTACTCGGAGACTGTTGAAAGGTAAATCAACACATTTGTAAATCTAATTGAATCAATGGGTTGACTTTAGGTAGTATTAGCCGCAAAATCCAGTGACCCTACACATAGCTGGGCACAAGTCCAGTTGAGCCTAATGGGATTTACTCAAGTAAACATGTTTGGGGTTATACTGTTAGCTGGTTCTTCTGGTAATGGGTTCATAGGAGTTGTCATTCTCTGTTGTTTCCCATCGTCATGGCTCAGAGTGGCTCACCTTTAACATCATAAGGAAAACTTGATATAGTACTGGAAGGGCTAGGGCCTAAACAGGGTAAAGGCACCAGTTACCGATCTTGAAAATGAGTAGTTGGATAAGAGACCACAAATGAATCCCAGATGCATAAGTTATATTACAGAAGATGGAAGAAGCCAAACCATCTCTGAGTATTCCTTACCTAAGAAAACCCTATGAAATTCATGGGATTACTACATGTTGACAGACTACATGAAGCAGCTGTGATGATCTAAAAGACCTTTCTTTAACACTGGGATTGGAATAATGTAGTCCTTCTGGTGTTGGAGGGCTGCGCAGTTTCCCACTCTTGCTCGAATACAAGTTACCATATACCAGGAACATCCCCCAGCAGCTGCTTTTTCAGCCTTTCTGGGAACATTTCCATGTTCTGCTTGCAAACTGTTCCATTTCGGTTGTTTAGCTTAAATGTATTCTTCCTGTGATTTTTACTGATTGCTTTGTCCTGTCCTTGATGTGAAACACTTTTGACTCTGTACATTTTAAAATACACGAAAGCTGCCTTTGCTTTTTCTATTACAGTGTTCCTTTGGTTTATCTTTTTCCATGCCCATGAGGAAGGCCTTTTAAGCCCCTTTCTACACCGCCATATAAAATCCTGATTATATGTTTTGCTCTGGATTAGATGGCAATGTAGACTCTTATAATCCAATTCAAAGCAGATAATTTGGATTATCTGGATTAGAAGGCAGTGTAGAAGGGTCCATAGTTCTCTACCAACAAAGTTTTTAAAAGTTGCATTTTGAATTATGGCTTGCCTCATTTCCTTCAGCCTGCAGACCCATGCTGGTTGATAAATTGTGGGAACTGTAGAAAGAAGGTAAATTTGCTAAGCTTTCATATTATTACTATCCTTATGCATCTGGTAAAATGGATTGGAGCCCACAAAAGCTTTGCAAGAAAATATCAAAAGTGCTATCTACGTCTCATCCCAAAATTTAAGATCATCTGGGGAGGCCCTGCTCTCGCTCCCGTCTACAGCTCAAATGCACCTGGCGGGGACGAGAGACAGGGCCTTCTCGGTGATGGTTCCCCGCCTATGGAACACACTCCCAATGGAGTTAAGATCGGTTACCTCCCTCCTGGCTTTCCGGAAGAAACTAAAGGCATGGTTCTGGGACCAGGATTTTGGACAGATGTAAGGCAGCACGTTAAAAGGACAATCAGGAATTACAAGATGATCGACGAGACTGGCCTACAGTTTTAATTGATGGCTTTGTATGGTTTTTAATTATGTATTGATTTTAACTTTGATATGTTTTTATTTGTGATTTTATTATTGTATCATGTGTAATAGCCTCTTGATGGGGCTTATTGTAAGCCATCCTGAGTCCCCCTTCGGGGGTTGAGAAGTTGACGGGGTATAAATATGGTAAATAAATAAATAAATAAATAAATACTTGCAGGCCTTGTAAAAGGTTTTTTGGGGGGGGGGGAATGACCATATTCTGAGACTTGCATTTCAAAAATGGAACTCTCCCGGCTGGAAAAAAGAAATGGAAAGTTAGCAGCAGGGATGATAAAATGAAGGAGACAGAAAACAACACACTGTAGTACTTTGTCACATGCCTGATTTATCATATCTGCAAAGTGAAGATTTCTCACACAAACATATGGTGATGATAATGATAATAATATACAGTGTTCCCACCTACTTCACAGTTCACTTATTGCGGACTCGCTGTTTTGCCGATTTCAAAAAATATTAATTTAAAATATATATCATGTATTTTTGCTGTTTTGTGGGGTTTTGTCACCGCCGCTCTCCAAGGCGCTTTCCTTCCTCAGTCCTCCCTCCCTCCCTCCCTTCCTCCAGCCTTGAAAGGCCTTTCCTTCCTTTCCTTTCCTTCACTTTATTTTAAGTTTATAAAGACTTAAAATAGTGTATAACCACTAAAATAATATATACATATTAAAATAAATCTAATACCCCGATATTCACTTATTGCGGAAGGTCCTGGAACCTAACGTCAGCAATAAGTGAGGGAACACTGTACTTTATTCATATTCTGCTCTATCTCTCCGAGGGGACTCAGAGTGGATTACAGAATGCATATATGGTAAACATTCCATGCCGTCATACAATTAACAAAGACAGACAGTACATAGATAGAGGCAAGGCTTCCTTTTTTTAATCTCCGGCATCTGGAGGCTGTGCTCGACTCAGCCATGGGGAGGTACTGTTGTTTCATTTTTCCATGCCAAAGAGCCTGTTGCCCATGGATGCCTTCCTGATTGAATTGCCGGCATGTCTTCAGGGGCGCCTTTTACCTCCCCGCCAAAGCGGTACCTATTTAATGTATTGTTGAAGGCTTTCATAGCTGGAATCACTGGGTTGTTGTGAGTTTTCTGGACTGTATGGCCATGTTCCCAAAGCATTCTCTTCTGACATTTCACCTACATCTATGGCAGGCATCCTCAGAGGAATGCTTCTGGAACATTGCCATACAGCCGCGAAAACGGACAACAACCCGGTACCTATTTATCTACTCACATTGCTGTTTTTGAACTGCTAGGTAAGCAGAAGCTAGGGCTAGTGGCGGGAGCTCACCCCAACCCATGTCTTGAACTGCCAACCTTCCGGTCAGGGATCCTTGATCCTTGCTGTTCAAGGATCCAAATTACTAGATTCTCCATAGACGACATTACAAGCAACTTATCCACAACAGCAAGTGGGAAGTGCTATTTTCGTGGAGGAAGAAGGGAAAAGAGAAAGGGGCAAACGTCCTTCATTCTATACACAAGCCAATATACATATGGGAAATCTCTCTGATATATAAAATGGCATTCTTTCAAATATATTTTTCAAACGGGTGTCATAAGAACACCTGTTCTAGTTCTCCTTTTTAGAATGCAAGTTTTGTAACTTAACATTTTTGCCAGGTTTTTCTTTCAAAGACAAAAGAAAAGAGTCTTGACTTCAAACGGATTTTCTTAATAAAATTGCAGGAGACAAAAACACTTGAGACGCAAAAGAAGGAAAGAAAAAAACCCTAAACTATAAAATAGCTGTCACCCTGTGGGAATGTGAATGAGGAAGACTTCAGAAAAACGATCCATGCTGTTTGAAATTTCTCCCTGACTAACGCAGCATGAGAAGAGAAATGCCTTTTCCCTCCTTTTCTTTTTAAAGGATGCATAGTTAGTGCATTTGAAGCCGACTTGAGAAATCTTTGAACAGAAAAAAAATACCCAAAGTTTTTTTCACGAAGAAAATCCATCCCGTTTGCAATAAAATGACCTTTTATTTTGTACAGAAAGATCTCCAGGTTGTGAATAAAGTAGTGCTTTCAAAATGATGTTTGATATTAATGTTTTAACAGGGGGAACATAATTAATGACCGGGTGAATTTGTGATGTTCCCTAATTTTGGCATGTTCATAGACCCAATGTTTTATTCCATGACAAACCCTTTCTAGTCTATCTGATGTTTGGACAATTGTGACCTATCATGCACACACAGACACGCCAACTGTCCCTGTTTGGTAAGGCTAGACTTGGGGTGCATCTATACTGTAAAATAAATGCAGTTTAGAACAATAGAATTCTAGAGTTGGAAGAGCCATCCAGTCCAATCCCATTCTGCCAAGTATCTGGAAAATCACATTCACAGCACCACCATCCAGCCTCTGCTCAGGGATGCAGCCAAGATTTTGATTCGGGGGTGGGGGAGGGGGCTGAGTTTGATTTGCGTGGGGTAGGGGCTGAGTCTGAGTGGAAGAGGGTCTACCCTACTAAACCTTTTGTATCATTATCCCAATACCTCCATGCATATGGGATATATTGAGCATGGTGATCAGATCATGATATGAATAAACAACAGGTTAAATAATGTACCAGTAAGCCTTCTTGTGGACCACCCTGAGAATTTCGGGGGGGGGGGCTGAAGCCCTCATGCCTGCCTCTGCTTAAAAGCCTCCAAAGAAGAAGCCTCCACCACAGTCCGGAGCAGAGAGTTCCACTGCTGAATAGCTCTCTCACAGTTAGGAAGTTCTTCCTAATATTCAGGTGGAATCTCCTTTCCTGTAGTTTGAAGCCTTTGTTCCATTGCGTTCTAGTTTTCAGGGCAGCAGAAAACAAGCTTCCTCCCTCCTTCCTATGACTTCCCCTCACATATTTATACATGGCCATCATGTCTCATCTCAACCTTCTCTTCTACAGACTAAACATGCCCAGCTCTTTAAGCTTCTCCTCATAGGGCGTGTTCTCCAGACCCATGATCATTTCAGACACCCTCCTTGATACCACTTTAACTGTTAAGGCTTAATGTTATGGAATCCGATGAGTTTCAGTTTCATAAAGTATTTTGTTTTCTCTGCTGATACTTTACCAAACTTCAACTCCCAAGCTTCCATAATGTTGAGCTCTTGTAAGAGAAACTTTGGGTTTTTGGTTGCAGAGCCCATAAGGTGGATAAACTCAGCAAAGACCGATGAATCCAAACAAGACTTTAAATCTCAATCTGATCAGTATTGGGGCCTGGCGGCGGCGTTGAATAGCCCTTTGACCATTGGATAAACTCAGGTCAAAAAGACAAAATGGCCATCCCCCCAAGCTATGCAGTTACAAAGATATTTATACTTTTTCTTATCAACAAATAACATTCTTTACATTAACCCTTAGTATGGCTCTTTCTTTGTTCTGCTGTCTCTGGGCAGATTATTGCTGACATACGGGCACTTAGAGCATCTCCTCTTGGGAGGGGTATTTTTTTACTTTTTAACTCCTTCACTATGGCAGTAATAAGTGGTGTAGAACTGCATTAATTCGTGCCCCTAGCTTCTTTCTCAGAGACACAAAAATTCCCTTGCACCCTGAAAAAGGCTCTATATTGTTGAGAGCTATTCTGGATTTGTCATTGTTTCCTGATCTTGGTACACACTGTATGGTTATTTCTGCATAGATGATAAGATTTGTAAATAAAAACGTATTTTCAGTGGAGTTCAACCATTGTGTTTCATTGGCTGAACATTTCAGAAATGTTGAGAGATTCAGAGCACCTCACTGTTCTAAATGCCAGGCATAACAACACTGCATTTGTTACAGAGAACTCATTATCATCGGAGCTACCAATTGCTGGAAGTGGACTCAAGGACAAGACGCATTTTTGAAGACCACTTCTGACATTTCCCTATGGACAAAATGCTATTATTTTCTTTAAGCAATTTTTTAAACAGTTTATGCTCAGCCATAACCAAGGTCTACTATTAGGGTCCAGTAGTTCTGTTCTCAAGGTGTATATTATGCTTTGTTTTGTGATGTCTTACACATATTAATAAATGACGGTGTTCATAGAAGACATGGACAAACTAAGATTTAACAAAAGGCATCAAACCTACTCCTTGATTGCTTGAAATATCACAATGTACTTTGAAATCCATTGGCTGTTGTTTCTTCCACTTTCCCTGACCCCAAAAGCTTAGTTCCTCCAGATGTTCAGACATTAAGGATTTTGCTCCCCCTTTTGATCTTATTTCTTCAGACCTGAATATTATGCTCAATACGGGGCAGCTACCAACAATATGTCATGTTTTCCTCTTTCTCTTTTCTAAAACATGAATGTGGTAGATTTCCTCATGTTGTGTTTTCAATATTGTGTGCATTGGATTACTGTGAGTTTTCTGGGGTGTCTGGCCATGTTCCAGAAGCATTTTTTCCTGATGTTTTGCCCACATCCATGGCAGGCATCTTCAAAGGTTGCCGACTTCACAACCTCTGAGGATGACTGCCATAGATGTGGGTGAAATATCAGGAGAGAATGTTTCTGGAACATGGCCATACAGCCCGGAAAACTCACAGCAACCCAGTGATTCCAGCCATGAAGGCAGGCCCGGATTAACACTTTTTTGCGCCCTAGGCCACAGTTTGGAATTACGCCCCCTTTAAGCCAACCTCCCACCACCTCCAAGGTCCCCATTCCCACCAGCTGGAAAGCTCCGCTGTGCTCTGAAGGTCTTCTCGGGAGTCGGGAGGCTTGGGGAGAGCGCAGCGGGTGCAAACTCGCTCCAAAGGCTCACGTGAGAGAGAGAGAGAGAGCACGCGCACGTGAGAGAGAGGGAGAGAGAGAGCGTGTGCGAGAAAGTGTGTGTGAGAGAGAGTGCGCGTGCGAGAGAGAGAGAGAGAGAGAGCGTGCAAGAGATTGAGGGGATGGAGCAGAGACTTTGCCAGGAGAAGGAGTGAGGAGGGGCATGAAAAAGGGGGATAGAGGGACGCAGACCAGTTTTGGGTTTTTTTGGTCTGTGATCCGCACCCGCCCCCCTCGGCTTGTGCCCCTAGGCCATGGCCTCGTTGGCCTTATGGGTAATCCAGGCATGCATGAAAATCTCCAACAACACATTGTGTGCATTTTCCAACCCTCACTAACAGCATCCAATGAAATAAGAAATAGAGACAGGAAAGGGAAGCTGAGAAGGTGGCAGATGATATCCATATCCCTTCTGATCAAACTTGAATCCCAAGAGCCCAGGCTCCACTGCAGTACTGTACAGGCTACCATGTTCCCTTATTGAAGTGATTTGTGTTTCTGGTAATTTGTCCTTTTGACTCCTGAAGAAGCCAATGAATTAACTCACACCAAGCATGTATCCCAGATCCGTGGTTATGTTTCCTTAGGTGCTGAACAGATAATGATCAAAGTATTGTCTTGTCATCTCTTCTAAGCCACAAAAGGGAAGGCAGCCATCAAATCTTAAGGCCAAGATAGATTATGAGAAGCTGCACTGAAGATTTATTGAATGACAGAAACATCAACAATCCTGATTCATTTCAGGATACACAGCTAGATAGCGCTGGGGGGAGGAGCAGAAAAAAATCTCATTATTATTATTACAGCTGAAAAACACCTTGATCATTATGAATGCTAATTGTTTAACCAACAAAATAATTGCTGTTAAAACAACCAAAATACAACGCTACAACCCCTGCCCTGAAAGATATGAAACGCTGCCCTCCAAATATAAAAGAGAACAAGCATTAATTCAGACATATCTTACAAAATAGTCAGTGATGGTGGTTTCAACACCTTTCTGGTCGCTGTTTCAACACAGCGTTGGGGATTCTCACAGCTCCCTTCACATGACAAATGCCTTTTTATTAGACAGAAGATAAAATGATGTTGGCTAAATCATCTCAATTGCCTAGGCTCTCTAACACTTTCTCAATGAATTTCTCCCTAAGGTTTTATGAATATTGCACAATGGAGGTTGTAATGACAAATATATTTTCCGTGTCCCAAGCGCTGCAGAGGCATAAATATTGTTATTCTGGAAGGTTCAGGTATTGCTCCTCAAGAAACGGACGGGGGCATATTTTGGCATCTCTCAATGCAGAGCAAACAAGAAAACAAGCTTTAGTCTGCCGTGTGGAGTTTAGATCATGGAAACAGCTCTCAAGGGCACGATTAGTCTTAATGAGCCAGTGAGATGGTGAAAATAAAGAATTTCAAATTGACTTCACGTTCTGATTAGAAGACCCCAACCTCTTTTAATTTTTTTTTATTTGCCTGGTCCAGTGTGTTAAACCTAAACGTATGTCAAAATGCCTGTATTTCAAGTTTGTCCTGAGAGGACCAACTATTTCTAGACATCAGCCATTATGTCCCAGGTATAATTTTCCTGCCAATATATTGCTATTTATTTTGAGGGAAAGCAGCAGGGTTTTGAGGTACCTTAAAGACTTAATGTGTTTTATCTGGCATAAGCTCACTTCATTACCAGGGGCTGCGGGCTGAAATGCCTGTGCCAAATGAAACCTGTTAGTCTTTAAGATGCCACAAGATGCCTTTTGTTATTTTGCTGCAAGAGATAACACAACTCCCATCTGACTTAAAAAAAAAGATTTTGGAGAGTCATATATAATAGATAACAGGAGAAGCTTCACAGGTATAAATTCCCTAAGTAATTCCTCTTGCCAGGGCTTCCTTTCAAAAACAGTTTCAAAGTTTGTATCGAGATAAATCATTTTGTCACTTGATGGATACAGATAAACAATTAACCAGTTCTGTATTATATGACAGTAATGTAGACCCAGAACATGGAAAATATTTTTTTTAAAATACAAGTCTCCACGGTCCTGCTGACTGGGGACAGCTGTGATTCAACCACCCACAACTTGAAAATATTCTCCCTCACAAAGAAATCCCCAAAACAAACTTTGATTTTATATGAGACACACTATTTTACCACATCGTTGTAAATAATGGGACTTGGACACCCCCAGATTATGGGATCCATGGGGATCCAGGAACCAAACCTCAGCAGATACCAAAGGCCCACTGAAATTCCAAGCCCAGTAGAGAACATAGGAAGCAGCTTGATCTGAAGTCACACCATTAGCCAACTAGGGGCCCTTCCACAAAGCCTTATATCCCAGAATATCAAATCAGAAAATCCCACATTATCTGAGTGTGGACTTAGACAACCCAGTTCAAAGCAGATTTTATGAGATTTTCTGCCTTGATATTCTGAGATATAGGGCTATGTTGAAGGGCCTAAGATCAGGATTGTCTACAGCAGAGCTTCTCAACCTCTGCTCTCCCAGATGTTTTGAACTTCAGCTCCCACAATTCCTAACAGTTGGTAATCTGGTTGGGATTTCTGGGAGCTGAAGTCCAAAAAACCTGGGGGAGCACAGTTAGAGAAACACTGGTCTACAGGAGTGGTTTTCAACCTGTGGGTCCCCAAATGTTTTGGCCTTCTACTTCCAGAAATCCTAACAGCTGGTAAATTGGGATTTCTGGGAGTTGTAGGCCAAAACACCTGGGGACCAACAGGTTGAGAACCACTGGTCTACAGTGACGGGATCTCTGGCGTTTAGCCAGGAGCCATTCTTTATTCCATATTCCCAATATTTTTTTACTGGTAGAAGTAGGAAAGGTTCATGGAGAATGCCCATATTTTCAATGGTGGAAAGGGGGAATTGGTCTAGACTACTGTGAAATATTGTGTCAGGTCTTAAATTTTTATATCTTATTCTACCCTTTGTAACTTGGCCCAGCCCACTGTGCTTATCTTTGTTTTCTCATTTCATTTCCTGTATTTGATTTTGTATTAATTTCTTTTGTTTACATTTCATTTGATGTTATTATTTGCTCTATGTATTTTATTTTGATTTGTTGTAATTATTTTGGGCTTGGCCTCATGTTAGTTGCCCCGAGTCCCCATTGGGGAGATGGTGGTGGGGTATAAATTATTATTATTATTATTATTATTATTATTATTAAAGGTAAAAGGGAGAATTGTCTGAAGAATTGTTGGGAGTTGGGAGGCTTGAACAAATCAAAAGAATCCTTTGTTCATGGATTAACACTCTCATTCATGAAAGAGAAACCCAAGCCCAAGTACCATATATAGTCGAGTATAAGCCAACCCGAATATAAGCCGAGGCACTTAATTTCACCACAAAAAATTGGGAAAACTTATTGACTCAAGTATAAGCTAGGGGTGGGAAATTGGTAAATTTCAGAATAAAAATAGATACCAATAAAATTATATTAATTGAGGCATCAGTAGATTAAATGTTTTTGAATATTTACATTAATCTGTAATTTAAGCTAAGACTGTCCAAATCTAATTAAATCAGTATTCTAACTTTCTTCAATGTAAATGTGCTTACGTATCCTTCCAATAATCACTATCATTTATTTAACTATACATTTTGGGGGAAATGCTGTGCGTATATGAATAAGGAAAAGTGGGAAAGACTGGCATTGAGAGAGGAGGAGAGGAAGGTGTTCGCTGTGTGAGAAAGGAGGAGAGGAAGGAGAGCTGGGTTGCTGTACAGAGAGGTAAGGTCCTTGCAGGAAGGTGTGGGGCTGAAAGAAGCCCTTCTTTCAGCCCCACGCTTTCCTGCCAGGACCCTTACTTGAGTATAAGCCAAGCGGGGCTTTTTCAGCCAAAAAAAGGTCTGAAAAACTAGGCTTATACTCAAGTACATATAGTATATTGAAAAATGAAGCGTTGTTGTTATGTATGACTTGAAGTAATTTCTTACTTAAAGCAAACCTATCAAGGGCACCTCTTGTTCAGAAAGAGCTTGCCATGGTCTTTGAGGCTGAGAGTACATGACTTGCCCAAGATCACACAAAGCAGGTTCCTATGGGGAGCAGGCATTTGAACCCTGATATTCCAGAGTTCTAAGTCCAACACTCAAACCACTTCAGCACACTGTCTGCCAAGAGATGTATATTAGGATGCCACATTCGCCTTTTCTATCATTCACATATTTCTGTTCCATATGTGGATTTTGGGTGAACTGTTTTTGGAACTAGATTGCAACAAAGTCATTTCCCACTAACATGAGGCAAATTCCCAACATTTTGAGAACCATGTGATACATTCTTGGCAGATGCATTAAAGGTGAGAAAAAAGAAGTTGAAAACCCAGATTGAGCACCAGCCCGGGCAAAGTATTCAGACCCAGAGTTTTCAGTCCATCACTCACAGCCATGATCCTGAATGGATTAATTTGTCTGTCTCCATTTCTCCTACAGTTACATTTGAAAAAAAAACACCAAGTTCTTTCCATACCACACATTTAAAAATGTGATTCACAGAGTCTTATTAAATAATGATAATTCTGATCAAATTGTAGTAATTCCTTTAATCAAGTAAACTGAACCAGAATTCTCCCTTTCCCCTGTAATAATATTGTGCTTGCGATAGCCGTAAATATGGGAGCCATGCATGAAAACTATTCATCATCCCAACTGTTTCCCCTCCTAGGTTGCACAGTCTGGAGCATTATGAGTATGGTTTATGTATGCCAAGAAATATATAGAAAAGGCAAAATACAAAGATATAGAAAAGACCATAAGCAAATGACAAAGAAGCTTAAATAAACATCTTTATAATCTCCAGAAAGAAAGTAAAAACACTACATCTCAAGCATTTGATAGTTTTTCTTAGGATCAGCAAAGCGATCAGCTGAGAAAGCCTTTATATCTCTAGGCATTCTGGTCGGTACAACAAACCTAGGTACATCATTTATCAGGTGAGTCCCAATGTGTGCAGATAATTTATTGCTTCTCAAAATTTGTGCAAGTCTCCCATGTATCACATCTCTCCACTGGTTGGACCGTGCTGCTGGGGAGCCCACATTACCATATGGCATTCTTTTTGATTTAAGAGATGAAATAAATGGAAACCGAGCCATTTCCAAACTGTCTGCATCTCTTTGTCCTGAATAATATTTCATGCGGAAGGTTAGGCTTTTCCAAGCGGGCTCTTATTCACACTTTGCTCAGCAATGTCGCCAAATATTGCGTTCGGTGACAATTTCCACTTTTCGTCTGTTTCGGCGCTGGAGGCAGTTGCTATAATCCTAACAGACCTTTGTAAGACAAGCTCTCATTCTCTTCTCAAAAGACCGAGAGCAACAGCAGGTCAGCCCTTTGTTTGATTGTCTGGCTTGAAACTGTTCTCTTCCGTAATGAAATACCTTTCCTGATTATATGTGGCCCTTATCTCCTGCAAGTCTCCAAGGATGGGGTGATGGAGGCTGGAGAAAAGGGAAAGAGGAAGAGAGTAAGAACTTCTCAATCCTACAGTGTTTCAAACGCTGCCTATTTCTGGCTCAGACCCACCCATTACTGGCATGCCGCCCCCCAATAGATTAGCCCTGATGGATTTATTTATGTATTTTAGGCATTTTTATCCTGCTCTGCAGAGGCTGCCAAAGAGGCTTACATGCCATTAAAACAGCAGATTATTTAAAGAGGTGGCAACAAAGACCATTTGTTGCCATTTCTTTTATTCACGGGCAGTTCTGATTTCTGTGAAGGGAGAAGCAGTTCAGAAGCCAGGGAAATAGACTGGAAATATGTCATGGACTCCCATCATTCTGTCTCATTGGCTGTGTTGCCCAGGCTGAAAGGCATTTCTGTCCTACACAATGATGACGATGACGACGACAATGACACTTTATTTGGATTTCACCCTATCTCCCCGAGGGGACCCAGGGCGTATTCCAGCATATACAGAGACACAAGGCAAACTTTCAATGCCTCAAAACAATGAAACACAGATATACAGATAAAGGTAAAGGCTTCCCCTTCACCTCTGGCTCTGGTGGTGGTGATCATCTCCATCTCTAAGCTGAAGAGCCTGCATTGTCCATAGACACCTCCTAGGTCATGTGGCCAGCATGACTTCATGGAGTGCTGTTTTCCTTCCTGCCTAGGCAGTACCTGTTGATCTACTCCAGTGTTTTTCAACCTTTTTTGAGCCGTGGCACATTTTTTACATTTTCAACATCCTGGGGCACACCACCAACCAAAATGACACAAAATGACACTCTAACATAGTAATACATATAGTTAATATGTTTTTAAAGGTATTTATACACTCAGTGTGAAACCTGGGCCTGTTTCGATGAACACAACATATATGACTTCCTCTCACATATTTATACATGGCTATCATGTCTTCTCTCAGCCTTCTCTTCTTCAGGCTAAACATGCCCAGCTCTTCAAGCCGCTCCTCAAAGAGCTTGTTCTCCAGACCTTTGTGAAATTTCACCCTGAGTGAAACTTACTTCCAGTCAACTATGGATGTCATGAAGCTGTTATAAACAGTTCCTTTGGGGGGGGAGGCAACTCTCAAAAAATCCAGTAAAATAGTAAAAAAAAAACATTTTCAAGTGGAGAGGTTCAATTTGTTTCTTGGAAACCTGTGAGGGGGCTGCTAGGAGGGGGGAGAGTGCCAATTTCCCACGGCACACCTGATGATCGCTCATGGCACACTAGAGTGCCACGGCACACTGGTTGGGAAACACTGATCTACTCAACTGCTAGGTTGGTAGGAGCTGGGGCTAACAGCAAAGGCTCACCCTGTCCCATGGATTTGAACCACCAACCTTCCAATCAGCAAATTCAGAAGCTCCACATATTAACTGTTGCGCCACCACAGCCCCACCAAAAGGGCCACAGGCTCCAAGCCATGCACAAAGAAATTCACAAAAAAACCCCTCACAGCCACCATAAATTTGGAGACCATTGAGAGTGGAGCACATGGATTAACTTGAAAACTGACTTTGAAAAGGCCGGTTTGAATAAATACATTTTAAATGTCTCTCCCGGTACTGAAAAGTTCAAAACTGCAGGAAGACCATTCGACAACTGAGGGACCATCACTCAGGAAGCCCTGCATCTTGTACTTGCCAGGTTAGTTGTTTTATCCAATGGATCACTGACGGTGACATGCAAATGGAGATCACATCACACAGATTATTATTTATTTATTTAAAACTTTTACACCCCGGCCTTCTCACCTCCGAAGAGGGACTCAGACTGGCAAACAGCAAGTATTCAATGCTAACATTTAAAATCTAAAAACATCATAAATTTACAATAAAATTTACAATAAAATACAATACAATAAATACATTTAAAAAGCCTTTTGCCAAAGTAAAATCAAGTATCGCGATCTCCTCCTTCATTCTGCGAAGGCCTCATTGCACAGCCACGTTTTCACCCATTTCCTAAAAGTCAGGAGGGAGGGGGCAGATCTAATTTCATTTGGGAGGGAATTTCACAGCCAGGGGCCACCACAGAAAAGGCCCTGTCCCTTGTCCTCACCATACGCGCCTGCGAAGGTGGTGGGACTGAGAGCAGGGCCTCTCCAGACGATCTTAGCACTCTTGATGGTTCATAGGGGAGAATACGTTCTGACAGGTAAACTGGGCCGGAACTGTATAGGGTTTTGTAGGTCAACACCAGCACTTTGAATTGTGCTCGGAAGCTAATTGGCAGCCAGTGGAGCTGGCGCAACAGGGGAGTTGTGCGCTCCCGTACCCGCTCCTGTTAGTAGTCTGGCTGCTGCGCGCTGGACTAATTGCAGCTTCCGGGCAGTCTTCATAGGCAACCCCACGTAGAGAGCACTGCAGTAGTCTATACGGGATGTAACCAGAGCGTGGACCACCGTGGCCAAGTCTGACTTCCTAAGATGTCTTGCTGATTTTAGGAAAGGTATAAAGATACATTTTTTCAATCTGGCCTTTTATACTGTGTCAGTATTTTCATATTTTGGTATGATTGTTTGATTTGTTTGAGTTCATTAGCTGCCTGGAGTAGTGTTTTTATCTTTGTGGAAAGACTAAACAAACAAACCAATGCATAAAAGCAGATAAATAAATAAATACAGGCTTTCAAGTAAGCTAGTTCTCGACCGTTTAAAGATTTAAGCATAACAACCAGTAATTAAACAAAACAACAGAAACATATTTTTAATCTATCACCAGTGCAAAAGTGGTACCACATGGTTTAAATTTTCCTGGCCTCCATCAGCATTTTGGCAGCCACAATGTGCATCTGCTGGAGCTTTCCAGCTCGGCTCAAAGGCAGCTCAATGCAAAGTGCATTATAGCAATCCAATTTGGAGATAACTAGTAAACAGGTCTGACAGTTCCATATGGGGCTGCAACAAGGAAATCAACCTCAGTTTGCCCCTGTCATTACCTGGCCTTCACCACGTAGTGCAATGTCAAAAAGAGCCCTCAAAGTATGTGCAGGCTTCTTACGGAGGTCTGAACTCTGTAAAGCTGAATCAGGTTTACCTGTTTCTGAGCAAGTGGGTAGATTATTACCTTCATATTCATATCTTTGAGAACAGAAAGGCCTAGAAACCAACTTCTCTTTGCAAATGGACCCTTTGTGCAACCATTCAGCTCCATGAAACTCCTTTTTCACTCAAGTCGAAAGAGTGATGAAGTCATTGTGTATATGCTTGGCTGGGAAGCAAGTTATTAAGACTGCACAGACTGTTCATTTGTCTGTTCAGAAGGAGGATTTTTAACAAGATCATAGAGATGACAGATTTTAATGGCTCTGGGTGTTCAGCTTGCATCAGGCCATTAATATCGTCAGTGTCGCCTGCACTTGGGTATCCAGTCAATCTTATTTTCGATCAGTGACATATTTTCTATCAATTTCATCTCAAACATCAGAAGTTTCAGCTATTCATTCAGAGCACAAACAATCTCCATAATTCAGTTATACAAGTTTAGGAGTTCTAGGTTTTGGTGAAAGTCCCACTATGGTAGTGAGCCGTGGCAGATATGACTCGGGATCTTCCACACTAGGTAACAAAATTTGAAAAAAATCTGTTCCTGGTTTGAGAGTGTTATTTCCTGTTTAATTGTGTCGTACTTAACCCCTGGTAGTGCCACAGGTTAAACTGCTGAGCTGCTGAACTTGCTGTCTGAAAGGTTGCCAGTTCGAATCTGGGGAGCAGGGTGAGCTCCCGCTGTTAGGCCCAGCTTCTGCCAACTTAGCAGTTCGAAAACATGCAAATGTGAGTAGATCGGTAGGTATTGCTTCTGCAGGAAGGTACTAGCACTCTATGCAGTCATGCTGGCCACATGACCTTGGAGGTATCTACGGACAATGTCGGCTCTTTGGCTTAGAAATGGAGATGAGCACCAACCCCCAGAATCGGACACAACTAGATTTAAAGTCAGGGGGAAACATTTACCTTTACTTACTTTGAAAGTAGTTGTTATACTCTGGAAACTTAATTTTTTGTGGCTGCCACAAACTATATTGAATTGGTTGAGACTATGAGATATTCATTGAAAAACTATAGCAAAACGTGCTGCAAGATGTCCTGCAAAAACAAAGGTTTTGGAGTTGAATAAAGTTTTTCCAACCAGGAAATGACATTTGTAACCCAGGAACAAAAATCACGTTGCAAAGTGTTATGGGAGGTCTTCCCACTCAGAAGTACTGCTAAAGTGGCTGATATGAGACAGAGTTGTGTGGGAAATGTGTATTGTCATGAAATAGCAATGTCTAAAGTAACCTTGTCTAAGCAAGTGCTCTCCAGATGTTTTAGGCCACGGCTTGTCACATTGAGCAAAGTTTATGGGAAGGGACCAGATTAGGAAAGTTGATCTTCTGCAGTCCTGTTTTTATATACTCACATCAAAAGTGCTAGACAAGAGTATGATATTGGTGATAGAAATTTGTATACAGTATTTCCATATTAGTACACCTGGAATTTTGGTGTGATTGTATTATATGTGTTTATGATAGAAAGATAGAGACTGGGTTTATATGGTGTTCGAATCTCAATGTCTTACCTACCCTACATACTCATATTTACATCAAGAAATTTTAGTAAAAAAGAAAGCAATCTTGAACCTGGATCAACTTATGAATGGATCAGTGTGAATACAAAAAAGGTAAAGGTAAATTTCCCCTGACATTAAGTCTAATTGTAATCAATAAGAGAAGTGCTATTCCACATACAAAGACTATACAATGGAAGGGACAGCAAACAACTAGTAAATAAACAGTGGCAATATATGCAGTGTGTACAAAATGATAGTCTTCTCTAGTAAATACACATCTATAATTTCAATACAACATAAGCACAAGAGCATGAAAGATTCATAACATATTGCATGATAAATACCAACATCATATACAATGAAATAATGGCGGTGAACAGGCTCACACAAGCGGCGAGCCGAGACGCCCGGGCTCAAACGAGGAGAGTCAATGGTGGATAACAGGCATGTAGCCGGGGCTAAGGGGCTTCAGCCCCCCTGAAATTCTCAGGGTGGTCCACGAAAAGGCCTTACTGGTACATTATTTAAACTGTTATGCTTATTCATATCATGATCTTATCACCATGCTCATTATATCCCACATTCATGGGGTTATTGGGATAACAATACAAAAGGTTTGCTAGGGCAGACCCTCTTCCACCCAGTCTCAGCCCCCCCCAAACCAAACTCAGCCCCCCCCCCCGAATCAGAATCCTGGCTACGGCCCTGGTGGATAATCAAGGCAATGTCCCAGATGCCTCTCCTAGACAGAGTCAAAATCTTCAAAATAAATTCAAATATCAGGGAATTCTCACTGAAATAATACATAGGTGGGAGAAGGTTGTCCACGGGCCGACGAAAGGGTCTCATGCGCCTTTGTTTCACCCCCGTAGGGGCTTCCTCAGGGCCGGGGGCGGGCCTGGATGGCGAAATCTCGCGAGCGTCTTCAAAGTGTTGTAGCACTAGAGTTATAGTAATACAGAGTGATAATAGTACCTATACATTTACAGACTTCAAATAATGTTATACATGCTGTGACGATCTCGGTCACCAAAATTGACTAATTTGACACTCCCGGTAGTCTGCCACCAACCTAATGGGTCATTAGGATTTACTCTTAATTAAAACTCTAAAATAATGAAGTGTCTGTAGTGTATGGCCTTTAAAACAACCCACCACCAAGAATGTAAATTGAGGAGACTGAAAGATGACTGAGGCGTATTTAAAAGTTAATAATCAAAAGAATTTATTAACAAGAACGAGGCTATCAAATAGGCACAGATCGTATTGGTTCTTCTAAGAGGCAACTAGCGTACGGTTACAGCAATGATAAATTAAGAACAGCGTGATGGTTGCAAGATTTACTATATATGTGCTAGAGCGTAGAGGTTACTTAATCAAAAGGCTATTATTACTTCTTCTAGATCTTTCGTTCAGTTCCACAGACAGTACTAGGACTTGTCTCCCAACTCCCAACTAATAGTTCCACTAGCTGGTTTTGAAAATAAATGGATAATTTCCCTAAATTCAGAGACCCCCTATGGGTTAAATGACAAGCTATCTGTCAGCGAATTACTTGTTTGAATCATTGCACCTGTGCTAAACACTATATAATAGCCTAACCTTTGAGCCTCAGTGCTCCCAGCCCAGTATCTGCGGATACTGTTTCCACCTGCGGTGCTCCTGTTGTCCCATGCCGTGGTATGTTACTGCCCGCTTGTCTTCTTTTGATTATATTGCTTGTATTGATATTTTCTCCATGACCCTCGCTGTTCCCCTTTTCCTGATAGCGCATGTATAACATTATTTGAAGTCTGTAAATGTATAGGTACTATTATCACTCTGTATTACTATAACTCTAGTGCTACGACACTTTGAAGACGCTCGCGAGATTTCGCCATCCAGGCCCGCCCCCGGCCCTGACGAAGCCCCTACGGGGGTGAAACGAAGGCGCACGAGACCCTTTCGTCGGCCCGTGGATGACCTTCTCCCACCTATGTATTATTTCAGTGAGAATTCCCTGATATTTGAATTTATTTTGAAGATTTTAACTCTGTCTGGGAGAGGCGTCTGGGACGTTGCCTTGATTATCCACCATTGACTCTCCTCGTTTGAGCCCGGGCGTCTCGGCTCGCCGCTTGTGTGAGCCTGTTCACTGCCATTATTTCATTGTATATGATGTTGGTATTTACCATGTGATATGTTATGAATCTTTCATGCTCTTGTGCTTATGTTGTATTGAAATTATAGATGTGTATTTACTAGAGAAGACTCTATCATTTTGTACACACTGCATATATTGCCACTGTTTATTTACTAGTTGTTTGCTGTCCCTTCCATTGTATAGTCATTAAGTCTAATTGTGTCAGACTCTGGAAGGTGGTGCTCATTTCCATTTCTAAGCCAAAGAACCGGCATTGTCTGTAGACACCTTCTAGGTCAGGGGTGCTCATTAGGTAGATCGCGTAGGGCATCCTGGTAGATCTCAGGCAGGGCGGGAGGAAGGGTCAGTCCCGCCCTGCAGGCCCCCCAACGCCGCCCAAGTGCTGCCGGCCCTGGGTTATCTGAGGTCCTTTCCATACAGTTGAATAAAATCCGATGTTATCTGCTTTGAATCAGATTATATGGCAGTGTGGACTCAGAAAACCCAGTTCAAAGCAGATATTGTGTTATATGTTTCACATTTTTGTAGTGGGTAGGTAGATCATTTTGACTTGGTTGTTTTTTAAGTAGCTCGCATGCTGAAAAAGTGGGAGCACCCCTGTTCTAGGTCATGTGGCCAGCATGACTGCATGGAGTGCCGTTACCTTCCCGCAGAAGCGGTACCTATTGATCTCACATTTGTATGTTTTTGAACTGCTAGGTTGGCAGAAGCTGGGGCAAACAGCAGGAGCTTACCCCCACTAGAACTGCTAACCTTTCGGTCAGCAAGTCACCAGCTCAGTGGTTCAAGCTGCTGTGCCACCAGACACTCCTACTCATGTTTACGTCTAGAAATTTTAGTAAAAAAAGAAAGCAACCTTGAACCTCGGTCAACTTATTAATGGATCAGTGTGAGTATTGTACCTTAACTTTTATAATGAAAGACATTGCTGCCATCATGCATTTGGGGGATGATGAGGAGCAAGCTGCAAGGGTGTTGTGTGTGTGTGTGGCATTGGGTGGGGGCATTTGGGGGGGGAATGTTTGGCTTTTAAATATTATTTTAATTGCATTTTATTGTATTTTAACTGTATTTTAACATTGATACCAATGATACATTGAAATCCCTTAATTCTGTTCCTGCCACAGTTCAGGAAATCTTCCCCTCTCAAGTGTGTGGATACTGTGATTTCTGTGCCCTCACCCATGTGCTTTTCCTTATTTGGGAGTATACACACACTGGCTGCCTACGTGTACATACACGCCCACTGTTTATCTAAGCTAAGAGCCTCTCCCTTTCTCAGAAGAGTGGGAGTTGGAAGGAGCAACAACAGCTCCGGGGACTCAGGAACACTGTTGCATGGAAGAAAGTTCACATCTTAATCAGCTTTTGATGTCATCCGTATGACAACGCAAGCTGTCATAACCTGGTGACTATATTAGAAACATCCCATGAGTAGCTACTTCTGGTTTCAGACCAGAAATTGCCTCATTCTGTAAATACAATATCCTTACTGTGTGACGAGTTGAAATATGAACTCAGTGTAGCTCTCTGACTCGTTCTTTCCCCCCTGCTGAGCATGTATATGACATTTATGCAAGACCTGGAATTAGGGTTTCCACATGAATAAGGCACAGGTACCTAAAAATAGGGAATTTTTCACAAAAATAACAAACACTTCATAAAAACTTGAAAATCATCAATTGAAGTGTCCCTTATTTTTGTGAAAAATTCCCTATTTTTAGGTACCTGTCCCTTATTCTTATATCAAAATGTGGCAACCCTACCTGTAATTATGATCTACCTGTACTTCAGAGCTGCTTTTCGTATAACCCCAAGTGAGAAGAATCAAAAGATTCTCTATTTTATTCCTCCAATCAATCGATGATGCCTTCATTACAGTCAACAAACTACAAGGCAATGCAATAGTTATATACATTTTACATACATATAGAAAGAAGTGTGTGCATACTATTAGGCCATGTTGGGATGGTGCCAAATGATATGGTTAAAAGCATGGAAAGGCATGGAAAGTACAAAAATGGCTTAAGAAAATATGTTTACAATTTTGTACAAAATTTTGTACAAAACAGATACAATTAAAACCCAACAATTGTATGGACTACATGCCACACAGCCATATTTTGCCTTCCCTCCTCATATTAGATTCCATATTAGGGAGCAGAAACCCAATTTTGCATGGCATCAAAGGCAGATCTGGTAGGAAAATAAAATACTATATTTCAATAATATGTTACTATAATCTCTCTGTTGTTGAAGGCTTTCATGGCTGGAATCACTGGGTTGCTGTGAGTTTTCCAGTCTGTGTGTCCATGTTCCAGAAGCATTCTCTCCTGATGTTTCACCCACATCTATGGCAGGCATCTTCAGAGGTTGTGAGGTCTGTGGGAATCTGGGCAAATGGGATTTATATATCTGTGGAATGTCCAGGGTGGGAGAAAGAACTCTTGTCTGCTTGAGACAAGTGTGAATGATGCAATTGGCCAGCTTGATTAGCATTTAATGGCCTTGCTGCTTCAAAGTCTGGCTGCTTCCTGTCTGGGGATTCCAGCTAATACTCCAAACAAAGGATTCCCCTGGACAGGAAGCTGCAAGGCAACTCAATGCTAATCAAGGTGACCAACTGCAACATTCACACTTGCCTCAAGCAGACAAGAGTTCTTTCTCCCACCCTGGACTTTCCACAGATATATAAACTCCACTTGCTCAGTTTCAGGCCTCACAACCTCCGAGGGTGCCTGCCATAGATGTGGGTGAAACGTCAGGACAGAATGCTTCTAGAACATGGTTATACATCCCAGAAAACTCACAGCAATCCATCATATCTCTATTTGGTGATAGCAAGACAGAAAAGAGAAAACACAGAGCAGGCAATTGGATAATACCTGGGAGATTGGGGGGGGTGTGTGAGAGACTGGCCAAGAAATGACTCATTTATCTAGGACAAAAGGCCAATCTTAGCAGAACCGGTTCCTGTACACATATAAAGAATGTAAGAATGAGTGGGTGAATGGCCCTCTTAACTTTGATGGCATTGTTCTTTTCTGTACCCACTTCTCTCAGTAACATCCTGTTTTTTCCTCCTGCTTTACCAATCTCCATTTCGCATCTGTGTCTTCTACTTCCTCTCTGACTTTTCTCATTGCTTTAGGACTTCCTTCCCTTAAAATTTCGGAATGTTTCCTCCTTATTCCTCTTGATAAGTTGATCCCACCTTTTTTCTCCATCAAGTGACTTGGATAGTAGAAAATGAGTTCTGGACCAAGTGAAAAAAATGGTTAGTCAGCTGTAGATCTACACCAGGGGTGCTCAGAATGGTGATCGGGATCACCAGGGTGATCTTCGGGCCTCATCCTGGTGATCTTCAAGCCCCTGACCAGGTTTTTGGCTGTTGGTCCTCTTCACGCGCCCTGCACGCTGCAAAGAAGTCCTCCATCATTGCTCCTCCCCGCTCCCTGCTCGCATGCCGCCTCCAAAAGCTCCAGAGTCCAAGAGGCAGAATGGGCCCCCTCTTTTGGATTCCTCCTCCTCCCTCCGTCCTTCTCCAGCCACTCAGAGTCGTAGGAGACCAAAGGGGGCGGGCCTGAATGACGCGATGCATGGCTGGCCCTGCGCACATGCGCAGAAGCACCCATTCTGCCTCTCGGACTTCTCGTGAGCTCTTGGAGGCGGCACGCATGCTGACGGCGTGGAAATAGGAGCAACGACGGAGGAGGAGGAGAAGGACGCTTTGGGGTCATTCCCTTACCGCATCTCAAAGGTCGGTCTTTTTACTTTGGGGTGGGTGCTTGATTGTTCTGTGGCATGTCTCTTTGTTTATTTTTAATGTTTAAAAATGGCCTTTTAGCTCCAAAGCCTCTCTGCTTGCTTTGTTCCTTGAGAAATATATGTTGGGGAATATGGAAATGTGGGAGAAATGGGGTGGTTGGATGTATTTTTGCATGCCCCTTTGTTTACCTTGCTGAGTATTAAATGGCCTTGCAGTTCAAAAGCCTCTCTTCTTACTTTCTGGCTGATAATATGTGTAGTAATATGGCAGTGTGGGAGTAATGGGGTGGTTGGATGTATTTTTGCATGCCCCTTTGTTTACCTTGCTGAGTATTAAATGGCCTTGCAGTTCAACAGCCTCTTTTCTTACTTTCTGGCTGATAATATGTGTGGTAATATGGCAGTGTGGGAGAAATGGGGTGGTTGGATGTATTTTTGCATGCACCATTGTTTACCTTGCTGAGTATTAAATGGCCGTGCAGTTCAACAGCCTCTCTTCTTACTTTCTGACTGATAATATGTGTGGGAATATGGCAGTGTGGGAGAAATGGGGTGGTTGGATGTATTTTTGCATGCACCTTTGTTTACCTTGCTGAGTATTAAATGGCCTTGCAGTTCAACAGCCTCTCTTCTTACTTTCTGGCTGATAATATGTGTGGTAATATGGCAGTGTGGGAGAAATGGGGTGGTTGGATGTATTTTTATGCTCTGTTTTATATTGTTGTTATTAAATTGAAATGTTGATGTTTTATAACTTCATTTTATGTAAACTGCCCCAAGACTGCTGGAAGGAGCGGTACATAAAAATAAAAATAAATATAAATAAATAAATAAGAAAATAGTTATACGTTTTACATTTCTGCGTAGGTGATCTTTGGGACTTGGTTTTTTAATCAGTAGCTCCCATGCTGAAAAAGTGTGAGCACCCCTGATCTACACAATGTGGGAGATAGGAGAAAAGTAGACATTGGTTCACCAAGTATGGGGAAAGTAGCGGGAGGAATTTCCATTGCCTGGAATAGCCTTACGTTAGGACTTCTTTCCTCCTTTGCTTTCATGGCCAGGCTATTTCACTTGGTAGATATGAGGACAACTCCTGAGGAGTCCGATTTTCTTTTCTGGTCTGTCTGGCTACCAGTTATGAGCCCTCTTTACCACAAATTTAAATTTTCTACAGTGAAACCAAATAGTGGTTTGGTTCCAACAGAACCCTTCCATTGATTTACTAACATCTGTGAATGTTCAAATACCAATATATATAATGGCATAATAAAATGCCAGGCTTTAGCACAGCTGGTTAATTGCTAGCAGCAATAGATCACACCAATCAAAAGGTTGGCAGTTTGAACCCCGGATCAGGGTGAGCACCTGATCTTCAGCCCAGCTCACTGTCCACCTAAGCAGTTCAAAACAGATGTGAGCTGTGAGTAGAGAAATTAGGCAACACTTAAGCAGGGAGATATTTTACAGCATCATAAAAAGGAAATACCAGAAAAAGCCAACAATCAAAGGAAGGGGGAAGTCTGTGATCAAGGGCTCTTTGTCATAGACGATGGAGTGACAGCACACCCTGTGGCCAGAATCAAGCACAACCTCCAGAATGCCGAAATTGGGAAAAATGCCGACCTATACCTCTATCTGTTGTCTGTCCTGTCTGTTTAACGGCATTGGATGTTTGCTGTGCATGTGTTCTGTGATCCACTCTGAGTCCCCTTCGGGGTGAGAAAGGCAGAATATAAATGCTGTAAATAAATAAATAATAAATAAATAAAATGATATCACATGCTTAAAACAACAACATCAAGGTTTGCTTTTTGGATTAAAAATATATTTTCAAGCCAAGAGTGAATGGTTGAATCTGTTGATACTTAGGACTGTCTATCATTATTTACTTTGAAATTCACCAGTGTTACAGATATCAAACCCAGTCAACAAATAATCATATGGTGAAGAAAAACAAAACAAAACACATGCAAACATTGTCAGGTCTAGATCTTCTTCTGGACTACCAGGTCCTGATCAAACGGATCCCATCTCTTTTCAAGCCTAGGTAGTTCCATGTTCTACAGAGCATAGCCTTTTATTTGAATAGACTGTCAGATAACAAACTTCTCAGGTGTTTTCCTCCATTTGAAAAGTTGTCTCAGACCACATCCAGCTTAAGGTTCAGGAGTCAGAAAGGAGAGCAAGACTGCGGCTGTCAAGTTGCCCATCAACAATCTACACAGGCACGCCCAGTGAGAGGTATTGTATTTCTATTTAAATGATAGTAATTATTTCTGTCTTTGCATGCATACATATACATTAGCTTATGTAAACTGCATGCAAAGCTTTTCTTTTTTCTCCACCTTTTTAATTGTTATTCTTTTCCATATTGGACCTCGGGCAGGGATGACTGGTGACCCCATGTGAATGGGGTAGTGAATCTGTTCTGAGTCTTAGACCAAACATTAAAAGAAATGTGCACAATGTTGTTGTAGGTTTTTTGGGTTGTATGGCCATGTTCTAGAAGCATTCTCTCCTGACGTTTCGCCTGCATCTGTGGCAAGCATCCTCAGAGGTTGTGAGGTACCTACAACAACCCATTAACTCCGGCCATGAAAGCCTTCGACAATACAATGTGCACGATACTGAATCTATTCGTGTCCTCTCTGGGGAATAGTTTTGTTACATCGCAGAGTAGAAACCAGACCAGGTTCACTGCCCTATTGACAAGGAAGCTGACAACTGTCAGGGATTTCAGGTAGCCTGGGTTTTTCATTAATCACAAACTTACATGGTGAGTCAGACAGGATTGCACTGAAGTGGGGTCATTCAGAAAGAAGAGGCTGGCATCAGCTCAGGTCAACTTTGAGGCTTGCACAAGTATTTAAAAACCGAATGGAGTGCCATCCTCTCTTCACAAAAAGGCAGTCAAACAAGGAGAGCAACCTATTAAAAATGAAAATCTGAAAACTGTGTGGGCAGGGGCAGAGGAGAGTGGAATCCCTTAAGTATTTTGGAGTGTATTAACTTAAAATAAAGTACGGCTGGCTAACTACAACACTGAACAGGAGCATTCCTGCTAGGAGATGAGGGCACTAAGGGCTGGTGGCTTCCATGTCAGTGGGACCATGCATCCAGGTTTTAGCTTAAGCTTTAAAGGATCTGTCCAAGGTTCTGGATTTATGTTATGACCAGAATTCAGCACCTTGGATAGATCAATGAAAGACTGTGCAGATAGGCTGCCTCTTGGCATGGAAGCTATTTATTTGTTTATTTATTCACTTATTTATTGTGCCTTTCTCAGCCATACGTCGACTCAAGGCAGGTTACAGATTGGCATAATTCAATGCCAGGCATTAATACAAGTGCAATTAAAAACAATCAACATGACAATATAAAACATATATAAAAACCATTAAAACATATAATCATCGCTGTCATCCTGTTAAAAACGTTATCCAGTAACATCGTCTGGCCATTCCAGGTTCATCATTCATAGTTCCGTGTTATCTATTCCTCTGCATTCTCAAAAGCTCGCTCAAAGAGCCAGGTCTTTACTTTTTCTGGAAAGTCAGGAGGTAGGGGGCCGATCGAATACCCCTAGGAGGGAGTTCCATAGTCAAGGGGCCACTACTGAAAAGGCCCTGTCCTTCGCCTCTGCTAATCACGTTTGCAAGGTAGGCGGGATCGAGAGAAGGGCTTCCCCAGACGATCTTAAGCTCCTAGATGGGTCATAGGAGGAGATATAAGGAGATACGAGGAGATAGTAGGAGCTATCAGCTGCTACTACCTGAAGTTAAATAGGTTTCCATTTGCGCTGTCATATACTCCAGTTTCTGAAGTCAGATTAGCTACATTGAACTGGATTATATTATTATTTATTATTTATTTATTAAAAACTTTTATATCACGATCTTCTCTTCTCCGGGGAGGGACTTAGACCGGCCTCACATCAAAATTCAATGCAAAACATATACATGAAAATACATGAATAAAATACATGGATAAAACATGAAAATACAATTAAAACCAACTCACCAGATAAAATCAACTTTAACTCAATCCAATATGTGGTCATTAAATCAATCTCGGTCTTTATTCTGGGAAGGCTTCCTTCCAAAGCCAGGATTTTACTAGCCTCCTGAAGGTCAGGATGGAGGTGGCAGATCTGATCTCGCTCGGGAGAGAGTTCCATAGTTGAGGGGCCACCACAAAGAAGGCCCTGTCTCTCGTCCCCACCAGACGCACTTGCGAAGGTGGTGGGGCCGAGAGCAGGGCCTGTCCAGACGATCTTAGCGTCCTTGATGGTTCGTAGGGGAGAACACGTTTGGACAGGTAAACACGTTCAGATAGTGTAGATTCATATAATTCAGTTTAAAGCTATTAGTCTCTATTCTGAACCTGGATTATATGGCAATGTAGATCCAGCCTAATCTCAAAGTGGATTGATGGTGGATTCCATGTCAGATGGTCAGTAAATCAGCTCCTGGTTTTAGCTATCCACAATTTTCACCGTAGCTCCAAAATAGTTCCAGCACCTTGGATAGTTTCTCTAAAGTTCAGACTGAAACCAGCGAGGCTTCATCACCCCAATGACACAGATGCCATTGGGTGAATATATTTTGCGGTTAATCCCATTAATGACATCAGTTTCCTTCAGTGTTTCTGCAACACTAAGTTATATATTCATTAACAGTCCCGTGCAGATGGCCCCATGATCGTTCAGCTTTATGGCTTCTCCCTCCCTTTCCACTCTTTACTTTTTCTTCTGCCACATTTGTGAAGAATGCTCTCTAATTATAGCCTTGATGCCGCTTTAGGAATAATGCCTTCTAAGGATTCCTGCTGCTGCATATCCGTTTTACATCACATCTCTAACCATTGCTTTTTATTTCCTATTACAGCACTGTACCTGACTGTCTTATTGATCCATAAATATGTATTAAGAAAACAGTATAAAATTATTATAGCACTTTCAAAAGAAAGGGAGAGATGTGAGAAAACAGTACACGTGCTCAGCGCAAGTGCATGGTAGGAAATGATTCTAGTTCCCAAACTTTCACCTTCAGATGGTCTGTTAAACACAATCTCTAACTAAGATGTGAAATAACATTTATTTTATTACCTTTTCACTAGCTTGCTGAGGATGTTCTAACCTTGCCTCTGTTTGTTGTCCTCCTTGCAACCGCACTGTGAGGTGGAACAGACTATAAAACAGTGACTGACTTGAGATCTTACATGAAATGGCGGAGTGGATGGAGATTTGAACCAGGTCTAACTGGTCTTAATGGAAGATTCTAACCATTATACTACACAGAACATCAACAATTATTATTTTGTACATATTGCTGATATGGGGGCTCATTCACATTACACAATTACAGTACTATGATGCTGTTTTAAATGCCATGGCAACAATCTATGGAATCCTGGAAATTGTAGTTTTGGGGGGATGCCAGAACTCTCTGGCTGAGAATTCTAAATCTCTTACAAAAGTCCAGATCCCAGGATTTCATGGGACAGAACCATGACATTTAATGCCATCATAGTGTCATAACCATAGAACAGTGTTTCCCAACCTGTGGTCCATGGACCACCAGTGGTCCGCAAGAACTAAAACATGGTCTCACTATTATTAAACCATTGCAATGAGGGCGACCCTCTTATAGTGCTGAGGCTTATTAAATATGGTTTTCTGTGGGCAAGCAGATGGTGACTACTGGATGGGATATGTTCTGTATCAGAAACTAGAGCTGATGTGGTCTATCCAATGCAATTTTCTGAATCAGCATACCAAATAACCAAACTGAATCTAAAGGTGACCAAAAAACCCGATTCGTAACCCTTTTGATACTAATGTTGGAGAGTGGTCCCTGTTCAAAGTGGTCCTTGGTCAAAGTGGTTCCTGGTCAAGTGGTCCCTGGTCAAAGGGTTCCCTGATGAAGTGGTCCCTGGTCAAGTGATCCCTGGCCAAGTGGTCCCAGGTCAAAGTGGTCCCTGGTCAAAGTAGTCCCTGGTCAAAATGGTCCCTAGTCAAAGTGGTCCCTGGTCAAATAGTCCCTGGTCAAGTGGTCCCTGGTCAAAGTGGTCCCTGGTCATAGGGTCCCTGATCAAGTGGTTCCTGGTCAAATGGTCCCTGGTCAAAGGGTTCCACGGTCAAGTGGTCTCTGATCAAAGTGGTCCCTGGTCAAGTGGTTCCTGGTCAAATGGTCCATGGTTAAATGGTATCTGGTCAAAGTGGTCCCTGGTCAAAAAAAGATTGGGAACCACTGCCATAGAATGTGATTGGGCTCCAAAACAAGTTAAGACCTGTGTCTAAGGCCCCTTCTACACTGTCATATAATGCAGATTACCAAATCAGATAATCCACATTATCTGCTTTGAACTGGATTATATGAGTCTACATCTAGTTCAAAGCAGATAATCTGTATTTTATATGGCAGTGTAGATGGGGCTTAAAATGGGTTAGTGTATTTTTGTTCTTTCAGCATTTCAGACTTCACAACATTTTTTCATCTTAAATATGAAGACACTTGCTTTTTCTAGACTTTAGTAAGAAAAGAGAGTAGATCTTTAAGATCATTGTAATTATTAGTTCTTTGTTATCTTTATTTATATATAACCCCAGCTGGTCCTAAACCCAGGATTCTAGATGAATGAGAATTTCATTCCAGGGTTTTAAAATAGAATATTACCCAAATTTGACAATGTTTTTTGTGACTGAAAAGAAATTATTTTTTAAAAAAGTAAGGAAGATGGAAACGAACAGATCCATTTGTTCAGTCCCAGGGGTTTAACTTGGGGCCTTTCCACACCACCATATAACCCAGAATATCAAGGCAGAATAACGCACAATATCTGCTTATCTGAACTCACACTGCAATGTAATCCAGTTCAAAGCAGATAATGTGGGATTTAATTCAGCTGTGTGGAAAGGGCCTAGAAGAATCCAGTTTTTAGCCATGTTGATGGATCCTGAATTGGGGTTTCCACCTCTTCTGTCCCTCTGCAAAATGTTCCTGATCTTGAAAAGCTAAATGGCAGGGAGGTACCATATTGTCACCCCCATCTTGGGAACAGCACTAAGGTTTTTCTCGGGACTCCCAATCATATGAACTCCCTGGTGGCCTTCAGTTCAGTGCTGCTATAATGCCCTCTACAGACCTTCATACTCAACACAAAGAGGCCTCCAATGCTGTTGGGTACATGGGGATAGGTGCCCAAGGTGAAGCTTATCTAGCATTGCCAGCCTTTCAAAACAATAATAAGGAACAGCCAGAAGCCACAATGTGCAAGGCTGACAATCAGGAAGTGACAAGTTTGCCTCCTACTGAGATACCAAATGAAAGTATTGATTTCAGTTAATGAAGCAAGGTGTTTTTTCTGCATAATGAACAGTTTGTCTCAGATTCATAAATCATGCGATGCACACAGTTCTGTCTTTGTGAAGGACTCATCCTCAGAAATACAGGATCTGTGGTCGGGTGGGGTGGGTGGCAATTGTTTTGTCCAGTTTATACAAAAAGAAAAGATTTCCCCTCAAATAGGAAGCATCCTTTACAATAAGGGATGCTTGGTAATGCCCATCAAGTAAAGGTAAAGGTTTCCCCTTGACATTAAGTGTAGTCGAGTCAGACTTCGCTCATCTCCATTTCTAAGCCAAAGAGCCGGCGTTGTCCGTAGACACCTCCAAGGTCATGTGGCCAGCACGACTGCACGGAGCGCCTTTACGTTCCCGCCAAGGCGGCACTTATTGATCTACCCACATTTGCATGATTTTTAACTTCAAGGTTGGCAGAAGCTGGGGCTAAGAGCTGGAGCTCGCCTCGCTCCCCGGATTCGAACCACCAACCTTCCGATCAGCAAGTTCTGTAGCTTGTCCCTGGTCAAAGGGTCCATGGTCAAGTGGTCTCTGTTCAAAGTGGTCCCTGGTCAAGTGGTTCCTGGTCAAATGGACACTGGCCAAATATATATAGGGATTACTGCACTACCGCAGTAATCCCTATATCCCTATGTTATTTAGCCTTGAACTCCTTCAAGTAAATATCTGAGCAGGGCTATTGAACTAGGCCAGGACACATGGAGAATGTACCACAACGTGCAAGCTTTTCCGTATTCAAAATGAAAATAACGTGAGATTTTTTTTAAAAATGGGAAAAGGGAAGCCATTCCTCCAGATGCGCTGCAGTGATTTGCAAAACAAACCTAAGACAAATAAGCACGAGGCAAGCAAATGGTGATGTTTGCATTCATTTGATGTATTCATCTGGAAATAAACATCGTAACAAAGAGAAATATAAAGAGGGATCTTTCACGCTAACCTAAAAGACTCCAGGGAAGAATCTCACTGACACCTTGCATACATAAACGCGATGAACATCTACCTCTTGGTCTGCATAAATCTTATATAATAAAACACCATCATCTTAAGGGAGACAACACTTTTGAAAAAATGCCCTGCAGCAAGTATACAGCAGAAAATAGAAGGCTTCCTCTCTATGAGTCTCTGACCTTAAACACTGCAAGAGCTTTCCCTTTTATTAACGAGTAATTTCAACAGGATTTTTTTTAACAGGAGGGAATAAACCATGCATCCAGCAGTGTTTGAACCCAAAATCACAAGGTGAAAAACAATGGCAATGATGCAGAGCGCAATGTTTCTGTGAAAGTCGTCTGTATTCACACACATACACACCATTGTTTATGAAAACCGTAAGACACTTTTGGCCAAGCTGGTGCCTTCAAGATATGTTACTTACATTTCCCATCCTCCCCAGCCAGCACGACCTTGGATATGAAAATAGCATGGCTGGGCCTTGTGTACTGTGCACTGAAGATTGAAGTATGGATCACCATTTGCTCCTTTATCTCAGGGCCCTTCCACACGGCCCTATATCCCAGAATATCAAGGCAGAAAATCCCACATTATCTGAGTGTGGACTCAGATAACCCAGTTCAAAGCAGATATTGTGGGATTGTCTGCCTTGATATTCTGGGAAATAGGGCTGTGTGGAAGGGCCCTGAGAACTGGACAGGAACCTCACTCTAAGGCCCCTTCCAAACTCCCCCTACTAGTATTTATCCCAGATTATCTGTTTATCCTAGGTTAACTGGCAGTGGGGACTCATGTATTCCAGTTTAAAGCAGATAATCTGGGATCAGATCCTGGGATATAGGGCAGTGTGGAAAGGGTCTCTATTCTACCTCCCCAGTAAAGACTAATGGCTTTGATGTCAGTGAATTAGCTCTGGGGCCCCTTCCACACAACTGAATAAAATCCTACATTTTCTGCTTTGAACTGGACTATATGGCAGTATGGACTCAGATAACCGAGTTCATAGCAGATATTGTACGATTTTCTGCCTTGATATTCTGGGTTAGATGGCTGTGTGGAAGGGCCCTGGGTTTTAAAGGGTTAAAAAATAGAAATATTGTTTAAAATAACTGAACTTTAAAGGAGCCATTCAAAGTGCCTATTTTGAAGGCATAGTTCAGCACATGGAATATTGTCTATAAAATCTGTGCTAAACCTACCCCTTACCTCCATCAGTTTCATTGTCTTGCTGACATTGGCACCAACAGCCTCCAATAACTTTTCTCAAGATCATTAGCTGTCCTATGGCCATCAAACTGTCCCTTCAGCCATACTTTCCAATATTTTGCAGAGAAAAAGTGGGACATGTGTGGTCAATCAGAGTGTGGTTAAGATGGCAAAAGTTATCAACGAAGAAAAACACATAAGCTTGAAGAGGCTGCAGCAGTTTGCTTGTGCCTCAACCTACTGAGAAGAGCAACATCGTGCTCCTCATCTGAATTAATTGAGTAGCAACAATTTTTGCATGTTCAACTCAGTTTGGAGCAATTGAAATAAGCTGAGTACCAAGAGAGAAAGCAGTAGTAGGAAAGGGAAATAGGGACATTAAAAAAGCAATGGAATCGAGTGAGGTTTTTTTGATCGTGTCAGAAGCAACTTGAGAACGTATTGCAAGTTGCTTCCGGTGTGAGAGAATTGGCTGTCTACAGCAACATCGCCCAGGGGATGCCCAGATGTGTTAGCTGGGAGGCTTCTCTCATGTCTCTGCAAGCTAGAGCTGACAGACGGGAGCTCACCCTACTGTATGTCGTGGATTCAAATCGGCAACCTTCAGGTCAGCAACCCAACTTTCAGGTAAGCGGTCCAGCCAGTACAAGGGTTTAACCCATTGTGCCACCGCGGGTTCAATAGGGGGAGATGAAAGACGATTGATGGGATTGTCTTTGCTAAATCAGGACAGGTGAAGAGTTTGCGCACCATTGTTTATTAGTATGAGTAGTAGGCATGGTTAAATCCAGTCAGAATCTTCGGAATTCGAATTAAATTAGGATCAAATTCCTTTTTGAAGTGATTTCGAAGTAATTTGGGAACCTGGAAGTATCCTTACCATTTTGAAATCCATTGTCTCCATCTTTGTTCCGACTCAGGAAGTGAATCGGAAAAGACCCAGCGTTTGGAGGCAAGCAGCAGCTTGCATGCTGGGATGCTTGCCTCCAGCCAATGAGGGGAAATCATGTGAGGAGGGATGGGGTTTCAGCACGGCAGCCATTGCCCTTTAAAAAGGCCCGTGTGTGCCTCGTGGGCTCATTGCGAGCTGGGGATGCGAACGGGAAGGGACTAGGCAGGCTGCTTGGGTGGGAAAGGTGCCACGCCACCGCTTTGCAAGGGAACAACAGGGTTGGGAACAAATTGGGAAAACCGGCTGGAAGCAGGCCCCTTGCCTGTGAGGCTTCCTTGTGTGCGGGGAGGGAAGAAGGGCAGGGCAGGGCAGTTGGGAGAAGTGTTCTTCTCTTACCTGCCACTGCCAATTTTCCTTTTTGAAGCAGTGATTTTAACTTTCAACAGAGCTCAATCCCCTTTGGGCTACACTTTGGATTTTGGGATCCCAGAAAGTCCCTTTGGACTTTGGAAAGCCCATTTTCTGCTAATAATTTCCTTGGGGAACCACACCATACCACTTTGGAGTCCCCTTTGTCTGCTTTGGGTTACACGTTGTACTTTTGGAAACTAGAAATCTCCTAATCTAATCATTTCCTTGGGGAACCACACCATACAACTTTGGAGCCCCCTTTCCCGGCTTGGGGTTACACGTTGTACTTTTGGAAACAAGAAATCTCCTATAATCTGCTAATATTTTCTACCACTGTGACAAGTTTTGTCAGTAGCGGTCTAAAAATGAGGGAAAGGGAATCCCCCAAATTTTGCCTGTCCTATGTGCAGTTTTTCACACATTGTGCAATCGCGCCCGCCATTAATGAAGCAATTCGGAAATTTCGGAAAATTCCACCTTTTTTTGGAAAATTTCAGAAATCACTTTGGAATCGAATTGCCAGTGACCCCTACATCCGAAACAGGGTTTGAACCATTTTCCCCCTTGATCAAACAAGCCCAATGAGTAGATAGATAGCACCCTAGAAGCAATGTCTTCTAGCTCTTCTTCCTTAAAATATATTGCCTAAGTGGTCATGGCTTAGAAATGGCTTTGTTTTCATGTACTGTCAGTGTTATAGGGCCAAACTTGGTGTCCCTTTCTGGAACAAAGCGAGATAAAAAAATGAGAGACGGGTTTTGCCTCCCTTCCCTGCTTTTTAAAAAAAAGATGAATACTCCGTTTTATTTCTTGCCACCCGTTTAAGTGGTTTTCACCCTGCCCAGCAATTTTCTGTCCAGTTTGGGCTATCATTCAGGTTGAATGAAACAGCTGCACCATGTCGCTGGTTTAAGGTGAATTCAAAGGGCAGCAGATGGCCAGGCGTTGAATTCATTATTATGGTAGTTATGCTTATTTAATTCATTATTATTGTAGTTTAACTCCTAGAGATATAATGCTTTTGATGATGCCAGAATAACCTCACGCTATGCAGTTAGGAGGAAAATGTCTTACAGGAAGCCTGAGTTTCAGAGATAGGCCACTTAAAAGCTGTAGAATGCAGGAAGGCAGCAGAGGAGTCAGGAGAAGCTTGCCACCTGAGTGGAGGTGGGCATCATCCCCACGTTTTGAGAGCAAGGCTTCTTCTTCATGGTTGGACAGAGTACCTATAAGAGAAGCACATTTTGTTCCCCTTTCATGAGTTCTCCCTTTTGTGTAACAGTACACACCTTCACGATACATAAGCACATGGAAAAATGTGGTTAAGAGTACTTGTGATTGCCTCAAATAATTGGATAGGTCCTAAGAAAAAGGCCCTACGAAGACTGCTGAGAAATACTGAGAGATAAGGCTGCCTCTGCCATTATAGAAATGGGAGCTCCCAGTGGCGCAGCGGGTTAAACCACTGATCTGCTGAAGTTGCTGACCGAAATATTGGCAGTTCAAATCCGAGGAATGGGGTGAGCTCCTGCTGTTAGCCCCAGCTTCTGCCAACCTAGCAGTTCGAAAACATGCAAATGTGAGGAGATCAATAGGTAAATTCCAAAACCGGGTTGGATACAAACACAATGTTATTGATACAAAAGTATTAAGCGGTTACATGTGCATATATATCATAATACAAATATCATTTGACACAAGGTTATCTGCAACACAGTCAATTCCTACCAGTACCAGGTGGTATCAACGTACTCCAACAGGTAAAGTCTTGAAAATACGTGTATGACATCCTGGAAAATGCGGATTATAATCGCTAATAATCCAAACAGGAAGTCAATCCTTATAGCCCGTGATGGAATCACTCCAATGTAATCCGATGTAGATGGGGTTTCTAAAGGTAAGTTTCAAGGGGATTTGTATTCCAGACAGGGATTTGTAGGTAAGTACATGTAAGGAAACAACAATCTGTGGACGCCCGGGATTTGCAAGTAAGTACATGCATACATACTTCAGATTTTTTAAATCAATAACCGGGTTTGTATCCAACCCGGTTTTGGAGTTTTGCTAGTGCTAGAAACTTCCCCTAGTTAGTCTTTGTCAGGAGATCAAGAGGTACCACGCTGGTGGGAAGGTAACAGTGCTCCATGCAGTCATGCCAGCCACATGACCTTGGAAGAGTCTACAGACAACGCCGGCTCTTTGGCTTAGAAATTGAGATGAGCACCACCCCTCAGAGTTGGACACAATTAGACTTAATGTCAAGGGGAAACGTTTACCTTTTCAGTAGAAGTATCTGGATAGTAGGGTCAAGATTCGCAGACTATAGAAACTATAGAGGTAAGTGTATTAAGAGCATCTTTCACAAATGCATGCTGATATCATCAGATCACACTGTGGGATATCTGAAAGACTGCCTCCTCTGTAGCTACATACCCAGATTATGAGATCTTTGCATCTGCCACCATCCTGTGAAGCCAAGTTTGAGTTAATGAGCCAGAGATTGGATTTCTATATAGTAGCAATTCAACTGTATTGCTCCCAGATGGACTCCATATCTGTTGAGCTTCTGGCTGGTGGTGAAAAGGGAATCTTTGTGCTGGGGCTTTGGCTTTAATCTGTTTCTATGTTTCTTGTAGTTTGCTTCAGAGATCTAGGAGGGAATTATTACTAACTCTAAAAAACAAATAAAAGAAACAAACCTCTGTGTAACCATTACCATGTTTAACTTAAACTTTAAATAGCTCATTTTCATATTGAACTTTGTCAGTTATTTCCCCAAATTTACATGACCTTGGGAATAGGAAGACCTGTGAACTCTTGTCTCTCTAGAGCAGGGGTGGGCAATTACCGGCCCTCCAGGTGTTTTGGACTTCAACTCCCAGAAATCCTAACAGCTGGTAAACTGGCTGGGATTTCTGGGAGTTGAAGTCCAAAACCGCTGGAGGGCCGATAATTGCTCACCTCTGCTCTAGAGCAGTGGTTCTCAACCTGTGGGTCCCCAGGTGTTTTGGCCTACAACTCCCAGAAATCCCAGGCAGTTTACCAGCTGTTAGGATTTCTGGGAGTTGAAGGCCAAAACATCTGGGAACTCACAGGTTGAGAACCACTGCCCTAGATTGTTGCAAATTAATAAAATCCATTGTTATTTATATCCATATTTGGTCCCCCATTTAGAAATTAACCATGCTACTCACTTCCAAATTAATATGACTAGATTGTTAGCTAAGCATTGGACTACGGCTCTGAAGATCAGAATTCAACTCTCTTTGGTTGACCTTGGAGAAGTCACACTCTCAGCTTTGGAGAAAGGTGATGGCAAACCTCTTCTGAATAAATCTTACCAAATCATAGGTTAAACATAACTTGAAGGCACACAAGAACAATAGATCCCTTCCAAGAATGTCTGTTCCATCCAGTGTATCCACAACTGTTTGGATCAAACCAATGAGTAAAGACACCATGAAATAGTTTGCAATCCAAGTACCTGATCAGAGAGTCTACCTGTGCTCATCAGAGGATCTCCTTTGGACCACGGCACTTTTGGAAGGTAGGTGGGTAGCCACCAGTGTCTGGAATCACACCTGTCATGTCATTTTTATGCCAAGCAAAGACAGATTTATTCACCTATCACTGTTCTGAGGGTTATATCTACTTTGCTGTGTTGTTATGTTGCTGTTTTGTGCCACTGTTCTTCTCTTTCCATCTAAGTGTGTTTTTATATTGATTCTAAAATCATGTTTGTACACCACACAGTAATCATGTGTTCTCTTTTACAGAGGGTGGCCTTTCCTTCTGAAGTGCTGTCTATTAGAAAGTATCTATTTGATGCCCAAATCTGATTTTAAAGTAAAAGATTTCGAGAAGGAAGGACAAGCCTCAAGATTACTCATAAACAGTTAGCAACAGGCAGAAAACCAAGGCACATGGGTTACTTGGCTATAACAAAGCACAACGAGGCAAAATGCCAGCATATATCAAAAAATGCAAAATATATTAACAACTATCAAGGTTCTGAACAAACACAATATCAATGTGATAGTGAACCGAATACGCATACTTTACCCTATTGGGTAAAGTATACATAGTCCCGAACTAGAAAGTCCAAAGTCCAAGGGTAAAGTGCAGTTCGTGTAAATAGTTCGTTGCGGTTTCAAATAAACCAGGTTATATTCTCAACAGCGTAAAAAGGTTCCCAAATAAACATAATCCGTAAAAGTGCGGGTTCAGCAGGATAATATCCACAATCAGGGTGAAGTAGGCATAAAGATTCCAACAGAAGATTGGACAATGAAGAGTAAAATGTATACTCCCAAATATAAAGCGGAATAGTAGGAAGCCGACGGGGTGAAGATATCACAAATAATCTGGCCACCTTAGATCTGTTTCGCTCCCGGGTGGAGCTTTATCAAGGCTTCAAATTAGTACATACCGATATCCTTTCATCATGGAATTCATCGTAAGCCTAACCTCACTAGGTAAGTGAGGTGACCTAAAAGGTCTTGGCTATAACCCTCTTCACCATAGTGGGATACTTTGTATTCTTTTAAAAATAAAACCAAAAATTCCTAAATTTGCATCAGTATGCTTCCATTGGCATGTGACATTTTAATGCAAACTTGGACTTTGTTGCCCTCTTTTTAGGTGATATATATACAATTAGTCCTCTGTATCCATAGATGCAAACTTCAACAGCTTTAAAATATATATATTTTAAAAATCCAAAAAGTAAACCTTGATTTGGCCACTTTAAATAAGGAACACAATTTTGCTGTGCTATCATATATAATGGGACTTGTGCATCCATGGATTTGGAAATCCAAATGGAGTCCTGAAACTAAACTTCAATGGATACCAAAGTGCCATTGTATGTTTGGGAAAAGGATGACCTTTTTAGATCATAACCTTTTGAAAAACCAAAATCTCCAAAGGAAGTGTGACCTTTTGGAGATTAATTGGCATTCACACCATTTGGAATGATCATAACCCTTTTGTAAATTATGATCTTCCTGGAAAAGCTAAAAACTTGTTTGACTGAATATTTTCTGTAGTAGTAAATAAATATCCACTAGCAAGGCATGCAAGGCAGATTAGGTTTCTCAGCTGTTAAGACTGACAATGACAAACTGGTAATCTTTGAACGGTTAGGATTGAAGATTTGCCAATGCACCAAATATATAGCAGATCTTCAGAAGTGTTATTTCACTTGCCCAAAAACATCTACTCTCCCATAGAACGTTTTTGGTTTGAAATCATGCTCTTAAGAGACAAAAAATAAAGTAGTTTTTGTCAAAGTAACATAGTTGATTTATTTATAAACTTCATGTATTCAACATATTAGTTGAGAGTTTAAACAGTAAGTTCTCTAAGGCATTCTGTTGCATGTCCAATGCATAACAAACACAATACTAAATATACACAGTTACACACACTAACTTCTAAAATGGTGTCTTAGTCTGAATAGTCCCAGATCTGATCACATGGTCTGTAGTCCCGCCCACAACCTCAAACAACATAGAGTTAAGAGAAAACTGCATACCAATATACACATATACAATATAGAAAGCAATCTTAATTATATACATAACCAATAATAACTACGGTAGTATAGGAGGTTTGTAGAAGGTTGCTGTTTCCAACAGTGAGCACCCTATGACATTCCCCCATCACAGTTTTGCAAAAAAATAAAAAATCTTCAAATCTTTTAAAAATAAATATTCACCCATATTCCTATAATCTCAGCCCTGGATATAGATATAAAAGAATTATTAGAAACCTGAGCTCATGAAACCATATCGGATCAGCTCCATCTGCCATAAGACTCTAAATGTTAACAGCTGCAACAAGTGAACTGAAATAACACACAGAACTTTTGGTTTTACAAAAATGGGTACCAGTTGGTATTAATCCAATATGGGATTTATGGTCGAGTTGACAGTATTATTGAGAACCAATATGGTGTAGTGGTTTTAACTATGACTCTGGAGACCAGGATTTTATTTTTTGCTTGGCCATGGAAATCCACTGGATTATCTTGGGTAGGTCACACACTTGGCAGTCTCAAAAACATCCATGGTAAGTCTGCCATAAGTTGGAAACTACTTGACATCAAATGACAACAACACAATAGAAAGAGTCTAAACTAGTTCTCATAACCAAGCAGTCATCAGAGGTCCTTCAGAGGGTTTTTCCACTTTAGATCACTTGCTGGTTTCTTGCCTTACAGCATTTGTTCCTTTTACAATCTAAGCAGTGGAACTGTGGTGTGAAGATCTATTCAATCTCAGCATCAGAAAGTTATTCCTTGTCACCCTCCTGCTGTATTATTTGTGAGTAACACTTTTCTGTACTGAAACCATTTTGAAAGAAAAATGTGAAATGGAACACACACACACACACATGCACCCACCGTGCATGGATTTCTAAAAATGTTGCACCTATTATTGTAACAAAGCATACCCACAATTTCTGAGGAAAGAAAGAAATGGAGGCGGAGAAAAACCTTCTCTGTTTCCAACTAGTACAATTGAAGCTATTTTTAAAGTAGGAACTTGTAGTTGTGTTTGAAGGCAGATTTTGGGCAATGTGCCCCCCCCCCCAAAACCCCCCACCACACTACCATTATTGAGGTTTTTTTTTACAAAATACATCTGATTGCAAAAGCTACAACTTTCCACATACCTACCTCTTTACAGAAAAGTGAAAACAATATAACCAGAGCCCAATTGGATAGTAAAGGTGGAATTTAGTGTTTCAGCTAGAATCAGTGATTTACAACCCTTTCCCCTATCACACGCACCCTAAAAACCTGCTCTGCAGGACTGAAGGAGCAGTGCAAGGCATCAAACCACAAGACTATGCCTTTAAGGCAGAGAGAGATCAAGGGTCTGGAAAACAAGCCCTATGAGGAACGGCTTAAACAGCTGGGCATGTTTAGCCTGCAGAAGGAAGGTTGAGAGGAGACATGATGAGGGCCATGTCTAAATATGTCATAGGGAGGAAGGAACAAGCTTATTTTCTGCTGCTCTGGAGACTACGGGCCCTTCCAGACAGGCCCTATATCCCAGGATCTGATTCCAGGCTTTCTGCTTTAAATTGGATTATATGAGTCCACATTGCTAGATAATCATGGATAAACAGAAAACCTGGGATTCGATCCTGGGATATAGGGCCTGCCTGGAAGATCCCTCAGATACGGAACAATGGCTTCAAACTACAGGAAAGGAGATTCCACCTGAACATTAGGAAGAACTTCCTGTGAGATCTGTTCAGCAGTGGAACTCTCTGCCCTGAAGTGTGGTGGAGCCTCTTTGGAGGCTCTTAAGCAGAGGCTGGATGGTCATGTGTCAGGGGTGCTTTGAATCTGATCAGGGGCGGTCCGAGCTCTCCCGGGGGGGTAAGCGAACATTATTTTGGCGCCCCCCCCGGCTCCCGAGCGCGCCGCCCATATCTCCGTGCTGCTGCCGCGCTGTGCCTACAGGCGCTTCTGGGCATGCGCGGAGGTTTTGCGCGCATTCCCAGTGCCTACGGAGTTCCACTTGAGCTCCGTAGGCACAGGGCATGTGCACGGAGATTTTCGCGCGCATGCGCTGTGTCTATGGAGCTCAAGTGGAGCTCTGTAGGCACTGGGCATGCGCGCAAAACCTCCGCGCGCATACGCTGTGTCTACGGCGTTCACTTGAGCTCTGTAGACACAGCGCATGTGCGCGGAGATTTTCGCACACATACGCTGTGTCTACGGAGTTCACTTGAGCTCTGTAGACACAGCGCATGTGCGTGGAGATTTTCGCACGCATTCGCAGTGCCTACGGAGTTCAAGTGGAGCTCCGTAGGCACTGGGCATGCGTGCAAAACCTCAGCGCATGCCCAGAAGTGCCTGTAGGCGCAGCGTGGCAGCAGCACGGAGATACAGCGGCGCGGCGCCCCACGATGGCGCCCCACGCTGTCGCCTCCAAGATGGCGCCCTATGCAGTCGCGTAGTTCGCCTAATGGAAAGACCGCCCCTGAATCCGATTTTCCTGCTTCTTGGCAGGAGGTTGGAATGGATGGCCCACGAGGTCTCTTCCAACTCTAGGATTCTATGTGCGTTGATAATCTGGATTATACGGCAGTGTAGAAGGGGCTTTAGCCTCCATTTTCTCTTCTTTGGGTTCCTGATACTGGCTGAAGCAAGATAGTCATCTTCCTTGTATTTAGATATATATGGGTGTATGTGTTTCCTGAGGAAAACTATTTCTCCTACACGATCATTTTGGAGGAGAGGGAATAGCAGTAGAATGTTAATGCAGAAATTCAAAGATTCAGGGCCTTTCCATCCAGCCATACATTCCAGAATATCAAGACAGAAAATCCCACAATATCTGCTTTGAACTGGATTTTATTCAGTTGTGTGGAAGGGGCCTCAGTTTCACATTTAAAGAATGCCGGAGATAGAGAGTTGGTGCGGCTTAATATGTCTCAAAGTCACATTACTAGGAGGCACTTGCAATATGCATACATTGTGTCCAGTCTCACAAAATGTCTCGATGCCCCTAATGTATGATCATTGATCAAGCAGATGAGCGCACACTGACACAGGCGATAGAAAGGAAGAGGCCCGCCCGCACTCAATTGCTTGTCTGAGGGACCTACTGAGAACAGATGATCTTTTGTTTGGCTTTATTCTTTGCTTGGGAAACAAATAGGCCATGCATGTATGAGCTGGTTAGCCGAAACCCATCAAGGGAGCAGATTGTCTACAGTGGTTAATCCCATTTGTAGATAAGCAGACAAAGCACAAATATGTACTTCAGATTGATGTAAATCCAATAAGTGCAAACCATTGTGTGTGTAACATAGTTGTCCCAGTAGGTTACAAATCCCACCAGAATCTTCCTCCAGGGAAAGATGAAACTTAATAAGACAGTTTTCATACTTCGCCTCCTATCTCTGTTAAGTAAAAGTGTTACGAATTTCTTTTTTTAAAAGCCTTTCTAACAACCAGGGCTAGGCCAAGTAACAGGGCTGCCAGAGGTAGCGCATCAAATGGCATGTGCCCACTCAAGCCATTGTAGCTAAAGCCAGGCATTTTTGTCATGTGATGCAACCAATGAAAAAAAACCTCTCCCTGGCAATAATAATATAATAATAAATATGCTATCTTTTCATGTCAACTTTCCTAAAGTAGCTCTTTCAGGGCCCTTTCACACAGCTATATAACCCAGAATATAAAGGAAGAAAATCCCACAGTATCTGCTTTGAACTTGGTTATCTGAGTCCACACTGCCATATATTCCAGTTCAAAGCAGATAATGTGGGATTATGTTTTGCTATTTGGAAGGGGCCTCATTTTTCCTAATGTTAGGATTAGCCCTGTTAATAATGACTGATGAACACTTTGGGAATAGATATCCAAATAGATTCTGTATCTTTAATAATAATAATAATAATAATAATAATCTTTATTTGTATACCGCTCTACCCCCAGGGTACTCACGTCATTTCCAACATAGGCAATACATTCAATTGCCGAATGACACAAAAACATACAAAAATTAAACATTATAAAAACATGAACATAAATCCTATTAAAAAGTAATCACAAACATTTAAAACCAGTATCAGTATTTCTCCATTAAACAGGAACTCAATTACCAATGGCTGGGAATTACAAAGTGGACTCAGTATCTCTGTTTCAACTGGCATGTATACAAGTTGAGCATTCCTTATACAAAATCCATGGGAGCTGAAATGTTTTGAATTTTCGGGGATTTTGGAATACCTGTTTTTTCATATACTGTATGTGCATAATGAGCTATCTTGGAGGTGGGACCCAAGACTAAGCATGGAATTCATTTCTGTTTCATATGCACCTTATACACAGAACCTGAAGGTACATGCAATATTTCAAAATAATTTTGTGCATGAAAAAAGTTTGTCTACATTGAACTATCAGAAAGAAAACATGTCACTATCTCAGCCACGGGGCCACAGTGGCACAGTGGGTTAAATCCCTAATCTGCCAAATTTACTGACAGGAAGATCAGCAGTTTGAATCCACAGGATGGTGTGCTCTCTCTGCCAGCCCCAGCTTCTGCTAACCGAGCAGCTGGAAAACATGTATGTGTAAGTAGATCAATAGGTACCACCCCAGTGGGAAGGTAACATTTATTTATTAATTTATTATTCAAATTTGTGAGTTGCCACTCCCAGGTGGCTCGGGGCGACTTACACCAAAAATCAGGATTAAAAACAGAATAAAAACACCATAAAACACAGTAAAATACAATAAGTACGATACACAGCAAGCCGGTGGCACAGGTGTGTGTAACTACATTGGCATACACAATGCGAGGAGGCGGAGTAGCCTACAAATCTCAGCATTAATACCCAAAGGCCTGCCAAAACAGGAGGGTTTTGCACATTGCTCCATGCAGTCATGACCTAGGAGGTGTCTACAGACAATACTGGCTCTTTGGCTTAGAAAAGGAGATGAGCACCCCCCCCCCCCTGGAGTTGGACTTGACTAGACTTAAGGTCAAGGGGAAAACTTTACCTTTACTATCTCAGCAACTTATGTGGACAATTTTGGATTTTGGAATTCCAGATAATTTGTACTCATGATCCAATGCCAAATATAGTTAAGAAATATTTTCTTATATATAGGAGAAGTTGGTTATCCAAATATTCTCAGCATCAGAATAAACTGATTGTAATGGGGGAAAATATTTTAGGCATATTTTTCAGAACTGCATTAAGACATGTTGAGGCCCTACGTGTCAAATTTAAGTCTACATTGTGTACAGCGTTCTTTTAAAATAAGATTTTGAGGCCCCTTACAATCTGATCCTTAAACTGTAGTTTATGCAGCTTGCATGTAAAGATGGTGGGTGTCATATATTTCATGATTAGCAGCAGCACTGCAGTGTCATTAAATGAACAAACACAGGCAGATACATTTAGAAGGGCAGAGAAAGAGAATCACATTCACACAGAAGGCTTGCAATTGTGGAAAGAGAGGGGGAAGAAGACTCTCCAGCCAAACTCGGAAAGCTCAGTCAAATAGATTGAAAACCAAGCATTGAACCATCCCACACATCCCCATAAATGTATGATTAGCTCAGTTCCTATCAGACTTGATTACAAAGGCAACATTATACTAAAGCTAAAGCTTTTGTTGAAAACTTGTAGTTGTTTTTAGAGGTTTTGGAAAAAAGGCAAGCAGATCTGAAATGACAGGAAGATTGCTACTATAGTAGTACGGAGAGGGGGGCATTGTTATTCCTCCCAGCACCAATAGCCCTCATTGCAGAACGAGCTCTCACACGAGGGCTCTAGAGGAGTCATTAGATCTGGATTACCTAAGAGCCCCTCCACACAGCCATATAACCCAGAATATCAAAGCAGAAAATCCTACAACATCTGCTTTGAACTGGGTAATCTGACTCCACACTGCCACAGATAATGTGGGATTGTATTCAGCTGTGTGGAAGGGGCCTAAGGGATAGTATGGAAATATTGAATTTTGAAGAGCAAGAGACCCAATTGTGACATTCCCAAGGTGAGTCCAAATATGTGTTGAATGCTTTCATCAATTTTTTTGACATTTTTGTCTGCAACAGGAACAGGTGTTATATAAAGCCAATGCCTCTTAATTGCTCATTCCACATCTAGCTATGACAAGACACTTTGCATGACAACAGAGAGAGCAGCGGTCATTGTTCTTTATTAATAAAAAGTCCCAGCACTTCAACCTTGTGTGTTGATTTCACCATAATGACAATGAGGTTGGTAACTGCATGGGAGCCAGAAGCCAATTTTCCCCAACCTCCCTATGTTCCACATCCTTACAAGCCCATATTCCTTCTGTTTCTTTGCATTGATTCAATTCACCAATTTGAGGAGGACTGCAGAAGAGAAGAGAGGCTATTTGAGGACACCACAAAATCCCCAAATTCTTATGGAGGTGGGAGTTTTTTTTCTGGATTTTCGACAGATTTCAGAAGCTTTTTGCATAGTTTTGGGGTCAAAACTGTTTCAGTGGAGCTGAGATTTGTATTTTGTAGTTTTTAACTGTTAATTTTATATGTTTTTATATGTCTGTTTTTATCTTGTGATGTATTGTATATGGGCACTTGTTGCTGCTTGTTCACCGCCTCGAGTCACCTTCGGGCTGAGAGAGGCGGTATAGAAGCATGGCAAATAAATAAATTTATGAAAAATTAAGAGCTTGGTGGGAATGGCTTCAGGAGCCAAAAATGAGATCAAGGGTCAGTTAGAAATTGTGGGAGATCAGTTAGAAATTATGGGAGTTGAAGTCCAAAATACCTGGAGGGCCAAAGTTTGTCCATGCCTGGTCTACATGCAGTTTGCAAGCCATCTTTTGTTTGCCACTGTTCCACACAATTGTTGTGGGATAAGTGAGCAATATTCATATTAGCTGGCACTGCAGTGTAGATGGCCAACTGGTTTTGACTCCCCAAAAGCCAGTCCTTCTGATAATCATTGCAGAGATAGCAGATATACTGAAGCTCTAGTACTTGGCCACTGGAAGTCTGATTTCAGGAATCCCTCCTCATTCCCAGTACCTCACCATTTATTGCATCCATGAATCAGAGCTTTGAACCATTGCATGTTTTTGGACTACAGATTCCATAATCCTTTGGACTACATATCCATAACCCATGGGCATTAGTTAGCAAAGTAAGCATTTTATGTGCAGGTGTGCTGAAACAAGGCCGGAGGTTCATACTGAGAGATGCAGCTGTTCAAAAGTTTCCCTTCAAAAGAAAATAATCCACCCAACTTGCAAGTTCCTAAAACCAGCAGGAATCAAGTCCTTCACATGCCAAAGGTCCAGTGAAAACTGGCAACTGAAATAGCACAACAGAGGCAAGACTTAGGAGTCTTGCCAAAGGGAACTAAGTTTATATGTTTTTTTATAGTTTGGTTGCCACAATCTTATCAGTTGATCCCAGTTCCTGGAGTGAGGGAGCTTTTTAAAAGACTGCCGCAATGATGATTCTAGATGCAGTGATCTCTTGTGCTGCACATAAAGGAGTTTTGGAGGATGATTTGTTCAAAGGGGCGCCGGGGAGGGAGGCAGGCACACAAGTCCAAAATGAGAGGAGTTGCTCTGAAGTGTCACAGTGTAATAAAAATGTCCTTCAGGGAGTACTAATGAGCCTAGCCATACACAGATGGAGGCGAGTGTCAAATAAGGACAGCTCTCTATACAACCAAAGGAATCTGACATGAAACAGACCTGTGTTTTCTTTCAAGCTGACACAAGCGCTGCACCAAGCCAGTGTCTGCGGGATCTTTCAGCCATATTGCTAATTCTATTTATCACCACTTTTAAAGACGAATTGCCCTTCTCAGCTTCAGTTGCAATTCTGTTTGTGGCATGCGGGGTGGGAGGAATATCCTGCGGATATATTGGACTATCTTTCCCACGTTGCCCTGCCATGAATAGGCATTCTTGGAAGTTGTATCTTAAAGCATCTGAAGGGCCCAATGCTTTCTATCCATGGTGTCCACACATAATGTAACTCTTTTTTAAATTCATTAGTACTTACTTCTGGGCACACACATATAGGACAGCCTGGAAGGAGCCAATTGGTAATTTTTGAAAGAAATTGTTTTAGTTTGTTATGAAATGCTTTCATCTGTCTCTATTTAATATTTGAAATGTTTTGACCGGTTGTACATTGCTTCAGGAGTCCTGGTAGGCAAAAGGATGATAAATAAATGGTATGAAAAGAAATGAAATGGGGAAAATGGGAAAAAGGAAGATGGGCAGACCAAGTAGAAGATGGATGGATGGTATCCTTGAAGTGACTGGCTTGACTTTGAAGGAGCTGGGGGTGGCCATGGTCAACAGGGAGCTCTGGTTTGGGCTGGTCCATGAGGTCACAAAGAGTCGGAAGTGATTGAACAAATAAACAACAACAAATGAATAAAACAAATATCCAGTTCACCACCTACTCCTCATCCAGCAGATCTCAGAAGATAAAAGATTATGGATTCTGAGTTTAATAAATCTTCATTGGCTAAAGGTTCATCTGGCTACTTTTTTTTGCTTCCCCTCACTACCACCATCTTGGGAGCTCCTTTTTAGTAGCTCGCCGCCACTCTATTTTGTCTTTTTCTTTAGCAGCTTCTGTTGCTGTTTCTCTCTTCTCTTCCTTCCACAACAACATTCAACTTACATCTCCTCTTCCTACTATGCCTCTGTCATGTAATTCAGGTCACAGTTCAAAGTTCATTCTGGCCCATTCTATGCTCTATCGATGTTTCACTGCACTGGGATGGAGCATAGAATGGTCCAGAACGAACAGTTCCCATGATCAGTAGCATGACTTATGAAAATGTTGCCCAAGGGGTCCACATTGAAGGGTTTGAAGATCAGCATTTAACCTGCAGAGAGAGCTTGGAAGGTTAACTTTCAGAATAATTAATATAAGGACAAGTGGAAGCCATCCATAAACAAAGCAGCAATTGGAATTATTACCGCTAGGTCAATTAATTATGCACAACTTCAGGAGCTTTTTGTATTCATTCATCTTAAATGTTACTTTCCAAGCTTTGCCCATGAAACGGAATCTCTCACATATATCATTATAGTAACAGAGCTGCATGACTGGCAGGTTGGCTGATTTGCTCCTAGGGCATGGCTGAGTGAGTGGCCACTGGTGGCCGACTGGGTGGCCTTGTTTGTTCAAGAATACTATGTGGGAGGAACTGATAAGCCAGCGTTTTTGCTCTCTTCTGTGCTGTGTGCTGTTTTGGTGTAAGAAGCATGATTGCTCTGTCTGTACAATAAATCTATTTTAACTAACTCTGGAGTTTGAAGCTGCAACTATTTCCTGACAGGCCATGTACCCATGTACCCCTTGCCCATCCCTGGGAGCAGTGGCAGGAACTCCCAGCAAATGGATTTGGACCATCCCATTTAAATTCATTAGCTGAGCTCCTGGTTGGAGTGAGGTATATGTTTCCATTCCAGTTGGGTAGAGAAGTATTTAGCTGGCTGCTCGAGCCCGCTCTTGGGCAGTCGTCTTTATGAGACAGCCTACCCTTAATCCCAATATTTCACTTGTTTTTCTTTTATATTTGTATCTCATGAAGTTATTATATGGAATATTTAATGTCATGCTTGTAACTTATGCAGTTATATATGTAATTTGTCAAAACATGGGTGGTTAGCTTGGACCCTGGATCTAGAATTTGTATTGTAAGTGTAGGGTTGGCATTGTTAATACATAGGGGTTTCCCAAGGAGGACCTGAAGAGGTGTGGATGGAGAGGGGTCTGTCCTACCTGATGGCAAAGAAGAACATGTTGAGAGTCACTGGTTTGTAGTATTTCCTTGTCATCCTATGGATTGCAGTAGGGTTGATAGATGCCTGGACCCATGGATTTAGAGCAACTCTACTTGTCAGATGTAAACAATAAACATATTGCCAGATTTTGTTCAATTATTGTTGTATGGTGTTTATTTCAAGCAAAGCCTGGTTGCCCTTGGACACACAATAGAATCATACAATCTAGATTTAGAAGGGGCAGCAAGGCCCATCTAGTCCAAACAACTGCCATGCAAGAATATACAAGCACAACACTCTTGAAAGATGCCTATCTAACCTTTGACTAAATCAGTGGTTACCAACCTGTGGTCCATGGACCACCAGTGGTCCACAAGAATTAAAATATGGTCCATGGCCTCACAATTACTACACCTTGAAACAACTCAACAACAATAGTGACTAGTCTTGCAAAACCCTCTTATAGTGCCAAGGCAATGGGGATGTCAGGAGGGGATAGGCTGACTACCACATCAACTCTAGATTGTTAAATATGGTTTTATGTGGACAAGCAGATGGTGACTACTGGATGGCATATGTTCTGTATCAGAAACTAGAGCTGATGTGGTCTAGCCAGTGCAATTTTCTGAATCAGCACCCCAAATAACCAAACCAAATCTAAAGTTGACCAAAGATTGATTTGTAACCGTTTTGGTACTAATGTTGGAGAGTGGTCTCTGTTCAAAGTGGTCCCTGGTCAAGTGGTTCCTGGTCAAGTGGTTCCTAGTCAAGTGGTCAAAAAAGGTTGGGAACGACTGGTCTAAACCTTCCCCAAAGGAGAGTCCACCCTTCCCCGCAGTCTATTTTAGTGCTGAACAGTTCTTACAGTAAAAAGTTCTTTCTAATGTTTAGGTGAATTCTCTTTTCCTGCTATTTGGATTCATTGATTCATATTCTTGTTTCTAGAGCAGCAAAAAACAAGCTCACACCCTTTCTACAGATACAGTATATCTTCAGATATTTAAAGATGGCTATCATGTTATCTGTCTACCTTTGATTTTCCAAGCTAAATATGCCCAACTCCTTAAGTCATTCCACATAAGACTTGGTTTCCTGAGCAGTTTGATACCATTCTCTTGACATGTTCCAGCTTGTCAATATTCTTCTTGAATAGTGGTTCCTCTAAATCAGGGGTGCTCATTACGGTGATCGGGAGCACCTAGGTGATCTTTGGCCCTCTTCCAGGTGATCTTTGGGCCTCACCAGCCAGATGGCGCGCTCCTGCCATGCGCGTGCACGTGCGCTCCCGCCACCGCCTTCGCGGGGCTTCTTTTGCCAAAATGAGGCTTTAGTGGGCGGGCCCTGGTGCTCGTCTTGCCACACACGGTGTGGTGACATGACCGCCCATTTGTTGCTGCTGGTGGGGTGGGAGCAAGGCGAAGGCACGTGCACAGATAGGATGCAAGGCTGTTGGAGGGAAGGAGGGAATGTGTGTGTGTGTGTGTGAGAGAGAGAGAGCCAAGGAGAGAAGAAATCCAGAGAACTTTTTCAGATCCTTTTGGCAGGCAGGCAGGCGGGCGCTGGAAGGAGAGAGAGAGAGAGAGAGAGAGAGAGAGAGAGAGAGAAAGAGGTGAAGGAGGCCGGGCAAAGTGGGGCAAAGTCAAGCAAGCCCCACCGCAAACCCTGCTGCTGCCCTCAGGACTCCCATTTCAAGCCGAGACCTGGGCGAGCGAGCTGTGTGGGGCTGCTTTCTTTCCTTGGTTGGGGGCGAGGAGGGAGGGCTCCGCCGTGTTCCTGGGGCTGAACCCGAGGAGGAGGGGGCTGCGGGGATGGAGACTCCACTTGCTGCTGCTGCTTGTGCACTCGCCGCCTTTCTCCGCCTCGCCCTCCCTCGCCCTCGAAGGAGAAAGGTGGCGAGGGCCCACGGGAGAGAGAGAGAGAGAGGCTCTTCAGAGCTGGCTAGGAAGAGCCACCCCCTCTCCCCCCCTTGTGGGCATGGACTGCCACCAGTGGGAGGGGTCTCCTTCCTGCCAGCTGTCCACTTGGGTGTCCTTTCTGAGTGACACCCTCAAAAGGAAGGAAGGAAGGAAGCCCCCCCCCCTGCTGCATCTGTCACTTTGGGGAAGCACCTCTTCCACTCTTCCTTCTCCTGTCCAGGTAAGTAAGCCTCGAGGGAGGAGGGAGGGGGAGAGGCTGCCATGGGGAGGCTCCAGTCTCACGTGGGTCCCTCTCTCGATTGAGTTTCCCGGCCGAGGCAGCAGCCAGGCGGCCCCTCTTCCCGGCCCTGCGCCATCTGAGCCACCGCCGAAGACATATCTGGCCGGAGTGCTGGTGGGTGCACCTATAAATACCCTCCTGCTGCATGCGTGGGAGGTGCCTGCTGTTCACGCAAGAAGCAGGATGGGATGGGGACTTCCTGCTTCGCGAAAGCATGCAGCAGGAAGGAGGAAGGCATCGAAGACATTAAGAGAGAGTGCACGCGCAGGCAAGGAGGATCCCCTTCCCGGGTGCACGCGGCGAGTTCGTGGGCAGGCAAGAAAGAAGCCCCGCGTGGATGGAAGGCTGCAGTAGGAGTGTGTGCATGTGTGTGCGCGCGCTCACATGCACAACAGGTGATCTTTTCAACTTGATTGTTCATATAGTAGCTCGCATGATGAAAAGTGTGGGCACCCCTGCTCTAAATGGACAAAACATTCAATTTGAGATATGATCAAAGCAGATTACACAGACACTCTGATATCCCTTGATCTGGATGCAATAGTTTTATTGATGCAGTCTAGAACTTCATTGGGTTTTTTTTAGGACACAACATCACACTATTGAATTATATATAGCTTGGGATCTGCTGAGACTCCTAGATCCTTTTCACATGCACTGTTTCCAACCAAACACCACCCATCCTATATTTGTGTATTTCATTTTTCCCATCTCACATTTACCCCTGTTGAAATTTAATTTTGTTAGTTTTAGCCCAACTCTTTGTTTCTAATCTCAAGAACGTTTTCTTGAAAGCCAAAACATTTTGCTGTTCCTGAAGCTGAAGGACAAAATGGAGTCCTTTCTCCAATCCACATAAAGAAGCTGGACTGGCAATTGAACTGCAGTTAGTGTCATCTGCCTGTAATTGAGACAAAAGGCTACGTTAGTGGATTTCAGACAACACATGTAATATACCTAGAAACTGCATTTTTACTACCACATTTTAATTTTACTTATGTTTTGCCTTTAAAAACATTATGCGCAGTTTTGTGTGTAACCACCCCTCTTAACTGTTAGCCTATAAGGGGAGGATACTTCACATTATGACTGGAATCCTTTTGGTGATCCACATCAATGTAGCAATTGAGCAGAAGGCACTTTGGAAAGAAGCAGTACAGATATGGAGGTGCGGGCAGAAAATAAAGCTGTCTTTATGTCACCAGGGAAAGCTTTCCCGGTGAAGCAAAATGGTAGTCAAAAGTGTGGGATAGGAATTATGTAAAAATTGAATAAAATATGACAGGGTAGGATAGAGCTGGGATCTGGCTGCCCCCTTTTCACCCGCCCTGATGAGTTCTTCTGATAGAATTTGCTACCATTGATATAACGACAGTCACATTATGCCAGAGAACAAGGCTTTCAAAAGGGGATGAGCCTGTTCCCAAGGCTGTCGATGGGAAGCAGCTGTGATGGCTATGTATCATCTTAGTATCAGAGATCTCATACCTCTGGATATTTATCTGCTGTGGAACATGGGGTGGAGACTGCCACTGAGTTTTTGTCCTCCCAGCAGGCTTCTCAGAGGCATCTGCTCTGTCCCCGTAGGATCAGAATACTGGAGAAGGCAGGTCTTTGATCTGATCTTCTGATCTTCCCTGTAGGAGGAGACAAAACAATTTAGAGAAAGCAGTTGCCACCATTGCTATAAGTGACAATGATTGCTGAGTTTCTTTCACGCAGTGTTGTGTCTATTTGCTTTTGCTTCTGGTTGCTGTTTTCTTCTGAAGGAAAGTACAATGTGCACCAACACTGTCTCGTTCCTGCAGCCTTTTACATATTGACACAGTGATGTGGTCTCCATAGACTTGCACTGAAATTCAGCCTGAGGATATCTGTAAACTCAACTCCCACAATCCAATCCAGAAGGCTTTGCAAACAAAACCCCGGAGCTGCTGGGTGTTTGCTCTGAGTCATCACGTCTTCCTCTTCAGAACATTCACATTGTGTTTTGAGTATGACAGCCACACAGGGGTTGCCACTTCTAATATCCAACTCCTTAAGAACAGAAATATGCCTCCCCTCGCTGTTGCTGCCACACACCCATTATCCCCAAATGCTAGAAATAAAATGCTGTAGATGCTCATGAGAAATAGTGGCAACTGATTGACATATCAGTGGGTTGGTGAAACTATTCTGGAAGAGCCATCACGAGGTAGTGGCTTGACTGTTGGACTAAGATTCTGGAAGACCAGAGTTTGAGTCCCTGCTCAGATAAAGAAATTCACTGGCAGGCCTTCAGCTAGTCACACTCTCTCAGCTACTGAGGAAGGCAATGGAAACTTCTCCTGAATAGATCTTGCTAAGAAAATTTCACTGTAAGTTTGCTTTAGAGTCACCATAAGTCAGAAATGGCTTGACAGCACACAGCAACTATACAACATTGTTAAAAGAACTACAGTAGTCTATGGATACCAAAGTCCACGGACACTTAAGTCCCATTATATAAAAATGGGACTTAGATAAAATGCTGTCCTTTATATAAGATGGTTAAAATCAAGGTTGTTTTGGGGAATTTTTAAAGAATAGTCTAAAGATTTCTTATGAATTTAACAGGACAACACTAGTAATTTTTAATGGTTTTATATGGTGTTAAAAATAATATTAGGTTGAATGTTATTAACTGTATTTTCATGAATGTATGGCATCAAATTCTGCCAATTCTGTAAGCTGCCTTGAGTCGCCGTAAGGCTGAGAAAGACTAGCTACAAATGCTGCAAATAAATAAATAAATAAATATTTCGGAGCGATGGATCTGTTGAATCTTTGAGTGTAGAATCCATGGATGTGGAGGTCAACTGTATCTAAGGTGCTGGAGTTCTGCAGGGGAAAGAATTCAGCACCTTGGAGAGCTCCTTTAAAGACCAGACAGATGATTCACTGCTACTTGAGCTGGAAGTTGATGGCAGCTTCTGCACTTAAATTGAATGAATGAATTTTGTAGGAATTTATTATATCTTCCTTCTAACTCTTAAGGGTGTCACATTCCATAATTATGTAAGTAGGAACTTCATTTTTATTATTTGCAATCTAGTTGAGTGTATGTGTAGTTATAAATTACATGTATAACTGCCCATATGATGACCTGTGAGAGCCCTTGTCATCCACAGTTCTGCTCTGGTCTTGCAAACTCAATGTTATGGCCTCCTCAGCTAATCCTTTCATTGTGTAACTTACACCCTGCTTCTCCCTCCCTCCCTCCCTCCTTCCCTCCCTCCCTCCCTCCCTCCCTGTCTCCGAAATGGGATGCAGACATCTTCCAAACAAGGCAAAAGTGTAAACACCTGCAGGCTTTGTTGCAGTATTTACAGCTTCTATTTCTTAAAAAAATAATCCAGATCATGGGGTCTCCCCATTTTCTTAAGTGTTTTGTTTCTATTTTGTGTGGTATTCCTTTCCGGCCTCCAGAAAGAGTGATGCTTGCTTGTTAGTGAGTTTTGTCACTAGGCTCTCAATCACCTCTCTGTCTTTTCCAAACAGAGAGTAGTATTACTCAGGCGCTGAAGACAATGGCTGCCTTCCAATGGCACTCTAATATTTTGGAGAGAAGGTATGGAGTAGTGGCAGGGTGTTGGACTAGGGTCCCACGCAATCAGGGTTCAAATCCCCACTCAGCCATAGAACCCACTAGGTGACCCTGGGCATGTCTTACTTTCTCAGTCTCAGAGGAAGGCAGTGGCAAACCTCATCTGTACTAATTTTGGCAAAAAAAACTTCACATTAGGGTCACCTAAATTGGAATTGACTCAAAGGCACACAAGAACATCCAGCTACCTCCCCTACCTCAGGATTACCCTCTCTCAGTCTCCTCTCCTTCACTAGTTTTCACTCTTACTTTTACTCTCACACAGATTTTCCTAAACTCATTTTCCTCCTCCTCACCCCAGGATCTTCCTCTCTCCTCCCCTTTCTTCATATCTCTTTACTCTTCCCGCCCCAATTTCTCAACTTCCCTGCCACCCCTCAATTTCCCCACTTCCACCACTGACAATAAGAAGACATTTTGCATGTGGTGTATGTGAAAGAGAAAGATGGAATTTGGGTAAGGAATCATAAAAAATAAGCACAAAATATCCAGAAGCTACAGGGTTTGGCCCTCGACCCATCAGAACACTTTGCCAGTCTACAGGAAGGCTCGCAAAGTAATAACAAATGCAAGCTGAAATAGATATATGTGCCCTTCCAGATGTGGTTGAATGACCTCTCTCAGCATCCCTCCACCATTGCCTTTGCTAGCTAAGGTTGCTGAGGGTTGCAGTAAGTCATCTTGAGCAGTGGTTCTCAATCTTCTTTTTTTTTTTTTTTACCAGGGACAACTTTGACCAGGAACCACTCTGCAGCTTTATTACCAAAAGGATAAGGAGCCACGGGTGGCACAATGGGTTAAACCCTTGTGCCGGCAGGACTGAAGGCTGACAGGTTGGAGGTTTGAATACAAGGATAGCATGGATGAGCTCCCTCTGTCAGCTCCAGCTCCCCATGCGGGGACATGAGAGAAGCCTCCCACAAGGATGGTAAAACATCAAAACAGCCGGGTGTCCTGTGGGCAACATCCTTGCAGACAGCCAATTATCTCACACCAGAAGCGACTTGCAGTTTCTCAAGTTACTCTTGACGCAGAAAAAAAAACACCAATAGGTTTACGAATCAGTTTTTGGTCAACTTTAGATTCGGTTTGGTTATTTGGGGTGCTGATTCAGAAAATTACATTGAATAAACCACATCAGCTCTAGTTTCTGATATAGAACATATGGCATCCAGTAGTCATCATCTGCTCGCCCAGAGAAAAGCAGAGGACGCAGATCATATGAGTTGAAACATAAAACAAACACATTAAAATGTGAAACAGAAGAATCACGGCAAAACGTTCTGAAAGTAAATAACTCCAATCATGTTTTTTTTAAGGTAGTGCCTGGTGCACTTCAAACTTCCTCTTAGAGTGGCCCAGATTTGTTGCCAAAGACCTGCCGTGCTTCATAGCACCCATTTATAAGGCTGAATTTTGGAACATTGACCTCATGTAACCCTCTCTTCTATCCAGTGTTCAAGCCCTTGAGGGAGAGTTAAATCCCCCAAATAGATCTATGTGTGATTATGCTCCTTAAACAAACAATCCATCTTCTGGCAGATTGAGCTAATTCTACCAAATATTTTTATCTGATATAGTTGCCACCATTTAAGGACTTGGTTGTAAGTGAAAGCTAAGGACCAGTTCTTCTGCTTTGCTAGCAGATTGCATCTGAAGCAAACAGTCAACTAGTATAGTGTTTTTTTTTAAAAAAAGAAAAGAAAATGAGGACAATAATTATGTCAGTACAGCATTTCTTGTAAAATTCTTTAACATTTGCTGATACAGCTATTATTGTTCGTCCCTCTGTTTCTGATTTACATTGCAGGGTAGAGTTCATTGCATGTGGATGACCTCACGGTGCATCTCTTTAAATGCCCTTTCCCACATCTATCATTCCTCTGAAATCAAAAACCAGATTTTCTCCTCATTAATGGTGCTAGATTGAATGCAGAGAAAGAAACACTCAGCACTTTTCTCCCTAACTCTCCCAATCCAAATCATGATGTTTCAATTTTCATTGATAATTGATATAGACACAACGGAGCCAGCACTGTACAGTGGTGTGAGTGTTGAATTAGGGCTGGGGGAGACTAGAATTCAAATCTCCACTCAGCCTTTAAAACACACTGGGTGGCCTAGGACAAATCACTTTCTCTCAGCCTTAGTGGAAGGCAATGATAAACCTCCTCCTCTTAAATAATAATAATAATAATAATAATAATTTACTATCTGCCAGCTGCAGAAGGCCATCTTACTGGGATCTGCGCACATTATTATACATCACACAGTCCAAGACACTTGGGAAGTGTCCGATGTGTGATCAAATACAACAGCCAACAGAGTGTCTGCTGTGGACTCATCTTGTTGTATTTCAAATGATAATAATAATATACTTTATTTATATTCCACTCTATTTCCCTAAGGGGACTCAGAGTGGTTTACAGAATATATATATGGCAAACATTCAATGCCGATATACAATGAACAAGGACAGACAATACATAGACAGAGTCAATGCTTCGTTCTTCTTTCATTTCCGGCATCTGGAGGCTGTGCTCGACTTGGCCACGAGGATGTGCTGTTGTTCAATTTTTCCATGCCAAGGAGCCTGTTGTCTATGGACGCCTTCCTGATTGAATTGCTGGCATGTCTTCAGGGGTGCCTTTTACCTCCCTGAACTTATCTCCCTCCATGTCCCACCTCGTAGCTTAAGATCGCTCTGCTCTTGGTCCTGCCAGTTTTGCAAGTGTGCTTGGTAGGGACGAGGGACAGGGCTTCTCGGCAGTGGTTCCACACTAGTGGAACTCACTCCCCAGTGAGATCAGGTTGGATTCTTCCCCCATTTCTTTTAGGAAGAAGGTCAAATCATGGCTCTGGGACCAGGCCTTTGCACAGCAAACATGACAGCACCTTGGATGTCGAACCAGACTGAAATTGGCTATATGGTTGATGACAATGTTTTTAACGTGTTTTTAACTTAATGTTTTTTGCTGTTTTAAACTGTTTTAAACTGTTGCTATTTTGTGTTTATATTTGTATTATATTAAGGCTTCGAATTGTGGCCAGTTTGTAAGCTGCCCTGAGTCCCCCCTCAGGGGTTGAGAAGGGCATGATAGAAATATTGGAAATAAATAAATAATAACAGCAAGGGAAGAGACAAATTTGAATGAGGAGGGATATAAAGTGGGCCCTTGCCATCCACTGGCATTTAGTTCCAGAACCTCCCAAGGATTTTAATATGTACTTTATAAAAATACATTTCAACTTGTATATTTTATAATGTATTAAGAAATATATTTTAATACAGTATATGTGTATTTGTGGTATTTTTACAATGTGTTTTGATTATTCTGTAACCCACCTCAAGGCACTAGAAGAGGTCAATGGCACTAGACTAGAATTCTTCTTCTCACTTGACCACAAAATGTATGTTTGTTGTTTGTATTAATATTTGCCCTGCATCAACAGCAACAGCAGCACCCCCTCCCAACAATTTGGGATTTTAGAAAATAAAGTACACACTGCACTTTGCAGAACTAACTTATGCTTTTAAAACCAATAAAAAAGAAAACAAGAAGACTAGAATTGAAGCAGAATTAAAATAGACTGGAAAATAAAGAAATCAGTTTGTAGAATGAATTTTAAATGAAAAAAATCCAATGGGAGAAAAAACAGAAACCTCCCCAAAATGAATCCTAAACTGATCCCCACCCACCGCACACAAAATGGATCCTAAAAGGATCCTAATCTCAGCTGTGGCAATCCTAAAAGGAATCCTAAGCTGCTAAGCAAACTAAGCTTGCATGGCACATGCAAAAGCATTCAAGAATTGACAAATTCAGCTCCTAGGTCCTACACTACCCTTGATCTCCTTCCCAGCTCTCTCCTAGCTCACTTGCACAATGGCGGCAGAGATAATGTGGCATTTAAAGGAAACGCTAAGAGCACCTCCTCTCTTCTCCTCTCCCTCAGCCCTGATAAGCTGAGAAGAACATGTGACATACCAAGTTTGCTTGCGCTAAAACAGAAGCTGACTCACTGCAACTTATGAAAAGTAACAAACTTCTTACTAAAACTCTATAAATGGCTGTTTTAATTTGTTTGGTTGGGCAGGAGTGTTGCTTGGGCTTCGTAAATTGGGTTGTTAAGTATGGATTTTCCAAAACACAAACTGCATTTGAATTTTTGCACAGCCCTAGTAGATATGGAGGAATGACTATAAGTTTATTATTTATTATGCTTTAATGGTTTTTAAACTGTGGATTTAAAAATACTTTTAGGCTGAATGGCCATAAAAGTTTTTCAGGCTGAATGGCCATGTTCCAGAAGCATTCTCTCCTGCATCTATGGCAGGCATCCTCAGAAGTTACATTAAGGGTTGTGTGTGTGTGTGTGTGTGTGTGTATATATATATATATTAGGCATGAGAAAAAAGTTATGAAAATGACTCCTTCTCTCTCACCACCCCAGGATTTTCCCGCCTCCCTTGCCTCCCTTGCCAATAAGTATTATGGCAAGGCAAGCCCTAAACTCGCTCCTTCTTTCAGCTGGAAGCCTGGAAAAAATGTAAACAGAGAGGTTTACTCAGAAGTAAATCTGCAAAGGAGGGCACTTTGGATGAAGGGCCCTCTTTTGTGAATTTACTTCTGAGTAAACCTCTCTGTTTACATTTTTCCAGGCTTCCTGCCTCTCCTGCCCTGCCAGGATCTAAAGCATCAAAGAGTATTGGGGTGAGAAACCAACCTAATGTATAATAGAATGAATGCTACTGTAAGTGCCTAATATTATAAGTAATCCAACTGGTCATACCTACATTCCATGCACATGAATAATACAGCAGTAATAACAAGAGGTAAAATTCAAACCGAAGTATTCTGACTGGTCTCTCCTCATGCGGTGCAAATGGGCTCTTCTCTTATTAGCCCGGGAAATTAGCCCGGGAAAAGCCAGCGTTTGCTGCTTGGGAGCACACACATACATATTCTTGGGGGATTTGCTGCAGAATCCCGGGCTCATAGAGCCCCCCAAAGAATATGTATGTGTGTGCACCCAAGCAGAAAACGCTGGCTTTTCCCGGCTCACAGAGAAGAGGCCGTTTGCACCGCATGAGGCAGGGACCAGTCAGAATACTTCGGTTTGAATTTTACCTCTTCTTATACCCATTGTTATTACTGCTGTATTATTGCATGTGCATGGAATGTAGGTATATGACCAGCCTGGGCAAACTTGGGCCCTCGCTCCCTCGGGATCGGGGTGAGAGAGAGGCAGCGAGGAGCCAGGGGGGGGGGGCTCCTCCTCCTTTTCTTTGCTGCTTCCAAGAATAGAATACCCCCTCCTTCCCTCCTTCCTATTTGGAGAGTCCCATCTAGAATTCAGTGTGATTTATTCAAGTTTTGGCCTACAACTCCCAGAAATCCCAGCCAATTTACCAGCTGTTAGGATTTCTGGGAGTTGTAGGCCAAAACCATCTGGAATGCGCATGCGCTGGCATACGAACTACTAACGAATTTCGTTAGTAATTAAGTTACATTTTAGAAATTTTTGGAATTTTTTTGTAAATCTTCCAATTACTAATAAAAAAAATCCCCCATTAGATTTTCGATTTCCTATTTTTGGGTTCTAAACCATGCCTAATATATATATATGATAGCGTCATTGTGCAAAAACTGGGGACCAGATCTCTTGAGAACAGGAAAGAGTGTGCAATATTATCGGGACCAACCATTGCTGAACCCAATGATCATCCTTAAGCTTCATGTTTTCATGGGTTTGCCTCAATATTTACCAGTGATTACAAGCGGAATAAACTCCAGTGACTCTCTGCTGAAGTGCTGTTGGTCTCAGAGGCTTCTCCCTGTCTCAAATATGTCCCATCATCGCTCTGGCACGTCCTGTCAGGTGCAACCAGGGAGGCCCCCTGGGCCACACTGAAGTTGCCCAAGCGTCTCCATGCCATTCCTTCCATGACAGTCCCTGTAAGCAGGGTGCCCGCTTGCCCTCCCGCACAAAGCTGCCTGGAAAGTCAATCCTTGTCAGCTCTCTCATGCATGAAAATGTATTTGAAGACCATTGCTGGAAATGTATACCAAGCAAGTATCTGTTTTTTGACAGTTTACCAGCTTTAAAAAAAAGTGGGGACAAAGACAATGAGGTGTCAAGCCAAACATAGCTTAGATAACCTTAGCTTGCAGTGACCTTCCTATAATACCATTGGTGGAGGGTGGGAGGGTGGGGGGTGGGGTGGGGGGTGAGAACTAACAATTTTGTGAAGTGAAAGCAGTGCCGTTGAAACTGAGAGGAAGCAAATAGAACAGTCTCAGTCGGGTGGCTACTCTGGAAATGAAATGCACCTTGAAGAAAGAGAGCATCCATTTGCATAACACTGCTGATTTATATGTATGATGCAAATACAGTTCTGCTTATTATTATTATTATATAAATAAAATAGCACAGGAAAGGGACTCCGTATGAGAAAACCGCAACTAGGTGTGAAGTTCACAGTTTAACAGCTTTCAGAATACAACTGTCATGCATACCCTTTGACAGCAATTTTCTATGTTCCCTAATACCTGAGACAACTCAGCTGACACTGAATATATGTTATGTTATTTTCTGTCTTGAAAACCTGATCAAAACATATCCATGTTATACTTCTGAATGAAGATTTCAGTTGTTGTGATTGAGGCACTACATAAGAGAAGTGCTTTAGAAAAATAGATAGGGCTGACCCAACTTTGTTTTTGTTGTTATTGTTGTGTGCCTTCAAGTCATTTCCATACTATGGTGACCTTATCACAGGGTTTCCTTGGCAAGTTTGTTAGGAGAATGCTCGCCTTTGCCTTCCTCTAAGGCTGAGAGAGCATTATTTGCCCAAGGTTTCCATCACCAAGCAGGGATTTCAATACTGTCTTCAGAGTCATGCTCCAATGCCAAATTTAAACCTGCCAATCCAAAAAGCGAAACACTTCACCTGGTGCAATGTTAGATAATAATTAATTCTATTATTATTATTATTCTTTTATGATATATTTTTTAACATTTACCCAGTTCCACTGCAAGGTTTTATTTCATGCCACACCTTTATTAAAGTCTCTGTGCAGTTCACCAAATAACCAACATTAGACAAAATATCAGGAAGAAAAAAGCATGCTATTCCCAATTTGGAAAATCCTGTAACACCGTGCTGATATAACAACGCACAGTTACATACCTATGCAACAAGGAGTCCTCGGAGATGGTTTTGCAAGTTCCTTCCTTTGAAATAATAATAATAAATACAACTTTATTTCTAACCCGCATCCATCTCCCCGGAGGGGACTCGAAGCGGTTTATATGGGGCCGTGCCTGAACAACACATCACAAAATATCAACAACATTGAAAAATAAACACAATAAAAGCAATAAACACAATAAAATACTTATGTGAAAACACAACAGCACAAGTGGATCTTGGCACCTATTCTATGGCACCTGATATTTCTTGGCAATGTCCTATCCAAGTGCTAATCAGAGCTGACCCTGCTTAGCATCCAATATCAGACAATATCTGGTGCCTTTAGGTTATTTTGGTCCCGACATCTCACCAGTAGTGCTCAGAGGTGTGTCTACAGTATAGAATTAGTGCAGCTTGACGCCAATGTAACTGTAATGGCTCATTGCTAGTATATGTTGGTAAAGAAGGCCAAAGATCTTGGAAAACTACAACTCTTGTGATTCCATAGCATTCAAGCATGGCAGTTAAAGTTGTGTCAAACTGCATTAATTCCAAGGTGATTTCTTTCTGGGTACAAACTTCAACTTAAGATCCTTGCTTTACTCTCCTTTATTACAGTTCTGCTTTATACCAGACGGGGACAGGCTTTCAAACAGAGGATATTTTCTATTAGAAGTCTATCTTTTGACAACTCTTTAAATGGAAGATTATCCTTTGAGAAGTCAGGGATTCTTGTTTCACTCAGGCCCAGCTAGGAAAGAAATTGGTGGCAAATAAAGTGCTACCAAGCAGAGGAGAGAGAACAATCCATGCTAATTACCTCCCAAGAGGACCACTTTTGATATTGTCCTTGTTGTTACTTCTGAAGACTCAGACATGCATAGGATTGGATCCCTGGCACACATTGTACAAATTATAACCAGAATGAGCTGGTTTGTTAGTTTCCCAAAACCCAAGAGCCTCAAACTGTGCTTAATTCCAAAGTAAGCTAAAGAAGGAATAATTTCTGAACAGAAGTAAAGCATGAACTGTAGCAGAGCTTATATCCTGCAATAATTTGTACTGAATCAGATAAGGCAGTGTTTCTCAACCTTCCAAATGCAGCAACCCCTTAATAAGGCCCCTCATGTTGTGGTGACCCCCAACCATAAAATTACTTTAAATGCTTCTTCATAACTGTATAGTACTTCCCTTCTTGGCCTTTCTTCGCGAACGAAGATTCAGGAAGGACTCATCCCACGCTTTCTACAAGCGCGTTGATTATTCGGAGGTTGGATTTGTCCTTCGAGCCTGTGCAATGGATTTTTCTGGTGGAGCCCAGCGTGCACTGAACTGGCCTCACCCTTTAAACCAAAGGTTTGTCTGCCGGGGCCTAGCAAGCTGAGACGGTGGCAGCAAGGTCCTCAGGTCGTAGGTTTGATTCGAGTTTCTTTCTCTTAGATGGTTGACCTTACAGGGTTAAACAAGCACAATCTGCCCGGGTTTGAAATCAGTGTTTTCCTTCTCTTAGGATGGTTGCCAAAAGGCTAGAGAGCCCATCCTGCCCATTGACCCTTTTTGACAGACCCTTCGGTTGTGACCTGTCTGCCATGGGAGGCCCTACTGGTGGCTATTATGCCACCGCTAGCATAGCTCACAACTTCATTAGGGTACGCAAGCCTCTCCCCCATAACAAGGGGGCACCAACAGAGAGGTATAGTACAATATAGTAATATATAATATTGTGCTATGCTAATAATATAATATATTGTATGTATATATTTCTTGTAAGCCGCTCCAAGTCCCCTTCGGGATGAGAAGGGCTGCATATAAATGTCAGAAATAAATAAATAATGTAAATATCTGATATGCAGGATGTATTTTCATTCACTGGACCAAATTTAGCACAAATGCCCGATAAGCCTAAATTTGAATACTGGTGGGGTTGGGGGAGGGATTGATTTTGTCATTTGGGAGTTGTATTGCTGGGATTTATAGTTAGCCTAAAATCAAAAAGCATTCTGAACTCCATGTACAATGGAATTGAACCAAACTTAGCACACAGAACTCTCATGACAACAGAAAATACTGGAAGGTTTTGGTGGGCATTGACCTTGAGTTTTGGAGTTGTAGTTCACCTTCGTTCAAAGAGCACTGTGGACATAAACAATGATGGATCTGGACCAAACTTGGCACAAATACTCAATATGCCCAAATGTGAACACTGGTGGAGTTTGGGGAAAATAGGCCTTGACATTTGGGAGTTGTAGTTCTTGATATTTATAGTTCACCTACAGACAAAGAGCATTCTGAACCCCACAAATTATATAATTGTGCCAGACTTCCCACACAGAACCTGCAGTGACCCACAGGAAATACTGTGTTTCCCAATGGTCTTTGGCAACCCCTCTGATACCCCCTCATGCCCTCCAGGGGTCCCTACCCCCAGGTTGAGAAACACTGCGATATGGCATGAGCAGTCACTTGGAATGTGATAGTGTAAAGCAGACAGCCTTCTCTATGTGTGGAGTCTCCTCATGTTATCCAAAAGGTTTTTTTCCCAGCCTGCAGAAGTATATTGCGACTTTCCAAGGAGGATCGCCACATCAGACGACTGTGCTGCATGGAAGGAGAGCAGAGCTTGAAGCTGACAGAGCCCCCAAATGTGTTTATTTCAAACTATTTAAATTGGAAGAAGGCTTGTGGAGATTCATGGATGCAGTTTGCTGTGATTTGGGACTGGAGGAGGAGGGGAGAGGTAATTGGATTGAACAGCACATATTCTTAAGCATTTTAAAACGTTCCTCCCTCTGCAAAGTCATTTCCACAGTTACATATTTTTCTCCTACTCATCTTTTTCTCTATCTTTCTATGGATGCTATTTTGTAACAAACAGGAACAGAAGAATACAGAGGATCCCAACACCTTCAAAGGAGATCTTCTTGTCAACTTTATGCTGCTTGCTTCAACTATGGTTTCTCATGCTAGTCTGTCCTTTCTATCATTTGAACCTGAGATTTCATTCTATGTAGGGCAAGTTTTGGAAAAAGCCTCTAGAGATGCATGAAGATGAAAGAAAAGATGAAACAAAAAAATGATCCAAGGAGCAAAGGGAAATAGGAAATCACACACACAAAGTATATTAGAAAATTACATTTAGAGAAGGATTTTAGAAAAATATTCTAGATATGACAAAATGAGAACCAGAGTTCTGTTGCTGTATTAAAATCATTTGAATACATTATCATTGCAGTACTTGTTGTTAACGTCCAATAAATTGGCTTCAAAGGATGGCTATCAATGAATTAAAGATCCCTTTGGTCCTGAAACCTCAGGGCTGTGGCTTTCTTTGATCCACCTGTAATGTCTTCCTCCCACCCCCCACTGCCTTTCACTTTTCTTATTAGTATATTTTTCAGAGAATTATGTTGTATTGTGATATGTCCAAAGTACAACAGCCTTAAATTAGTGGTTTTGCTTCTGTTAAGGGTTCAGGTTTGATTCCCCCAGGGCCACTTCATTTGTTTTTAACTAACTATATAGATGTAAAAGTTTCCCCTTAACAATAAGTCTAGTTGAGTCTGGCTTTAGGGGGTGATGCTCATCTCTATTTCAAAGCCGAAGAGCCTGCATTGTCCGTAGACACCTTCTAGGTCAGAAGTGCTCATTAGGTAGGTTGCGATCTACTGGTAGATCGCGTAGGGCGGGAGGAAGGCTCCCGACGCCATCCAGGTGCAGAAGGAGGTTGGACTGGATGGCCCTTGGAGGTCTCCTCCTATACTAGGAACCCATTGTTGTTATTATTATCAGATGCTGAATGGCCATCTGTGAGGAATGCTTTGATTGTGTTTTTCCCTTATGGCAGGAGGAGGTTGGACTGGATGGCCCTTGGAGGGCTCCTTCTACTCTAGGAACCTATTGTTGTTGTTGTTATTATTATTGGTAGCAGAGGACGAATAAATATTATCATCATTATTATTACGAATAAATTCAGGGGCTTATTATACTCACATTTAGTTGGATTCAGTCTTAAAATATATTATATGGCTCTCACTGAAATAAATTTCCAAATATTTTGCTTTTATGGCTCTCTGAGTAGTGGGTAGGTAGATCATTTTGACTTGGTTGTTTTATAAGTAGCTCGCATGCTGAAAAAGTGTGAGCACCCCTGTTCTAGGTCATGTGGTTGGCATGGCTGTATGAAGCGCTGTTACCATCTGTCTGAAGCGTTACTTATTTATCTACTCACATTTGCATGTTTTTGAACTGCTAGGCTGGTAAAAGCTGGGGCTAACAGCAAGTTCAGCAAGTTCCGGTCAGCAAGTTCTACAGCTTAGCAGTTTAACCCACTGTGCCACCATGGCCCCTTTTTAGCTTTTCATGGTAACTCACAAAACTCTTATCCAATACCACAGTACAAATGAATTGATTTATTTCCTGTTAGCCTTCTCCACTACCCACATTTCATGCCCCCAATGGTGCAGTGTGTTAAACCCTTGTGCTGGTAGGACTGAAGGTAGCAGGTTCGAATCCAGGGAGAGGGTGGATGAGCTCCCTCTATCAGCTCCAGCTCCCCATGCGGGGACATGAGAGAAGCCTCCCACAAGGATGGTAAAACATCAAAACATCCAGGCATCACCTAGGCAACATCCTTGCAGACAGCCAATTCTCTCGCACCAGAAGTGACTTGCAGTTTATCAAGTCGCTCCTGACACACACACACACACACACACACACACACAAATATCCAAGATCTTTTCTAGTTCCTTTGTTTTCCAAGTCTTTGTCATCTTTTGATTTCTTGACCAAAGTTTCCCTTTGGATAAATGACTGAACACTGATACAAAGAAAATCTTGAACTAGTTTGATGTCTACATCATCCACTTTAAACTTTTGTAAGCCATCCTAATTTAGACTTCTTAATAAATACTTTCTAGGTCAGTGTTTCTCAACCTTCTTAATGCTTCGACCCCTTACTACAGTTCCTCATGTTGTGGTGACCCCCAACCATAAAATCATTTTTGTTGCTACTTCATAACTGTATTTTTGCTACTGTTATGAATCGTAATGTAACTATCTGATATGCAGGATGTATTTTCATTCACTGGACCAAATTTGGCACAAATACCCAATACACTCAAATTTGAATACTGGTGGGGTTTTTTTTTGGGGGGGGGGGGGGTTGATTTTGTTATTTGGGAGTTGTAGTTGCTGGGATTTATAGTTCACCTACAATCAAAGAGCATTCTGAACTCTTCCAATGATGGAAATGAGCCAAACTCACAGAACTCCCATGACCAACAGAAGATACTGGAAGGGTTTGGTGGGCATTGACCTTGAGTTTTGGAGTTGTAGTTCACCTATATCCAGAAAACACTGTGGACGCAAACAATGATGGGTCTGGACCAAACTTGGCAGGGATACTCAATATGCTCAAATGTGAACACTGGTGGAGTTTGGGGAAAATAGACCTTGAAAATTGGGAGTTACAGTTTCTGGGATTTATAGTTAACACACAATAAAAAAGCATCCTGAACTCTTGCAACGATTGAATTGAACCAAACTTGGCACACACCCCTCTCATGACCAACAGGAAATACTTTTTCTGATGGTCTTTGGTGACCCCCTCTGACACCCCCTCGTGACTCCCCCCAGGGGTCCCAACCCCCAGGTTGAGAAACACTGTTCTAGGTGAAGACTTGATCGTAGAAGGGATTTGGTAGACCACGTCTGTGTATCATATGGGCCGAGTTACTTGTTTCTTATTTTGACTTGAAAAGTCTGAATGAACAATTAGAGTGTAAGTTTGTATGAGGTTGTTTTTGAAATGGTTGAATATCTGGAAAACATGATCATATCCTAGTTGCTTTTGAGAACTGGTGCTTTTAGCTATTTCAAACAGATGTGAAACATGGATTCCAGTAGAGTCAAGAGTTCAAACTTTTCATTTCAGATGTCACCCATGCTAAAAACAGAATGTGTAGGCGTACTCGGTAACAAAATTTCCTATATTTTGCAGATGAAAATAGGTGCTGGAAATGGGGAAACATGTAACCCCATTTGCACAAGCATCCATATGCCTTCAGGGTTCAATAGAAGCAGAGACTGGGAGTTTGGGTTCCCTGCTGTGTTCCCTCTTTATGTTGTCTGTTCTCTTGTTTCCCCATTTTTAGACTCATACTCTCTGGCTTAACTTCACTTCCTCCCACACACCCCTTTTTCTCTTCTCTCTTACTCATGAAGTCAGTGATAGCAAGCCCTAACTTTTCTCCCTTCCAAGTATGTAGTTCACTGTAATAGCAGATTTACCCCCTGAGGGATGGTCTTTCGCTTATATCAAATACCCGCTTCCAAATAGGCCAGTGTTTCTCAATCTTCCTAATGCCTCAACCTCTTCATACAGTTCCTCATGCTGTGGTGACCCCCAACCATAACATTATTTTCATTGCTACTTCATAACTGTAATTTTGCTACTGTTGTGAATTGTAATGTAAATATCTGATAAGCAGGATATATTTTTATTCACTGGACAAAATTTGACACAAATATGCCATCTGCCCAAATTTGAATATTGGTGAAGTTGGGGGGGTGGGGTGTTGATTTCGTCATTTGGGAGGTGTAGATGCTGGGATTTATAGTTCACCTACAATAAAAAAGCATTTTGAACTCCACGTACAATGGAATTGAACCAAACTTGGCACACTGAACTCCCATGACCAACAGAAAACACTGGAAGGGTTTGGTGGGCATTGACCTTGAGTTTTGGAATTGCAATTCACCTACATTCAGAGAGCACTGTGATAGATCTGGACCAAACTTGGCACGAATACTCAATATGCTCAAATGTGAACACTGATGGAGTTTTTGGGGAAAGAAACCTTGACATTTGGGAGTTGTAGTTGCTGGGATTTATAGTTCACCTACAATCAAAGAGCATTCTGAATCCCACCAATAATAAGATTGGGTAAAACTTCCCACACGAAACCCCCATGCCTTCAAGGGACTCACTGGCATGAACCCCCCTCCCGCCTCACATGCTCTCCCTTGCCCACACATGCACACCATGCTGCCATGCACAGAGCATGCCTATTCTCCCCTCCCCACATGGAGTCTCAGAAACAGCCATCCCCTTGGCTGGGAGGCCAGCTGAGAGGCTGGCCAATCACAGCAGAGAAGGGTTTTTGGTGGGAGGATATGCTTTTACTTTCTGCGATGTTATTCTCTTTACAAGAAAGTTGTCTATCCCAGAGTGAAGAAATATTTCTAATGAGTTAGATGATAACCTGCAATAAGCTGTAATGGAGGTGTTTTCTTTCTTGGGGGGGGGGGGGGCTCATAACATCCATGGTTTAAATTCAATACTTTTTTGGTGAAACCGGAATGTCTTATCCTACTGAAATCTCAGTCTGAACAATGAAAAAGAAAGAAGAGTCACGGGCTGTTTCATGCTGCCCCAAGGAAGGATTCCTTTGCAATATCTTTTGCATTTTTTCCTCAGGTACAATATTTGAATTGGTCATTTGAGGAAACATTTGCCTATATTTTCCTGCAGCATAGCGATTACAGAAATGAAAACTTGTTAGCAATTCTGGGGGTTATCTTTCTGGCCGGATAATTGGCACATAATGACCAGTTGGAGAACCAGAGTAATGAGTTAAAATAACCTTTTCATTTAGAAAAATAGCATTCCAAGTATTTGTGTCTCCAGTCTCAAGTTCAAAGTCAGGATATGCTAAGAAATATCCCACCAGAATTGGTTTAACCATCACCAATACCACAGCTATCTCAAGATGTTGTAACTGTAACAGAATATGTGAGTTCATATTCTAAACCCATTTACAAGGGAATAAATCCCACGAAGTACAGTGGGATTTACAGTATGTATGGATAATATTGCTACAGCGTGTTCTGTTCTGCTGAGAATTGATTGCATTACTGAAGGACAGTGAATCAGAATCCGAAACAGCAGTGGCCAGGCCATTTATAGCCCCAGGGTCCCAGAAAAACAAGTTCGGACTTTGTGATGTGTCCTTTTTACAGCCTACTGAATAACAAAGGGAGAATAAAGAAAAAAAAAAAAACAGGCTGCCCTGCCTCACTTTGGGCTTTGTCCCTGCCCACTACTAGTGTTAGCTCAATTCATCAAAATAGGTATCAGTGGTTCCCAACCTTTTTTGACCAAAGCCCACTTGACTAGGGTCCACTTTGACCAGTGTCCACTTAACCAGGACCCACTTTGACCAGGGCCCACTTTACCAGGGCCCACTTAACCAGGACCCACTTTGACCAGGACCCACTTTGACCAAGGCCCACTTTGACCAGGGCCCACTTTGACCAGGGCCCACTTAACCAGGACCCACTTTGACCATGTGCCACTTGACCAGGTTCCACTTTGACCAGGGCCCACTTGACCAGGGTCCACTTGACCAGGGTCCACTTTGGCCAGGGCCCACTTGCCCAGGGCCCACTTGCCCAGGGCCAGCTTGCCCAGGGCCCACTTTGACCAGGGTCCACTTTGGCCATGTTCTACTTGACCAGGCTCCACTTTGACTAGGGCCCACTTGACCAGGGCCTATTTTGACCAGGGTCCACTTGACCAGGGCCTATTTTGACCAGGGTCCACTTGACCTGGGCCTATTTTGACCAGGACCCACTTAACCAGGGTCCACTTGAACAGGGTCCACTTGACGGGGGATTACTGTGACCAGGGACTACTCTCCAACATTAGTACCAAAAGGGAAGGGCTCGTTAGCTCTGCAGAAAGGAGCGGAAATAAAATAAAATAACATAGATTAAACAAATAAAGAGGAAGGAGGTTTGTGGACCAGATTTTCATTCTTGCATCCCACTGCTGGGCCACAGCCCACAGGTTGAGAACCACTGCTTTACAGTAGATTACCTGCAACAGAAAATGGCCTTCAACAAAAAAAGTTTCCAACTCTACAGTTTAGCAGTGTTTATCATCTGGATAGAATATTATGGAAAACTGAAAGTAGATTATTGGTTGCCGTGTGCCCCAGTGTACTAGACCAGTGGTTCCCAAACTTCGGTTCCTTGATGCTGCTGGACTGCAAGCCCTATACTCCCTAACTAGTCAGTTATAGTCCAAGAATATCTGAGAATCTAAGGCTGAAAATTTCTGCAGAGCAATGTTTCTTCAGGATCTGGTTCCTACTCAGATGTGTGACTAAAAAAGGGGCTGAAAGCCAAGAAAAAGACTAAAAAATACTGAAAGTACAATCTTTCACATCTATTCAGAGGTAGGTTTTTCACTTAATACAACAATGTTAGTCCCATTGTTGGATAGCATTTTAATATAACTTGTATAATGTGTGTGTGTGCATTTTAAAGGCTTCTCCCTCCGATTCTCCCAACACAAATGAGCAAAAATACCTGTGTGTAGTAGACTTTTAAAAATTAGCCTCTATTGGTCATCTTGGTACTAGCTTTCCATAGTAGTGAGATTGTATGCTTTTGTGAGACAACAGAGTATGCTAATAGTAGCACTGCAACTTGTAGGAGGCTAGATATGTCAAACAGCAGCAGCAGTGAAATATGACATTGGCAGAGGATCTCTCATTTATGGTTTAAGGCAACCCTAAGGCAAACCTAGCTTGTGGTTTTCCTGGTAAAATTGTCACCATTGTTACTGCTAAAGGTACAGTACAAAAGAAGGCAATGATAAACCAACCCTGACACTTTTTAACTTGAAAATCTAATAATGAGACAATCCAATACGAAACAAGAGTTAGTGTTGGATTATGAGATTTCTTGGTCAGAAGGAACTCAATGAGCTACTGGAGAAGAGGATAGGACACCTATGAGTAGTACCATGTCCAATGATGAAACTGGACTCCAGCTGCTAAAGCTGTATCACATAAGTAGTAGGAACATGGGATGTGATGATGTCTGAAATCTCGGGGTTCGCATTTCCTGGCATGGCAGTTCCAAATCTACTTCCAATGATGATAAGCAGAAACCAAGGGCAGGATCAGAAGCCATTTTATTGCTTCAATGGCCATAGCTTGCTGCCAGGGAAAATCTCCCAAATCTGACATAGATCATGGTTAGAAACATGGACATTTTATATACATTTGAAGAATGGACATTTGCTGTGATTTGTGTAAATAATGATCCATAGATACAGCCATACTTGGTGAAAAAAGTTGAAATATTATTTGTCTCAATAAAGTGGACAGGGCATGTTTCATCAAATCATTACAAAGGACAGGGATGCCACACCATCGGTGGGATAGACTCAGGCTACTTCTACATCACTATTTATGACCTTCTCACATGGCTGCCGGAATCGCCATGCATTGTTAAGGTGCATGGGGAACCCGGCGCCATGTGCCCTGCATCACCTGGCTCCTGATTTAGGTGATTCAATGGGGGGGTAAGTGTGCACTGCTTCCCCCCATAGCTTCCTATGGCACATGGGAAGCCTCCTGTGTTGCTGTGGTGGCGGCATGCACCAGCTCCGACCTACATCACCCACGGAGCTTAGGGAGCCAGTGGGCTCCGTGGATGACTAGGGCATATGTTACTAAAATTAGCCCTTTGTGATGAAGTTGTTAATCTGAGTCATGATATGGATTAAAGAAAACTGGGTTTTTTTGCAGAGTGCTTACACAGACATCTCATGAACAAATTCCACAATGGGATTGTGGGTCAATCCAATCAAAATAATGGTTTTTCTTACTATCTCATCCTGTGGGATGATAAGAGTCAGCTCTGGAGAAAAGCAAGGCAAAATAAGTAAAATTGAATGTTCCTATGGAAACCTTGTTGTTTCCTCTCCAGGAGGTGCTTGTTTACTTTCTGGTCAAGCTTGTATCCTGTTTATCTCTCTGAATCCTTTAGTGCTAGCCCTGTCCTCACAAGTGCTCCACATTTTGATCTCAGATTCCTGCTCTGCATGGTATATGTGGTCTGTCCCAAAATTAATGATGATTTTTCTTCGTGGGCCCTGTGAATCCACACTTATGAAGTCTGCGCGCCAGGTGCAGGCCCAACGGAAACTTTCCAGTTTGAATTTTTCAAGTTTTGGTGGTAGCTCCGCCCAGACCACGTCGAAGACTTCGACAACGAGACTCTGCACGGTGACCACCAAGACAGTGCAGCCCGTCCGGTCCCGACGGCCGTCGGCGACGTCGGTCACCTCTGGCTTCTCCCAGAGATCAGCCGTGTCGGTGGCTCCCTCGTCGAAGGCCATGCAGATTGCCTTCAAGAGGTCGAGCGAAGAGGCTCGACGCATGAAGACCCAGGCAATCCCACCAACTCCAGGGAAGACCCTTGACTTGGCTGCTTCACGACCACCTCCTCCGAAGAGGAGTAGGGTCGTGTCTTCTTCACCCTCTTCCAGAGCTGCCACGTCGGGCACCTCTTCATGCTCAACGTCCCCCGCCAGTCCACTCACGGTGGAGAGCTCGACCGTGCAGATCGAGGAACGACGCCCATCGCCAGGGGACTCGGTACAAACTGTAGTCCAGATTCCCCCAGGGCAGTCGTCGGTGCGGCAGCTATTCGTAACAGCTACACCGGAGAAGGGACGGCAGACCATGAGGCTCCAGCAGGCGCCAGCAACGAAGCGACCCACCCCGTCGACGGTGTCCGTCGCCCCTCCGCTCACGACTGCCTCGGCAACTACCATGATGGCCCCACTTCCAGCTTCAACCGAAGTAGCTGGCCAATCCTGCTCGGAGGGTGAAATCGAGGAGGACGACCCGCCTAGATCTGTGGTGTCTGGGTCAGTCCTCTCCCTGGGCATGGACCGTACCCCCCCATTATTTTTTTTAAAAAAATGTTTTATTGAACATACATGCAATTACCTTCTAAATACACCTCTTGTGATCGAATATTGTAATTCCAGTGTTGCACCACTCTTCATAGCAATGGAGAATGTCTTCGTGTGAGTAATGCTCAAACCCATCATGTTTTCAAGTTTCCAAAAATGCTGTCCTTTGAGGTGGGTTTTGAGCTTGGGGAAAGAAATCACACAGAGTCAAGTCAGGGCTGTACAGTGGGTGGGTAATCGTTCAGAGCAGCTTTCATATGAAGAGCCACAGTGCTCTCAGTTTTTGAAGTTAAAGAATGCTGCTCCAAACTCCTCTGCATTTTCACCCATGATAAAACACAAAGACCCTTCCAGACAGGCCCAAAAATGTGGGGCCTGTTGGGCCTTTACCTGAGGCGTCCAAACAATGCCTCAGATAAAAGCAAATTAATTCAGAACAAAGAAGGGTTTACCTGCTTTGTCCAAAATTAATTAGATACCCCAGTAGATCTGGGCCTTCCTGAAAGGCCAGGTCTAAGGGATATTGGGCCTGTGGGGTAGTCCTGAGTCTACTCGGGGGTGTAGATGGGGATGAGTTCCAAAGCCATCTCACACCTTTTGGACTCCTGGAGCCCCAAGGTGGAAGATGATGCCCACCCCGTCTCCCCAAACATCCCCCAAAAGCTCTAAAAACTTTAAAAAACATACCGGGTCGCCATTATGATGCCCCCGGAGTCCTCCTGGCACATAGAAATGATGCACTAGGAGACCATCAAGGAGGGGGGCACATCATTTCTACATGCCAGGAGGACTCTAGGGCAACCGTAATGGCAGCCTGGTAAGTTTTTAAAAGGTTTTAGGCCTTTTGAGTGGGGTGGGGGTGGGAGGGTTCGGGTGGCTAGATACCATCCCAGTAGTTACCAGCATATAGTGACCCCACCGGAAAAGCCTGGGAATTTTGGGGTGTATATGGATTTAAACCCATGTCAAAATGGGTTCTTTAAACCCGGTTCGGTATGGGTTTAAACCATATCTGGAAGCACCCAAAAACTACTACATGGTTTGCTAATGTACCCACTGCTACAAAGGGCTAGACTCAACTGAGAAGGGTCAAACTCTATGCCTGGGTTCCCCCTCCATCTGCCTTAACCTCCACTTTTCTTTTCTGGCCTTCCTGTTCTGATAAAAAATTACTTTTCATAGATTCATAGAATAACAGAGTTGGAAGAGACCACATGAGCCATCTAGTCTAACCCCCTGCCATGCAGGAAACACACAATCAGATTTTTGGGACAAACCACATATACAGTGATTGGCTTCAGTGGATTTTATGGCATGATCTGGAATTTCCTGTGAGGTACTTTTGACATGCTGTTTCCAGCTGGATTTGTGTTGCAGTACATATTGGGCACAAAAGTTTTGTAGACACCCTGACCAGCCTCAAACCAGATTTTAGTGCCTGTATAAAAAGGCCCTACGTTGAGAAATTTGACTGAATTTGCAAAACTCACTATAAGTTGAAGTAACAACAACAAACACTAAAACAAAAATTGCCAGCTTCAGATACAAAGAAAGCACCCTTGAAGAATGATGGTACCACTGAACTCCAAAGACGTATGAAGATCTGACAGGTGCATATGGAACACGGGACAAAGAAAAAAGCGGGCACAGCAATTTAAGCAAACAAGCATTTGAGAGGCAGAATTTAAAAAGAAAAAGTAAAACACACGCACACACACAGAAACAAAAAACACCCATCCCAACAAAATAGATAAAAAGGCAGAGTATTAAATGGTGCTTAAAGGGAAATATAATAATAATAATCTTTATTTATACCCCGCCACCACCTCCCCAATGGGGACTCGAGGCAGCTAACATGAGACCAAGCCCTTTTAAAAATACAACACAACACAATAAAATACAGAATACAAAAACCAAAATTACATCCGAAAATAAATTACAATAACAAAATGAAATAATAAAGCAAATTCACACAGTATAAAAACCAACAGGATGGGCAGGCCAAATGGACAAGATAAAATGGAAAAATGATAAAACCCTGGGTGAGGTAGGCATAAAAGTATGTATGTGAGGGGAGCCCAAAGAAGATAAAAACAGTGGGGTAAGACTTCCAGTTTATGATGGGGGAAAGTGCATCATAGGGGCAACACCATAAATGGGGGGAACATAGAGATGAGAAAAATGGTAATCACTCTCCAAAGGCACACCGGAAGAGCCAGGTTTTCAGGTTTTTCTTGAAGTCTGCTAAGGAGGGGACTTATCTAATCTCACCAGGTAGTGAGTTCCAAAGACGGGGAGCCACAGCAGAGAAGGCCTCCTCCCTTGTTCCCACAAGTATTGCCTGGGATAAAGGAAGCAGTGAGAGGAGGGTCCCCCCAGAGGATCGGAGAGATTGTTCAGGTTGGTGATAGGAGAAGCAGTCACGAAGGTAGGCGAGTCCCAAACCATTTAGGGCTTTATCGGTTATGACCTGTAGCTTGAATTGGGACCAGAAAATGAACGGCAGCCAGTGGAGCTCCTTAAACAGGGGGGTTGACAGCTCCCTGTAATTCGCCCTAGTTATTAATCTGGCTGCCGCACATTGGACCAATTGAAGTTTCCGGGCCATCTTCAAGGGAAGCCCCACATTGAATAAATTGCAACCATCCAGTCTGGAGGTAACTAAGGTATGGAGACTTTTATGGCCAGATGAGATATGTGAATTGTATGTTCTCCACCTAGTTCTAAAACTACACACACACACACACACACACACACACAGAATATCTATCTATCTTGTTGTAATGTTGTTGTAAGTTCTTCGGGCTGTATGGCCATGTTCCAGAGCATTCTCTCCTGATGATTTACCTGCATCTATGGCAGGCACTCTCAGAGGTTGTGAGGTTTGTTGGAAACTAGGAAAATGGGGTTTATATATTTGTGAAATGTCCAGGATGGGAGAAAGAACTCTTGTCCGTTTGAGGTAGGTGTGAATGTTTCAATTGGCCACCTTGATTAGCATTTGATGGACTAGCATTTTCAAGGTGTGGCTTCTTACTACCTGTGGAAATCTTTTGTTGCAAGGTGATTAGCTGTCCCTGATTGTTTCTTGTCCAGAGTTCTCCTGTTTTTGAGTGTTGTTCTTTATTTGCTGTTATGAGTTTAGAGTTTTTTAAAATACTGGTAGCCAGATTTTGTTCATTTTCATGATTTCTTCCTTTCTGTTGAAATTGTCCACATGCTTGCGGATTTCAATGGCTTTTGTGTAGCTTGACATGGTGGATGTGAGAGTGGTCCAGCATTCCTGTGTTCTCAGATAATATGCTGTGCTCAGGTTGGTTCATCACGTACTCTGCTACGGCCGACTTCTCTGGTTGAACTAGTCTGCAGTGCCTTTTATGTTCCTTGCTTTGTGTTTGGGCAATGCTGTGTTTGGTGGTCCCTTTGTAGGCTTGTCCACAGCTGCATGGTATGTGGTAGACTCCTGTAGAGGTGAAAGGATCCGTCTTTTCCATTGCTGAACTTAGCATTTGTTGGATTTTCTTAGTGGGTCTGTAGATAGTATGTAGGTTGTGTTTCCTCATCAGCTTCCCTATGTACTCAGTGGTTCCTTTGATGTATGGCTTCAACTGATATATATAGCTTCAACTGTAAAACAGCTTTCAAATCTTATAGTTTTAATGGACTTAGAAAGGAGAGCCCAACTTGTCTTAGATGTGGACTCACATTAATGTTGAGTAAACTTCTGATTATTGAATAGATTTGCCAATGTTATGAAATCCAAGTGTCTTCGAGGACTGTGGCTGGTGCAGAAAAAGAAGTGACATGGTTCCTTACAGCTGTAATTCCATGGTAAAGAAATGACTTCTTAACCCACTCATTTTTTCCCTTGCAACCTTATCAGCCCAGGCTGTGCTCTTGGCCAGCTATTGCTTAGTCATATCAGACTGTGCTTGTCACTACTTGGGAGAGAAGTCTACAAATATCTTCTTAAGTTCTAATGGAGGAGGAGAAAGATCATGGAAGAAGATGAAGAAGAAGAAGGTATTGGGAGAGAGGGAAAGCCCCCCACCACACCCACTATATTGTAAGCCAATAAGATTTATACTGAGGATTTCACAGAGAACTTCAGAATCAGATTTCCACAAGTTGAGTATTCCTTACTTGGATTTCCGATCTCTTAAATACTCCAAAACTGTCCACATGATTGGTTGAGATTGTGACACCTTTGTTTTTCTGATGGTTCAACGCACTCAAGCAGTGTTTCATACATAAAATCATTAAAACATTGTGTATCAAATTACCTTCAGGCTATTTATATAAGGTGAATATGAAATATAAATTATTTTTGTGTCCTATCACCAAGATACCTCATTAGGTATATATATGCAGATTTAGGTCCCAAGAATGTTGCATAAGAGAAATCCCAATTTGCAATGAGAATTAGCACAAAATTATTTTACAGCTAGATTTTATTTGTTCCAAAAGACATGTTGCTCATGTCCCCCTCGACGGATTGTCATCTTGTCACCTTGCAGAGAGTGTTTGAGCACTGGGATATTCCTAAGGATCCCAAGGTGCTTGTCCTCCCAGCCCCGTATACACCAGAAAAATGTGGACTTTCTACAGACATCACACTCATCTCCTGGAATGATTCCATCAGTGTTACCTCCAAAAAATCCTGCAAATCTCTTGGAAAGACAGGTGGACAAATATCAGTGTGCTGGAAGAAGCAAAGACCACCAGCACTGAAACGATGCTCCTATGGCATCAACTCCACTGGACTGGCCACGTTGTCCAAATGCCCGATCAAGTCTCCCAAAGCAGTTACTCTACCCCCAACTCAGGAATGGAAAACACAATGTTGGTGGACAGGAAAAGAGATTTAAAGATGGGCTTAAAACCAACCTTTAAAAGTATGGCATAGACACTGAGAACTGGGAAGCCCTGGCCCTTGAGTGCTCTAACTGGAAGTCAGCCATGACTAGCAGTGCTGCTGAATTCAAAGAGGCATGAATGGAGAGTGAAAGGGAGAAACTTGCCAAGACGAAGAAGCATCAAGCATCACTGAGAGCGCCAGATCCGCTAGGGCGCACTGCCGCCGGCTGCTAACTCTGCCTCCACACCTGCTGGAAACAGGCACAGAGGAGGGACAGCACCTCTTCCTGGAGGCTGACGGGATGGCCTTCTGCCACCTCTGTGCCTTCCTCCGCCCCGCCCCGCCCCGCCCGGACCAGGCCACACACCCACCCCGCCGCACCACGCCCTCCTCCAAGAGCTGGCCCGCAGGTGCCACCTACAGCCATGCCCCCTCCAGGTGACACTCGCCCCCACCCATGTGCCTCCCAAGGGCACTGCCCACCACCACCACTGGGTAGCCAGGGCCCCCCCGCGCCTGCTCCAGGTTTGGTTTGGGGGGGGGGGGAATAATTTTCACTTACCTTGTAAAATTACCTTGGGCCGCCTCTGACCAGGACCGCCTTCCATTTGGAAACCAAAGCTCTCACTGTGGAAGATGTGACTCAAGAAAAGGGCTCCACAGTCACGTACACATATCTATCACTAGGACACTACACTTAGAAGGCCATCATACTCGGACAATGAGGGATCGCCTAAGTAAGTATGGTACTCATGTGGTTCTGGATCAGCTAGCCATTCTGTAGATTCTGCAGCGACCAACATGGAACCATATCATTTAGTAAACATGTACATAGTAGCAGAAACACATTAGAGCATGCATACTATTTTAGAATTTCTCTCAACACACTTGGTACATTTCAGCAGGTGAGGAGGTTGCCTACCTTCCTGCTGCCAACTTCTGATCATCAGTCATTGTTTGCCTTTCTCCTTGCTTTCCTTCTCCAACCTGGCCAGCAGTGTGCAATGCAACCCCTCCTTCCTATTTTCTGTCATGAATGACAAAAAGAAGACAGAAGGGACTTCAGCTTCCCCACGAAGGATCCATATGTGTTTGTGTTAGGAGGGAATGTGTTCTTGTGCTGTTTCAGAAACACAGACTACATTGATCCTCAAATACCAGCAAGGATTTATGACAGTGCTCCTTGGAGGGGCTTGTTTTTTTTTCTTCGGGGGCTGAGTTTCTAAAAGGAATAGCAAAGTATTGTCTCCTTCTTTTCAGTTACTTTGGCTTTTTCTAGTCTCAGGGAATCTTAAAGTAGAATTGCGGCCTTTCCAAATTATTATCGTTTCATTCGAGAACAGTATTTGTGTAGAAAAGCTATTTCCAATGAAATAAAATAATTTTGTATGCATTTTTTAACAAGAGCTGATGTGATGTAGTTTTTTGTTGTTGTTTATTCATTCAGTCTTCGTGACCTCCTGGACCAGTCCACACCAGAGCTCCCTGTCAGCCATCACCACCCGCAGCTCCTTCAAAGTCAAGCCAGTTACTTCAAGGATACCATCCATCCATCTTGCCCCTCTTCCTTTTTCTTTCCATTTTCCACAGCATCATTGTCTTCTCTAAGCTTTCCTGTCTCCCCATTATGTGCCCAAAGTACTTCATCTTTGCCTCTAATATGCCTCCCTCCAATGAGTAGTTGGGTTTTATTTCATAGAGTATGGACTGGTTTGATCTTCTTGTGGTCCAAGGCGCTCTCAGAATTTTCCTCCAACACCACAGTTCAAAAGCGTCTATCTTCCTTCCAGGGGCAGATGAAGGTAATTTAAAATGGTAAGCGAACATTATTTCCCCCCCCCCCCAATCGCTTGATAACAACAGGTATAAGCAGGGCTGGACTAAGGTAATTTAAAATGGTAAGCGAACATTATTTTGGCGCCCCCTCGCTCTCCGGCCTCGTGGAGCGTGCGCATGCACGCCGGGCGCGCATGTGCTGGGCCAGCTAGTTCTGCGCATGCGCCATTGCTGCGGAGGGACTCCAGATGGACCGAGATACCAATCGCCCTAAGTGAGGCCGAAGAGGAGGAACTTTTTGCACCCGGGATGGAGCTGGGCCATTTTGGGCGATTGGCGTCTCAGTCCAGCTGGAGTCCCTTTGCAACAATGGCACATGCGTGGAACCTGGCGGCCAGATGCGCCCCTGACTACATGGCGCCCTAAGCGGGTGCTTACTTTGCCTAATGGTAAATCCGCCCCTGCTTCCTTCGCACAGTCTTACTTATGATTCAGCTCTTGCATCCATAGGTTACTATGGGGAATACCATTGCCTTGATTATGTGGATCTTTGTTGCCAGTATGATGCCTCTACTTTTCACTATTTTATCAAGATTGGTCATTGCTCTCCTCCCAAGAAGTAACTGTTTTCTGATTTTCTGGCTGCGGTCTGCGTCTGCAGTAATCTTTGCATCTAGAAATACAAAATCTGTCACTGCCTCTACATTTTCTCTGTCTATGCCAGTTATCAATCAGTTTTGTTGCCATAAACGTGGTTTTATTTTGTAATGTGTTGTTAAATGCATATTAAGTCATTAATTAATTGTAAGTGGTCTTTTGAGAGGGGAAGAGAGTGTTGCAGTGTTGGATCTGGTCGAGAGAGAGATATATTTTACACTGGTTTGCGGAGTCGGTTTCCGAGCAGTTGTTGTAGAGATTAGACAAGAGTAGGGCCAGAATTTGTGAATTGTTTGGTTTGGACATTATGGGTGACTTAGAATAGCAATATCAGGCAAGACTATAATATTGTCATTGTAAACTGACCACAAGTTGACCTCAATTTATCGCAACCCTATAACTGTAATGCTTCCAAGTTTCCTGTCATCAACTACACTACAGACTTCCTTGACTGAGTCGAACCAGCTGTAACACAGTCCTCCTCTTTTTCTTCTACCTTGCAAAGCATTTTTGTCTTTTCTAGTGAGTTATGTCTTCTCATGATATGGGCAAAGTACACTAGTCTCCGTTTAGTTAGCTTGACTTTTAGGGCTAAACCATAATACAAAAGGAAGAGGTCAACTGCAACTGCAGTGTTTCAGTACACAAAGTAATCTTTCTGCTTTAGTTTCGTGCTACAGGTAAATACATTCCCAGCTACATAGTATTTATTCCTAGAGCAATGCATAAAAAGTTTATTTCAGAGAACAGGAATCCAAAATCATAGCTGTAAGCTTCACTGAGAACTAAAGTGTTTCAGGAGAAAGGGAAATGGGGGCTGGAGGGAGGAAGGGGGGGCATCCCACTCCTTTGGGCTCTAAGAGCCCAAAGAACTGGGATGGCTTTGGGTATTAGTCTTGAAGTTGCAGCCAAATCACATTATTGCTTTATTGCTTTATTGTGTCACAAGTGAAATGAGAATGCAGTTATAATGTATAGAAAAATCACAAAAAAGTTAAAAACTTGGCATTATACTAAATTTCCTTCAACAAGAAGCTGACCACTTTGAGTGCCTCTGGTGTCGCTGTAAGAAGTGGTCTGTGGTTTGCTCTTCTCCACACTCACATGTCATGGACTCCACTTTGTAGTCCCATTTCTTTAGGTTACCTCTGCATCTCGTGGTGCCAGAGCTCAGTCTGTTCATCATCTTCCAAGTTGCCAAGTGTCACGACTTGACACTGCAGATTATTTTATTAACACTCCCGGTAATTACTGCCACCAACCTGATATGTAATCAGGATTTACTTTATTAACTAAGATCTTTAATTATGCTCCTTAACACCAAATCACCCACTGTAAGGAAAACTGAAAAGACAGAAAGATGGAGGCTTGTGAAAGTTAATAAGAAAGAAATTTATTAACTACCAAACAGGCTAACAAAATACACAGATCGTATTGGCTCTTCAGTGAGGCAACAAGAGCGTACGGTTACAAAAACGAATAGTTAATTATTAGCGTGATGGTTAACTGGATCTAAAATAGGTGCTGGTGCGTAATGGTTTCTATATAAAGGCTATTGCTTCTACTTTAGATCTTAAATTCAGTTCCACAGACAGTACTAAGACTTGTCCCCCCAACTCCCCAACTAATAATTAAACTAGAGGGTAGCTGATGTAACTAACTGGAACCTCTATACCATAGACAGTTCCCTGAGTCTTGTTAACAGTATGCCAATGTACTAGATTAGCACCACAGCCTCAGAGCCCCACCTGCCTTCCTATCACAAGAGACGACAACGTGATCTAACTGACTATTCCCAGTCAGTCCTTCTGGCTCTAAACTAAAGCGTCACCACTGGAATCTCTCCTGGCCCTAAGAGCTGTCAGTGCTAGGTCTTGACCCCCTTAGTCCAGCCTATTCCCTTGTGGTGGTTAGCTATAGATTAGACTGTCAGTCTCTATTGCAGAGGCTCTGATGATACTCCCCCAGAAACCTCGCTCAAGACTCCTCAGGCTCAGATGTTTCTTATCTGCAGCCTGGCAGAAGACAGAGGAGCCTCAGATGCTTCTCATCTGAAGCCTCCTACAAGATAAGACTAAAATCTTTCTGACAGGAATCCTTCTCCTAGTCAGCTCAACTCCTCCCCTCTGGCACCCAGCCAATCACAGGGAAGAAACTGTATCTGAGCAGAGTGACTCTAAGGCCACACCCCCTCTCTCTGGCTCTGACCTCCTGATGGCTGCTAGCTGAAACTTCCTTACTAAAATGGATGCCAGCTATTTCCAAACAGGGATCCAGACTTCCAAGCAGGATTCGGCCTGCTTAGGACGGGTGAGTCCTTACACCAAGCCATCTGTAAGACCAGGAGGGAATTTCTCTTCGGATATCAGCCGCTGATTGAGATTCCAGGTTTTAACTTGCTACTTTGGGACTCTTACTTGCTGAGGTGTTCCTGTGAGTATCTCTGTAGATCTTAGGAAGCTATTTCTTGATTTAAGGCATTGGCTTGCGGGCTGATATCTGAACAGAGGATGGGCCGGAGATGTCAATTCCTTGATCCTTTCATTACAGGCTGCTACTTCCTGATGAATGTCAGGTGGTGCAATACTGGCTAAACAGTATAATTTCTCCAGCAGTGTAGGGCATAGACATCCTGTGATAATGTGCATGTCTCATTAAGAGCCACATCTACTGTTTTAACGTGGTGAGATGTATTCCACACTGTAAAAAAAGTGTGTTTTTACAGCCACAGTTTGCAAAAGGTTTAGTTGCACTGATTGGTCCTTAGCACCTGCCAATCATCATTAGCAGAGCCCAATTGAGTTTGTTCCACCCCCTTTTCCCCAGGGATCTGGGGAACAAGCTACCTTTGCATTCTGTAGACTACCAGGATCCCCTCCTGTAAGGACGTGTCTAAAGGTTCGCCAGACCAGGCCCTTGGTCAGGCCATCCTTCAATACCAGTCTGATTTCCTTGGAAGTCAATCAGAAGGCTCAGCATATCAGAAGACTGAGTAACTCTGGGGAGTTCCAAGTGCTTCCAAACCAGTCACCTGGCCTCAAGAGGAAAACTTAGTGACTTCAAGTTCGGCCATCTGATTGGGGCTGTGAGTGTTCCTACCTCAAAGCCATTTGAAGTAAAAGGACTCAGAGAGCTTTTCCGCTATAGCTTCGCAGACCAAAAACAGTAAAAGGAACTTTCAAGTAAGAACTTTTAAACCTCATTTTGGGGACTATGTCACTAGTTGTTATTTGGGAAAATTGAGTAAAGTGCCTGAGTGAAGTTAAGTCATGTACTGGACAATAAAGTGTTTGAGTTAACCAAAGCGTTCAATTTGGTCCTTGGAGCTCTGACCCTTTAAAGGGAGGCAAAAAAGCGATCCCCTGGGATAGATAGACCACGTCCTTGTCCTTTTATAAGGCATCAATAGCCCAGGAGTGACGACACATCAGCTCCCACAATTCCTAACAGCTGGAAAGCTGAAGTCCTAAACACCTGAAAGACCAAAGGTTGGGAACCACTGTTCTAAAGAAACCATGCCCTATCTGATCTTGAAAGCTAAGCAAGATCAACTTTGGTTAGTACTTGGATTTGAGACTGTTAGTAAATTCCAGGTGCTGTAGACTTCCCTTTAGAGGAAGGAACTGGCAGAACCTCCTCTGATGGCCCTCCTACACAGGCCCCAAACCCAGGATGAACTGGGTTTTTAAAAAAACTCAGTTCCTCCAAGGTTTCTGCCCCCATCCCAAAGCCTGGGCTAACCCTTGGGGGTGACTAGAGCCCCCCTCCAGCTCCCCATTTCCCCGTCCAAAACTTACCGAAGGGGCCTGTCAGCACTGCAGGCCTCAAACTCCTGACATGCAAAAATGCCATGTCAGGAGGAGGAGGAGGGGAATAGTGGCAGTGGGGGAGAGGTGGGTGCCATTGCACTGCTTTGTGCTCCAGGAGCCTGAAGAACCTGGATGGCTGTGGGGATAACTCCTGGGACTGTATAAGCAGTCTCAGGAGTCAATCCCTGCAGGCTCACACCTGCAAAGATACAAACTTTACCTTAAGGTCCGGATCTTTGCAGGTGTCAAATTAATCCGGAGAAAACTGGGATATCCGAGTTTACCAGAGGTGTTGTTTGGATGCCTCAGGTAAATCCATGACCCATCATGGGGTTTGAGCCTATCTAGAAGGCCCTGAGTGTCCCCTTCCTAAGAAAACTCTATGAAATTCATGGGGGTCACAATAAGACCACAGGGAACTGGAAGACAGACACACACACACACACACACACACACAATTATTTGCTGTGGTACATGGAGAGAAGAGGCATTGCCATTCAGCTATATCTACAATAGGAGTGGAAAAATTCCATGGTTCATTTTATCCCTCATGTGACTCACCATGGTCTACAGCCTCGCCACAAAACAAAGTGGGCCATAAACCTACTTACAGTTTTCTAAAAATGCTTTTGCAGTGTGTGTGTGTATCACTGTGTCTTTTTAAAAGTAGACTCACTACTAAGAACTATTCTTCACCCTGTCCCATTATTCAGTGGGGCAGGACCAGAAGTTTCCCCGTGGCTTGTAAAAATGAGCAGGCAACTACATGTAACCTGTACCTCCCACCCCTGATTTAGGGGTCCAGTTATCCAAAACCCAGACCCTCAAAAAGTTGGAGCTCCCAAAACAGGGCTTGGATGTATGGCCTCCCAATGTCCGACTCAACTTCAGAAGCAGGAAAACACACACTCAGCATTGAGAAGTCTTGCCTAATTTTCTTCCTCACACCAACACACACAATGACTAGTCACCAGAGAATTCCATCATTAGCCAAGCTGCTGGCTGAACAGTAGATCAGAATGCCAATATTCAGTCAGCCAACTCAAAGTGATCCAAAAGCCCATCACCACAGCTGCACTCCACAATGTTTCATCAAGAGGACTTAGAAATCCCATCACCTAAGAGCCATTCCAGCCTCATAACAATCATTTTAACAATTATCCCCATTTTCCTGCCCAGAAAGCTCTCATCATCAGAAAGGGGACAGACTCAGATACAGCAATACATTCATGTTTTTCCGCAATGAAAACTTTGTTAAATTTCCTGCCACATATAACCCACCAGTCACAAGCTGCACATGACAATGAATGTACATTATTGAAACCAATGAAACAATGGATCATCATTTTAAAGCAGGTTTGGCACTTTTCCGAGCATAAAAAGTACAGTCAGAGAGTGATGCTACTTACGTGTCAACTCTGAAAAAGAGGGTTTTGGTGCCAAGAAATCAGACAGGCACTTGCAATGAACGACTAACATTGTGATTTAATGCATTTTAATACACCCTGTGCCCAATTTGAGATAATATAGGCTAGATGGGTGGAAGCAGTACAGTTGGAGCTATGGAAATTTAATGTGAATGGAAACACCACTGCGCATGGCAAAGAGTCCGTCCTTCTCCGCTGCTGGCACGGAGCCCGTTTCAACTCAGGGAACAGAGAGACTCAGCATTGATAACTGCACTGTGTGAAAGAAATAACTTATAGATGGCTATTGTTCTCATTCTTAGGTATGACAGAGGGATGATGCTAATGGTTTATGCAGTGTTTATTGGATTAATGAAATGTCATGTAAACAACAGTAATCACCAGCCAATTGTGATTGTTTTATCCATGAAGAAGGGGTGGGCTAAACTGGAACGACTCCATTGAGGGTATAAATGTCTTTGTATGAGATGTGACGGGGTTCCTTTGCCCCGATTTGCAGCTGTTTTCTGCATCAAAGGCCCACCAGCTGGTGCCAGAGAATAAATTCTTTTTGATTTTCACCTACTTCACAGTTGTCGTGTGTTCTCCCTCATCCTAGAACCCGCGCGTACAAGCAGCTTTGGTAAGCTAAATTGGTACTTGGAGTTCCATAACTCCTATTCTGCTTCAATTTGTACCAATCAGAACCATGTTTATTATTTTGAATGTCCATCAAATATTGGTGACTGTAAATAGAAAGCATGTTTGGTCTGGAATCCTCCCCTGGCATTTTTAGCTGATCAACGGAGTAATAAAGCTGATTTTTGATTCTGTCCTAATCTCTGTGTGTCATTTTTGGGACTATTGGCGCAGGCATGCCAGGAATGGGCCTGGATTACACAGTGAGACTTTATTTTTAGTGACTCAATTTGGGGGTGAAATCACATTGCTGCAGGATTGAAACCCAACACAAATTAAACCCATACATATTTGATATTGATCAGATATTGTCAATGATTAACTTACTGTATTTGATGGCTGGATTAGTCCCTTATAAGGAGGCTGGAAAACTTTTCCTTTTATGGAGATTTATGCCCCCCCCCCTCACCAAATCCTATATTTTTTTATTGTGGGCTCTTCATAAAGAAATATCTGAGTCTGGTAATTTACAAACTTGATAAATGTTAATAATTTTCATTTCATTTCATTTTACAAAATATATATCATCATACATTCACATATACATATTGATAACAAGCATTAATACAGGTAAGTAATTCCAGTCCAAATGACAAGGCAATGTCTGCCCAATGAAAGGAAAGTCCTGTGGAGCTCAGAGCACCTTAAAGTCATACACATTTAGTTCTTTAGGGACACATAAACTCACGGGTCCTGGTATGAGTAAACTGAGGAGCCGGCGTCACGACCAGATGGTCAGGAAGCTGGAGACACGCCTACGGCTGTCTGGGTGTGGACGTCCTGTTGTTTGCCATTTCACGTGGAAAACAGGCTTCTTCAGAGCGTTCCTGCTTTGGGACGCTCCTCCTGGGTGTTGTAGTTAGGCAGATTATACTGCTACATTTGCTACAAAATCAGTAGTATTAAGGTCCGTAGCATCACAAAGTAGTATCTTATAGGGCTGGATACTACTTTGTGATGCTACTGACCTTAATATTACTTATCTTCAAGCAAATGTAGCAGTATAATCCAAAACAGGAACGCCCTGTTTTCCACGTGAAACGGCGAACTACACTGTATTTTCCTATATGTACATAATATTATGGTGTGTTAGCAGCTACTTTAGATTGGTATCCTTATATGCCATTAATTTTGACTGTTTCTTATTGCTGTTTCAAAAACCTGGAGACACTGGTTTAAAGGGAGTGGGAATGTCTATGTGTTTAAGAAAGGGAACAAGAGAGAAAGAAAGAGAGAGATGGCCTCCATTTTCAATTGTAAAACAGTTGTTCTTGTAAAATGTTTTTTTTTTCAGTGAGTGGGAGAAAATATTCTTTGCTAAGTGGCAAAACATTTCTCTTTTACTGCACAGTATTAAAACACAACTCTTTCTTTCCAGATTTGTTGAACTCCAGGCCAATTCATATATACAAGGTCTTTCAAAACAATGCGTCCAATTTCAAAGCAGTATAGTTCGTGAAGGCAATCAATATATTATTGTAGTCTTAAAAATTCTGGCATTAGAAGGATCCAGTCTCTTAGGAAGAAGGACCCTTGAATATACTCATACTTCTCATATACCACCCTCTGGAACCCATTGTCACTGGTAATTGGGTTGACTACTTGTAACAATGCTTTATGCCTGGGATTTTGCCTAGACCTCATAATGACTTTCCCAATCCCAGTTTAATAAGAACGAGTTGTGCATACTCACTGGTAAGCTAACTGTATTTTGTATATGCTTGAAGGACCTCAGTTTCCGTAACAAAACAGAGGCTTTTAAACATAGTGTTACTGGTTGTCCATTGTTTTAATTCAGATGGTTTTTGGGAGAATCTTGACATTAAGGTTGAAGAGAAATTGATTTAAAAACCTCCCGGACAAAACAGGGAATGCAACATTGTAAAAAAGCATTTACACATTTCTTAGCACTTTTTAATGAGTCTTCCCACCCGCCAGTAAAAAAAAAAACTAAATAAAACAAAACAAGAACCTTCTCAAAGCCAAACTTTAGAAAAATTGATTAAGAACAAAATTGTTATGGGATTGCAAAACAAATATATTTGACAATTATATTTTATTTGTCAGTCACTTATAGAAACTATCAAATCAACTTCAAAGGACCGAAAGGTCTGAATCCCATTAATGTCTGAACTTTAAGACTGCATATAAATTGTTTCAGGGCTAGAAAGAGTTGAAAAGATTTTTTTCATTGTGTTTTTTCATTGTGTTACCTCTTTGGATATTCTCTCTCTCTCTCTCAATCTCCCCCGGCAATCTCTGCATAAACAGAACTCACATCCCATCCAAAAAAATAGACTACAAAGCAACATTTATACTTGTCACCAAATTCTGTTGCTTCATATTAACTCCTAAGTACTTTACTTTTGCTAATAACATTGCAGGTTGAATGTCCCTTATCTGAAATGCTTCAGACAAGTAATATTTTGGATTTCAGATTTTGGAATATCTGTGTTTTCTTATATGTACATAATGAGATATCTTGGAGATGAGACCCTAGACTAAACACATATTTCAAATCTGTTTCATATACACATTATAGACAGCCTGAAGGTAATTTTATATCTAATATTTTAAATAATTGTGCGATTGAAAGAAAGTTGGTGTACACCAAAATATTAGAAAGCAAAGGTGTCACTATCTCAGCCACTCATGCGGACAATTTTGGATAATGAAATATTTTGGATTTTTTTTTTGAAATAGCACTTTCTCAGATTCTGCAGCTGTAATCCTCTACTGTCTCTGATAAATACTGATGGCATTTTGTTTATAGAAAACAATCCCTTTAAATATTTTATTAGAATTTCTACAATTTTCACCTTACCCTCCAGGTAAGCTTGAAAATATCCATACAAGTTCACTTTCTTGGCACCATTTTACATTTACATGAAGCATTGTGCTATGCTAGAAGGCCTCTGGTCATTACACATGCTTAAATGCCTATAACTTCTACTAAGCCAAGTCAACCAGTATGTCTGCATCTGCTGAGACTCACAAGACACAACTAATGAATGTACAAATGAATACCTGGAGGAGTTAATGGGGTATATGAGGAATAACAAATTGAAACTGAATACAGACAAAACAGAGGTGCTTGCCATCAACGGTCCTAATCTGGGGATGGAGGTGTGTCAACCAGTTCTGGATGTGGTTACACTACTCATGAAAGACTGTATTTGCAGTTTGAGAGTGCTCCTGGATCCATGTCTCCAGTGTCAGCCCAGGTAGATGTGATCATCAGGAGTGGTTACTATCATCTTTGACTGATACATCAGCTTTGGCCTTTCCTAGATTTTGAGGACCTCAAGATGGTCATGCATGTGCTAGCATCCTCAAGGTTGGACAATGCACTTTACATTGGTCTACCTTTGTACCAAGTTGGGAAACTCCAGTTGGTTCAAGATGCGACAGCCAGATTGGTAAGGGAACATTCAGGAGTAAACATATTACACATATCCTAAAGTCACTCCACTGGCTGCCAAATAGTTTCCGAGTAAAGTACAAGGTGTTGGTTTTGACCTTTAAAGCCTTACATGGCTTGGGTCCAGGTTATCTTCAGGATCGCCTTCTCCTGTATGATCTCCCTCGAACACTGAGGTCCTTTGGGGGATGGCTACTTCAACTAGACAGAATCCAACTGGCAACCACCACCCAAAGGACCTTTTCGTCTGCTGCCTCAAGACTGTGGAACAACTTGCCAGAAGAGCTCTGACAGCTAGACCAGCTGTCACAATTTAAGACACAAATGAAGACCTATCTCTTCTGGCAAGCATACCCAGACAGTTTTAATGATGAATTTTAAACTTGCACCTTATGTTTAATCTTTCTTTTGTGTATTTTAATATGTATTTTGTGGAAATACGTTTTAATACGCATATTTTAAAGAAAGTTTTTAGATGAATGTGTATTTTAGCAATGTTGTGAAATGCCTCAGGCTATGAGGAGAGACTTGAGTTAATATATAGCAAAAGAATATTAAAGCAGGATATTGTTCAAAATTTATATCCATAAACTTGAAAACAGGAACACAAGAAAGGCAAAACCTCTAAGAACATGAAGTCATAAACTGGCATCAAAACAAGAATCTTGAAATACAGGAATCAGGAACTTAGGACTAGAAATCGGGAGCTGTTTCCCCTTTGTACAACGTCTTTTCCATTAAAGTCCAGAAATCCCAGAAACCACTTGAAAGGCCTCAACCCCTCCCATGATATCACTTCGCACACACCTCCTTTTTCTCTCCTTATCTCTAAGCCTCTGAGAAAAAAAGTGAGTTTCTTTGTTTTACATTCTGCCTCCTAATTTTAAGGTGACTTGATCTGGAAAAACCTTTGTCTCAAAGCACATGGAAACGGAGCCCTAAACACATTTGATAAGGTCCCAAAAATACCTGTATGGTAAAACAGGGCAAATAAATTCCCGATCCCTGCTGAAACCTGACCATCCAGGCTTAGCCTAAGAGTATACCCAAACTATGGACCAACATTTTAGGGGGAATGTAACTTCATCTGGCACAATGTAGCTTTTGGTATTGTGGGACCCTGGCATGGGAAGGGGGCACCATTTGCTATTTTCCTCAGGCAGCAAAATGTTTTGGATTAGCTCCACGCAGGAAATGGTATCTTATTGCAGAGCCACTGAATATGTGTTGCTACGGAGCAGCTTTTTCCTGTGAGTATGTTTTATTTTTCCTTTAAGGTGGGTTTTAAATGGCTTTAAACCATGTGTTTAATCCCACTGTGTTTTCATACATGGATTTGTTTGCATTGTAATCATGTGCATGATGCAGGCTTTTTGTGAGCTACCTTGAGTCCCATTTTTGAGAGAAACGTGGGATGTAAGCCTGGCAGATAAATAAATAAGGAACGCAAGTGTACTGTCAGGAAAACCTGGCACAGCGAATGCCACTGCTTCCTAGCTTGACAGCCCTGAAGTGGAGAGCAGTACAGCGTTGCTTTTGCAAGTGAAGGAGCCAGGGGGCTTACCGCAAAGCAAAGACCACAATTCCCTATAGGCTGCCAGCTTCACAGCCTGCTTTGTGCTTCAGAGATTTTATGTGAGCCCGCTCTGCAGAATATCTTGTCTTCATAAGTGCACAGCTAGGATCTCTTGCTTTAATTGTACGAGTAATTAGCCATTCTCTTCTGGGCTCTTCTGGCCCATTTCCTGTGAATAAAAATTGCTACAGCATCAGAAGTCCTTGAGCCAATGACTTGGCACTCATACTGGTGCCTTACACTGGACATATGGGGTGCAGCTAACATCATTCAATGCCATCTCTAGCCATGTTGGTTGGAATGATTGGAGTTGTAATCAAAACATTGAGGAAAGTGAAGCAACACTACTCAGGCCCTTTCTACACTGTCCTTATATCTCAGGATCTGATCCCAGATTATCTACTTTAAACTAGATTATATGAGTCACTACTACCAGATAATCTGGGATAAACAGCAGATAATTTGTGATCAGATCCTGGGATATAGGACAGTGTAGAAGGTTTGTTAGAGTGCAGTCTGGTGAAGCAGGGAGAAGAAAAGGTTTATCACAGAAAACTTACTTCACTTACTTAGGTGATCCCACATTGTTCGGTGTCCTGGCGGTGGGTACATAGGTGATTGTGGAGCCCTATTCTTGACCTGCATGTTCTCCCGCAGTGAGGGCATTGGTTTCCAGGTGGAAGGTGGTCCCGGTCAGGGTTGGCTTGATGTGCCTTCCTCTTGGCACGCTTCTCTTTTTTGCCCTTCATGCTAATTGTTTTTAGATGTTAGATACTTTTAGATCTTTTGTTATAGGTATGTAGCTGTGTGTTTTTACTGTAAATCGCCCAGAGCCATTTGGGATGGGCGATTAATAAATCCCAAAATAAATAAATAAATAAATAAATAAATAAATAATTCGTGCCTCTTCAAATTCTCAAAGCACTGCTGGTCACAGCTGACCTCCAGCTAGAGTGCTCAAGGGCCAGGGCTTCCCAGTGCTTGGTGTCTATGCCAGAGTTTTTAAGGTTGGCTTTAAGCCCATCTTTAAATCTCTTTCCTGTCCACCAACATTCCATTCAATTTCCCGTTCTTGAGTTCGGAGTAGAGAAAATGCTTTTTGGGAGATGGTGATTGGGCATTTGGACAACGTGGCCGGTCCAACGGAGCTGATGGCGGAGGACCGTCGCATCAGTGCTGGTGGTCTTTGCTTCTTCCAGCACACTGACATTTGTCCATCTGTCTTCCCAAGAGATTTGTAGGATTTTTCAGAGGTAACACTGATGGAATCATTCCAGGAGTTGCATGTGACGTCTGTAGATAGTCCACGTTTCGCAGGCATATAGCAGGGTTGGGAGGACAATAGCTTTATAAACAAGCACCTTGGTATCCCTACGGATGTCCCGGTCCTCAAACACTCTGTGCTTCATTTGGAAAAATGCTGCACTTGCAGAGCTCAGACGGGGAACTGAAAATTCCCATTGCTTAAAGCAATCCTCCCTCTTACCTGGATTACTAACAATGAATGCAGTTCTGCCTATGTATAAGTCAATCTCATGTATAATTTGAGGGCAGGTTTTAGGGCCAACATTATGGATTATGATATGACCCATGATAAGCTGAGGGGCACTCCACAGAGAGGGACTGCCACCATTGCCATTTCCTCACTTGGCATTCAAAAAGCCAGAATTAGCCACATGGCAGAGGCAGTTAAGGGGGACCAGTGGTTCTTCCCTTCAGTCTGAGACTGACTAAGGGTTTACCTTTTCCATCTCTTCTCAGGGAAGGGAACAGATTTATATATATATATATATATATATATATATATATGCATAGTGTACCTTATCTCTCATATATATATATATATATATATATATATATATATATATATATATATATATATATATGTCTCTCATATATATATGAGAGATAAGGTACACTATGCATTTTGACCCATGAATGGATTGGATTTTTTACTTTAATTTCTAAGATATAGGGTAATTTTAGTTGTAAAAAGCAACATCCAATTTAATGCCAGCAGAGTAAAAATCCCCACCAGCTCAATTGTATTGAAATATATAATTGACCCCCACATCCACAGATTCAACCATCCATGACCTGAAAACATTTTAACACCCCCCACTCAAAGCAAACTTTGAGTTTGCCATTTTATAAAGGATACAATTTTATGTACCACATCACTGCAAATGGTTTTTAGTTTTGAATATGTTTTTATGGATTTTAATTGATCTTTTTAAAATACGGATGACATTTAATTCCGTTTTAATGTTTATATATTTGCAGATATTAAATTGTATTGAAAGGCTTTCAGTGTAAGCTACTTTGAATCTCCTTGTTGGGGAGAAAAAGCAGGGTATAAATAAACATAATTACTCGCTTACTTACTTAGGCGCTTCCTTGTTTCCCGAGTATAATGGCCTCCCAAATGCAGTTCTTGGTGGTGGGTCTGTAGGTGACTGTGGAGCCCTATTATTAACCCACATGTTCTTCCACAATAAGGACATCAGTTTCCAGGTGGAAGGCGGTCCCAATCAGGGTTGTTTTGATGCACCTTCCTCTTGGCACGTTTCTCCTTTTTGCTCTCCGTTCATGCCTAATACTGTAATAATAATAATAATAATAATAATAATAGAGGAGGTACAACATAGTTGTTCAGATGATCCATTGGAACTTGTGCCACAAATACCATCTGCCTTTGGCAAAGAACTGGTGGGATCACAAACCTGAAAAGGTTACAGAAAATGAACATGTCAAATTATTCTGGAACTTCCGAATTCAGACAGACGGAGTTTTGGAGCACAATACTCCTGACCTCACAATTGTGTGTGTGTGTGGGGGACGGGCGACGGGCGACCGGGGGGGATGGGGACAAGTATGGATAATCAATGTTGCAATTCCAGGCAACATCAGGCTTGATTAGAACTGGAAAAGCTTACATGATATGAGGATTTAAAGATCAAACTGCAAAGACTCTGGCACAAGCCAGTAAAGGTGGTTCCAGTGGTGATCGGCACACTGGCTGCAGCGCCTAAAGACCTTGGCCTGCACTTAAAAACAATCAGTGCTGACAAAATTATCATTTGTCAGCTGCAAAAGGCTACCCTACTTGTATCTGCCTACATTATTTGCTGATAGATCACACAGTCCTAGACACTTGGGAAGTGTCTGACGTGTGATTAAATACAAAAGCCAGCATAGTGATCTTATTTGCTGTGTACCAATCTTGTTATGTATCAAACAAACAACAACAACAATATAATGGAACTTGATCACCCTTGTATTTTTGGACCCAGAAAGGGCCCTGTAACCAAACCCCAACAGATACCAAATGCCTATTTTAACTTTGTATAAATGGTTGTGCAGAAGGTTGGGCAACGCCTTGTACAATCAGTGCCTTAGTAAAAACTCCTGGATACCAGCCTTGTGTTACTTTACAAACCTGCCACCGCCTGTGGAACCAGCTTTGTGCTATTGCAATCAGATAACTGGATACAAGCCAGAGAGTTCAATGGGACTTACTTCTAGGTAAGTGTGTATAAAATTGCAGCCTAAATGGACTTGTAAATGAGCCGCTACAGAATGGAGGAGAATGAATTGCTTTCTCAGAGACAGGAGTAAGTGTTCGCGGTCCCTCCCCCATCCACCCATTTTTTCTCCCCTGCTATTTTTTATGGATGAAAGGAGCTCTCTGATAAATTATTAAAGGCATTTATAAAAATTAATAGACCTTGCTCCTTAGATCTGAATTATTATTTCAATAAGCCCCCGCTCACCAGTGTGAAAGAGAGCCTGCCCTGGCAAATGCATTTCAACTTTAGTTTGTAAAGTTCAGCATCTGAAAGCACCTGTTTAAACAGCTACAATGAAGTCAAGATGGATGAAGTTTTGACTGACTGCATAATTTATTTTAGTAAAACAGTGGATTACAATGTGAGGAAGAAAACCTTGAGACCAATAAGCTTAGAAAGTGTTGTAGATTTCACATTTTTCAAAATTCGTGTTTCGATATGTAATCAGTACAATGAATAGCCCCTGACTCCAAGTTCACATCATCACCTGAATATTTTTAAAAGTTGTCCTCAGCTGAATGGTTTTGGTTTTACAAGGGAGGAAGATTTTCTTTTTGGACTAGTCTTCTCTCACTTGAGTTCCTGTTCATGTGCACTCTTTTGGAATTATATACATTTGTATCCTTCTTTGGCAAAAGTACGATAGCTGGGACCCTACACATAGCTGGAACCCGTACGCTGGATGCACAATGCGCATCAGAATTAATGAAGGAAGTCCACTTGGACTGCTCCCAGTTGCTGGGGCTGCTTTCTTTGAAGAGTGGAAAGTATGCTGGCGGCCAGGGAAGGTTTTTACAAGGCCCTAGTGTGAACAGAGCAGCAGGAAACAGATCCCCCTCCTTCCCCTCTTTGTGTGCTTTCCCCCGCCCGTTTTCTGACAGTGGATTTGCTGGGGCTCTGAGGGGGTAGGACATGTGAGCTGTAGACCCCTCCTCCTTCCTCCCTCCCTCACAACTGTGTCTCTCACTCGCTGCACTGTCTCACGCAAGTGTTCCCTTCATGAATTCTGACCTGCCTGTGTCTCACGCAAGTGTTCCCTTCATGAATTCTGAGCCAGTGAAGGGTCCCAGCTATCATACTTTTGTTCTTGCTTTTACTCCCAGGATAGGGTCTCAAAACAGTTTACAAATTAAAATGATTGCAATATAGTTAAAATTATACAAAAAGTCAACATTCAAATAATACTATAGGTTAGTGTTTTTCAACCTTTTTTGAGCCGCGGCACATTTTTTTACATTTACAAAATCCTAGGGCACACCACCAACCAAAATGACACAAAATGACACTCTAACACAGTAATACATATAGTTAATATGTTTTTAAATGTATTTATACACTCAGTGTGAAACCTGGACCTGTTTCAATGAACACAACATAGACATCCTGGCAGGAATGGCAGAAAGACACAAACTTCCCACACAGAACTCCCATAACCAAGAGAAAATACTGTAAGAGTTTGGTGGGCATTGACCTTGAGTTTTGGAGTTGTAGTTCACCTATATCCAGAGAGCACTGTGGACTCAAACAATGTTGGATCAGGACCAAACTTGGCATGAATACTCAATATGCCCAAATGTGAGCACAGATGGAGTTTGGGGAAAATAGACCTTGAAAATTGGGAGTTACAGTTTCTGGGATTTATAGTTAACACACAATCAAAGAGCATCCTGAACTCTTGCAACAATGGAATTGAACCAAACTTGGCATACTGAACTCTCATTACCAACAGAAAGTACTGAAAGGGTTTGCTTGGGAATTGACCTTGAGTTTGGAAGTTGTAGTTCACCTACACCCAGAGATCACTGTGGACTCAAGCAATGTAATATTATGTTGTTTGTTTTCTATCCAGAATCACAATGTTGGAAGGAGGCTCACCACTTCAAGGTCTCTAAAACAGGCATGGGAAAACTTCGGACCTCTGGGTGCTTTGGACTCCCACCATTCCTAACAGCCTGAGGCCCTTTCCTGCTTAAATGGCTGAGGGGGAAAAAGGAAAAGGGCCTGAGGCTGCTAGGAATGGTGGGAGTTGGAGTCCAAAACACCTGGAAGGTCCAAGATTGCCCATGCCAGCTTTCAACAGAAACCTCTTCCTCTCCCTTGCCCTTCACGCCCTTTCTTCCCCCTCCTGCCGAACACTTACTTTTTCTTCTACACTGCCGCTTCTGCCACCATTTTGATCCGAGGGGGCAGCGTGAGCGTGTTCAGGAGGGGGGAGGGAGGAAGACATGACCCGTGCGGGCGCTACTGCGCAGACTCGCCCCAGAGCAAAGTGAGCAGAGCGAGGCTGGGAAGAAGGGAGCCCGAGTGGAGAAGAAAAAGTGTTCAGCAGGAGGGGAAAGAAAGGGTATTGGAGGTTCCAATTTCCCACGGCACACCTGATGATCGCTCACGGCACACTGTGTGCCACGGCACACTGGTTGGGAAACACTGCTATAGGTAACAATAGTAAAATATTCTAAAACATACACTTAAAAAGGATGAAAGGCAGTTAAACAGTACAATTGTAAATGATCTAGCATTTCTCTAAAATCCTTTTAGAAAAACCCTTCAGTTCTGTCTAAATAAAAAAAAACTATTCACTTACCAACGAAAGGACAGCAAAGGAAAGCCATTTTTGCTTTCCTAGAAAGGGAGATCCAAATTCTAGAGCATTGGTTCTCAATCTGTGGGTCCCCAGATGTTTATGGCTTTCAACTTCTAGAAATCCTAACAGCTGGTGAACTGGCTGGGATTTCTGGGACTTGTAGGCCAAAACACTTGGGGATCCATAGGTTGAGAACCACTGGTCTAGAGGCAGCTGCTGAAAAGGCCCTTTCTCATATTCCCAATCAAACCTGTGAAGCTGGAAACATTTTACAAACGATGAAAATGAAATGAAAGCATGTGGTGCTACAGAGACACTCTGAATTACAGTACACTGTCACTGAATGAGCAAGTTCGTATAACCCCAGTTTCAGAAGTGAGGAATGGGAATTGTCTCGAGGCATGGTCAAGAAGAAGCCACCGCTACTTTAGTGAGGGGTCCAGTTTGGTTAGCTATCATTTGTCATTCCCTTTTGGCATGCATCTTGCATTCTGCAGTGACATGAGGGTGCATGTGTTTCCCATTCATTCATCTGGGAAACATTAGCTAGGAAGCAATAGGAGTGCACCTACTACCGTGTTTCCCCTGAAAATAAGACACTGTCTTATATTTATTTTCCCCCCAGAAGACACACTATGGCTTATTTTCGGGGTATATATATATTTTTTATTAAGTATGGTATGGCAATCTGCATTTATGGCATGATCTCTCTGGGCTCAGTAGCAGACTGCTTGCCGAAGCTTTCCGCCTATCCCCTGATGTTTGTGTGGGGTGAGAGAGACCTACAGACTGTTGCTGGTAAATGCTGGGGAGCAGCAGATTTACTGGTGTTTTGGGGGGTGTTGAGAGAGACCCACAGACTGTTGCTGGTTGGTACTGGGGGGGGGGAGAGACCCACAGTACTGAGTAACACAGCAACTACAGCTTTACTTCTTCCCCTTGAGGTCACACAATACCTAAAGCAGATCGACCTGCTCCTTACTTGACTGAGGAGACGTACCATATATACTCAAGTATAAGCCGACCCGAATATAAGCTGAGGCACCTAATTTTATCACAAAAAACTGGGAAATCTTATTGACTTGAGTATAAGTGGAGGGTGTGAAATGCAGCCACTCCTGGTCAATTTCAAAAATAAAATAGATATCAATAAATTACATTCATTGAGGCATCAGTAGGGGAAATGTTTTTGAATATTTACCATATTTCAAAGAAAAATGATAAACTAGTTTTTTAAGTGCAAAAGAAGGGGGAGGGGGGACTTCCGGGGGAGGCAAGATGGCGGCCGAAGCAACCTTGCGAAGCTCCTGAGTCTTCGGAGGGTTTGCCCCCCTCCTCGAGTGGGAACTGGGACAAGTTCCACTTAGCAGTGGGATAGAGGCTGCTAAGAGCAAGCTCCAGGCTGTGGAACCGGCCAAGGGTGACCCCCCCTCAAGGAGGGTCGCCAAGTGCCGGCGCGCAGCCCCAGGAGCAGCCGCAGAGGAGAGAGGGGAGACACGAAAGTGTCTATGTGGCCGACCGCCTCCCTTTTTAGAACACATGAGAAGGTGAAGGGAAATAAAATAGGAGCTACCCAGACGACAGAAACCGGACCGCACCAGCACCCCTGTGACATCTGAAGCATGGTATGAAGGGATTGCTGTACTTGCCATACTTGCAAGACGGTAGAAGGTAAACTGTATGGTAAAACAAGAGGCTGAAAGCGTTACTGCTCGAGCAGCACTGCTCGAAGTCGTTGGAGAGCTGAGAGGACACAAAGGGGCCTAAGGGTTCCAAAGGGGACAGCTGTGCAGCCCAGACCTGTACCTTTAAGAAGACCGTCGCGGAAAGCCAGGACTAGAAAGCGGAGTGGCTCCTTTAAGGGCAATAGAGTAAGGCAGGCCGCCGTGGCGAAAGCCTGAACCGGGGAAAGAGGGGAGGAGCCTTTGTCGACAGCAGAAGACGTCTGAAGACTACAGGAAGTGACGTGAGGCAGCGCAAGTACGCTAGGACGCGAGGGACGTAGCAGCTGACGTTGGGACGCGGTGACGTTGGGGCGTAGGGGCGGAGCCGCAGACAGGAGAGCCGGAAGCTGCGAGGGGACAGCGGAGCTGACCGAGAAGCGCCGGAGAAACCCCGGGGAAGAAGGCAGAGGGGTGGAGTATCCTCCGCTCTACAAGGGGAAGCGGGGCCTGTTGGCTGACAGCCTAACACAGGCCTAGGAGAAGGCGCGCCCAGCTGACCTGAGGGTCCGGTGAGTCACTATATCATTGTGTGAGATCCACCCAAGTGCAGTATTTGGAGTTTTCAAAGGATCCAAGGCTCTCAAGGCTTGCAGGACACAGAAGGCGACCCAGACTTCGGGAACAGCCATTTGGTGGGCACTAGCGAAGCAGCTGAAGTGAGCAGACGAACCAAGCCCAGGTCCGAGCCCGGAGTGCCGGCGAGTCCCGAAGGTCTGAAGGAGCTTTCTCAAGGTGTTTCCAGTGTCTTTTAAAGGCCCCTCTCCCTGACGCCCTCCCTCCGCGAAAGCCCAGTCTTACACAGTACAGCCCAGTCATCCTAATACTCACCCCCTGCCGTGAGCGGGTTATCCCAGTGTCTATCTTATTGTTTTGCCTTCGCCCCCTCCTCTTCGTTGCGGCCAGGACGAGGCAGAGAGCAACTCGGGGTTAAATCCGGTGTTGAAATTATGGAGAGATTCGTCTCCTCGTCAAAGTCTGGTAAAGGCCCAGCAGGATCAGGCGGGTCAACTCCAAGAAGGAACTCTATGTCGGGCTCATTAGCCGAACCTCCATCCAGGGACCTCATCGCAGAGATTCATAAGATGAAAGAGGAAATCCAGCTTCAGATTAATGAGAACAGTGACAAGCTGCAGGATAAAATGAAAGTGATGTTTAAGGAGGAGCTGGGGATTATGAAAAAAGAGTTAAAGGAGGAAATGAAAGCGGAACTGGCAGAGATGAGGAAGGAGATGGATGGACTAAAACAAGATGTAAAGGACATCAAAAAGGAGAACGTGTCGTCAAAGAAAACCCAAAAGAAAATGGAGGACAAGATCCAGGTTTTGGAGGCGGCTAATAAGAAATTAGAGAGGCAGCAAGAATATACGGCGATTAAAGACACCGAATTACAGCTGTGACTGAGGAACGTGGCGGAGTGTGAAGTCCAGGATTTGAAATCGGTCATCGCGGAGATTACGGCAAACATCTTGGAAGTGTCTAAGGATCAAATGTGGGGGGATATTGACCGTACCCAAAGGATAAATTCCAACTACGCGAGGAGAAATAAAACCCCGAGAGATGTGGTGGTGACCTTTTCAAAAAGATCAGTAAGGGATGAAATACTCCTACAGAAGTCAAAAAACCCTCCTTGTCATAAAGGAACTAATGTTACAGTGCTGAAAGAATTCACCCCCGCTTCAATAAGCAAAAGAAAGAAATATTATTTTGTGATCGATGAACTGAAGAAGCTTAATATCAAATTTAAGTGGGAAAGATGGGAGGGCTTCTCGGTTCACATCCAGGGCATCAAGAGGTGGATAACTTCGGAAGAAAAAGCGAAGGAACTGTATGCTGAACTCCAAGGGCAAACAGAGGCCACAGCCCGATCCGGGAAGAGCTTCCAAGGCAACGGAGAAGGGTATAGCACCAACTCCTCAAAGGCTCCGGCTCAAGAGAAAGACTATAAACAACAAGATAAAAAAAGACCCAGACCTGACTCCACGGAGGAACAAGAAGGGGCCAAGGGAGGCCTAAACCCCATGGAATTAGAGTTACAGTGCGGAGAAAAAAATGGCAGTGACTCTATATTCTAATAACGTGAATGGTTTTAACTCACCCAATAAAAGGAATTTTTTTTCAATACATTAAAGAGTGGGAAATATGATTTAATCGCGCTCCAGGAGACTCACATTGCTCAGAGACACGCCTCCCATCTAACGAGGAGGGAGTTGGGCCAAGCATTTATTTCGTCTGCTACTCAAAAGAAATGCGGGGTGGTCACATATGTGAAAGACTTCCTTAACCCCACTCCAGCATTTAAGGATTCCGAGGGGAGAATGGTGGGTGTAAAAATCAAGATAGATCATAAGGTAATCTTGGTTTGTAATATATATGCACCCACGGGTGCCAAATCTAAATTTATTCGCCTTTTGAAATCCCAAATTGAAGAGCAGTCGTTCGATGAGCTAATTTTGGTGGGGGATTTCAACGGGGTAACTGACCGAGAGTATGACAGGACAAAGAAACTACGGAAGGGGAAAGGCGTATGCTCCGGAGAACTTCCTGCCCTGTTCACTAATTTAAAAAAGGAACTGAATCTCGAGGACGTTTGGCGAATAAGAAACCCCCTGGTCAGAGATTACTCTTTTTATTCACATCGCCATCTAACATGGTCGCGCATAGACATGTTCTGGGTGTCTAAGTGCCTCTCCACATGTGTCGACAGTATTAAAATTTGGCCCAGGCTGCACTCAGACCACGCCCCCCTCACAATGTCAATCCGTACGAAACAAAGGCTGAGAAAATGGAAACTCAATGAGAGTCTGCTCCGAACGGAGGAAGAAATCGAGGCTATCCGGAAAAGGATAAAAGAATACTTTGAAATTAACGATGGTGGTCAAGTTTCTGAGGAAACCCTGTGGGACGCCAGTAAGGCAGTTATGAGGGGCCACTTTATTCATCAAGGTGCCTGGAAAAATAAACAGAGACTAACGGCCCAGAATACTTTGCTGGAGGAGCTGCGGTTGAAGGAAGCCCTCTTAAAGAGACAGCCGAATAATAGAAAAATCAAATGGGAGACAGAAAAACTTAAGAAGGAGCTGAATGCCTTGCAAACAGAGCAGATGGCAAGAAACCTGAAAAGGTTAAAAATGAACTACCTGATGAACACCAACAAACCCGGGAAGATCCTGGCAAGGAAACTAAACCAGAGAAGACAGAGGCAATGTATCTCCCAATTGGTCCATGAGGGTCGGCAGGTCTCCACTCAAGGAGAAATAGGGCTCCATTTTAAGAAATTTTATAAAGAGCTTTACAAGAAAGAGAACATAGAGCTAGCGAAGGTGTCGGCATACTTATCAGGGCAAAAAATAGAAAAGATAAGTGACAAACAACGTGAAGCACTTAACGGCACAATCACAGAAAAGGAAATCAGATCTGCCATAAAGCGACTCCCCAGCAATAAGGCGCCCGGGCCAGATGGCCTCACGGCTCTTTACTATAAGCTGTTTCAAGATGAGGTAATACCCCATCTTAAAGCCCTTATGAACAAGGCATTACAAAAAGCAACCATTCCGGAGTCGTGGAGGAGGGCGAACATCATAGTCATCCACAAAGAAAACACAGACCCCAGGGATGTAAGGAACTACCGCCCTATATCCCTCCTAAATAATGACTACAAGATCTACGCCTCGGTTATTGCGAACAGGCTGAAGGCACTTCTGCAAGCCACAATCCATACCGACCAGGCTGGGTTTTTGCCCGGCAGATATCTTAAGGATAATATAAGAACGATGATCAATGTCATCGAATACTACGAGAAAAATCCGCAAGAAGAAGTCGGCCTGCTGTTCGTGGATGCCGAGAAGGCGTTTGATAACGCAAATTGGGATTTTTTGTGTCATCTAGTGAGGGAGAAGGATTTGGGCTTTGCTTTCGAAAATGCAATTCGGGCAATCTATATAAACCAAAAGGCAGACGTACTAATTAATGGGGAATCGACGGGCACAATAACAATAGAAAAAGGGACTAGGCAGGGTTGCCCGCTGTCGCCATTACTATATATTATGCTACTAGAACCACTCATGGAAGCAATCAGAAAAGACGAGTCCCTGGTAGGACTCCGAGTAAAGAAAGTGCACGTAAAAGCTAAGGCGTACGCGGATGACATCGCATGCGTAATTGCAAACCCCCTAGATCACGTTAATAAATGGATAAGGAAGATAGCAGAATACGGGGAAGTGGCTGGCTTCAAGTTGAACAAGGGGAAAACCAAACTTCTGACTAAAAACATTAACAAAGAAAGAAGATGCCGCCTACAGGAAATCTCCGCCTGCGAGACAGCTAGGAAAATCAAATATTTAGGGATCTATCTTACAGCAAAAAATAACCAGCTGTTAAAGAACAATTATGACCAAACTTGGTCAAACATCAAAAGCAATCTGGAGAAATGGAGATTCCTGAATCTAAATCTCTTGGGGAGGGTCGCGGTCATAAAAATGAACGTGCTCCCCAGGCTTATGTTTCTTTTTCAGAACATCCCTGTTATCAGATCTGATTATTGTTTCAAAAAGTGGAGATCCGACATTATTAAGTTTGTTTGGAGCGGCAAAAAACCGCGGATAAAATACAAGGTCTTGTGCGACTGTGCTGGAAGAGGAGGCCTTGCGCTCCCGAATTTTCAACTTTACTTCAAGGCGGCAGCCCTAAGCTGGGTGAAAGATTGGGCAACGCTTAAAAACGAGAGTTTATTAGGGTTAGAGGGTTTTGATTTGCGCAGGGGGTGGCACGCCTACCTCTGGCACGACAAGGACCGGATTGAGAAAAACTTTTCAGACCACTACATTAGGGCGGCCTTACTAAGAGTGTGGCGCAAGTACAAGAGCCGGTTCTATCAATCAACCCCGATGTGGCTTTCCCCGTTGGAGGCGCAACATCTACGTGAAATCCCACAGAGCAGATGGTACACGTACCGCCATCTGCTCATAAAAAGAACTGACCGGTGGACCCTAAAAACACGAGAGGAACTGCGGGACCAGGGGATGGAGGTGTCCTGGTTCCACTATGCCCAAATCAGGGAAGTATTTAAAAAAGACTTACAAAAGAACTTTAGCGCCCACGATGAGGGGTGGGAGAAGATAATGAAAGCAGAGAAAAGGACGATAAATTTGATATATAAACTACTCCTCGAGTGGGATACAGAGACAGAGCAGATTAAGGACACTATGATTACTTGGGCCAGGGACCTCGGGCACTCTATTCTATTAAAGGAGTGGGAGACAGTTTGGACAAAGAAAATAAAATATTCGGGGTTCACAAACATCACAGAGAATTGGTTCAAAATGTTCTATCACTGGCACCACACACCGGTGAGTCTAGCCAGGTGCTACCCATCCTTAAGCGACAAGTGTTGGAGGTGCCGCAAACAAAAGGGCAGCTATATGCACTGCTGGTGGTCCTGTAGTATCCTTAAGACTTTCTGGAAGAAAATACATCCCCATGTAGAGAATATACTGGGGATAAAGTTAGAAATGAAACCAGACTTCTATCTGTTGAATATTATGGACGGCGTAATAGCAGAGAATGAGGACAAAATCTTCTTCTTTCTGGCAGCGGCAGCCAGAATGGAGATTGCCAAAAACTGGAAAAGCGGCGATCCCCTGTCAGTAGAAAACTGGTTTCTCAGAATAAGAGAACTTATGGACCTGGATACATTGAGGAGTTATGTGGTGGACCAATCCCCTAATAAAAGAACGGATTGGAAAAGTGTCAGACTCTATTTAAATGCAGTGCAGCCCCGATAGTAAGAGGCAAACAGCAAGAGGGTTTATCCAGATAATACAGGATGGTGCAAGAGTCATTGGCAGATAGCCGACAAAAGGCTTTAATTCAGCAAGAACTACTTACGGTTCCGGAAGACTGGACGGGAGTAACGGACTGTTTGTTGATCCCTCTCTTTCCCAATGTAACCCCCTCCCACACACCCCGCCCCTCCCTTCCCTGCCCTGTGGTCCTTTGTTTTTTTTTATCATACTTGTTGTAAAATACCATAAAACAAATAAAGGAAAAAAAAACAAAAAACAAAAAACACAATATGGTATCAACAATAATTATATAATAATAATAAAACTTCATTTGTATCCCACCCTATCTCTTCCAACATAGTAACAGGCAAATATTCAATGCCTATATAAACAGAAAATCATAAAATTCTAAATAATAGACAATACTAAACATTGTACAATAAGTTAAAATAAACAGTTGAATTAAATAATTATAATTAAAAGATATTTAAAAACCAACCTAGGTAAAGTGTCATATCAGTTCCTCTTTTCTCTTCTCACTTTCCCCCTTGGTCCACAGCTTACTTCAGATGCTGCAAACTGAGTTCAAAGTGCAGACGTAGTTTGCACTCAAATCAGTAGAGAGGAGTGAAATTTTGCCATTTCCAGAAGGCTCAGGCAAAAGCAAATTGCTACAGCTTTTCCTCACTTGTGTGTTATTCCTTATTAATAACTCTTGCCATCCGTACCATAGTGCTTCTTGCTATAGCTGGATTTGGGCCCACAGATTGTAAACCTGATCTTAGTGGGTTTCCACTACCATTGGAAGTCAGAATAAGAGTAGTGCAATGTATTTGCAGAGAGATTTCCATTTATTTTTGCTATACTGCCTGTTGATCACTAGATAAACTCTCAAGGGAGAAATTTACTGCAAGGACCTGCAATTGCCTAACCAAAAAGAGGAAAAAAAAAGGAAAAAATGAAACCCGGTTTCTGCATAAGAAAGCCCCACACACATGTTTCTTGGGGCTTTGAATGATTCCAGGCAAATTGCTCACTTATCCTGCATAACCTACTCCAATGTCCTGAAGTTGCTGTTTACAAAAAAAGCAAATATTTCACTGTTAGCTAATCTGGCTTGTTTTGCAAAAAAACCCCAAACCCTTAAGGCTAATTTTAATTGCCAGTAAATGACTCTTAAACTATATAAATTAGAGCAAGCAGAGGCTGAAAACATTTCTGAGATTTTGCACTAGAAGAAGGAGTTAGAAAATGAATTAGCCCCCAAATTGAAAAGAAGGAAGGCTTCAATCTCAAATCGGGCAAATTTAAGACATTATCAAGTAAAGATAATCACACTGCAGAATAACAATGAGGATCTAGCTTATTGTGTTTGCATGGAGAATTTTTAATATGCCATTAGCAGATCTGACTGCTTTGGATTTCAGAAGACAACTCTATAAGGAAGTTAATGGAGAAGAGGGAAATCAGCTAGACCCTAATGCTTCATGATTATAGTTGGTAACAACAGCTGAAAGGTTGTGTTTTAAGGATGCAAGATTGCTAAGCCTTTGTTGTGAATCAGAACCTGTCCTTTTATGATGTTCCTTCCCTGAGCAAGTTCCTCAAAATGGTGCTGGATTCTCTCTCAATGTATATATGCCTTCAAGTCACTTGCTGACTTATGGTGACCCCATGGATTTCATAGGATTTTCTTAGGCAAGGAATACTCAGTGGGGTCTTGTTACTGATCTCCTCTGAAATATAACTTACAGTACATAGTATATTCCATGGCAGTCTCACATCCAATTACCAACCATATATTACTCTGTTTAACCTCTAAGATAAGATGGGATGTGTTGTGTTCAGGGCATCTTGGCTTCTACAAGCAATTGTGGAAATTCACAGAAGCTAGCACAATCCCTTGTCACTGCAGCTGACTCAGAGTTATGGTGATCTCATGCTATCTCATCAGATGGCAAAATAGCCTGTTGTGTGATGCTCCCTTTTCACTTGTGGCACAGAACCTGTTGGCTCCCTTCTCATGACACAGATCTATTTCTGGCATGGCTCCATGGCACAAGTGAAGAAGGTGCATTGTAAGCCATGGTGGTGGCAACACTGGAAGCTTCAATGGCAACAATTGCGGGGGAGCTGAGCAGCAGAGGCTTCCCCACATAGGATTGGGTATGGGGGAAGCTGTGTGATGTGGGATGATGGGTTCTCTACACACCTTACTGGCCCCTGCTAGATATCAAGAGCTAGATATCAAGAGCTTGACAAAAAGCAAAGAGAAACTCTGAACATGAATCCAAAAATCACAGAAGGTAAAACAAGAAACTATAATTCCAAGGTGCTGGCACTCAAAACATAACTATAATTCCAAAGTCTTGAAAACTTGAACTTGAGTATAATCCCAAAGTCTTGAAAACTTAAAACAAGATTTGCAATCCAAATAAGAGACATGCAACTTAAACACGAAAAGAAGATCCAAAAAGTAAGAACCAGAACTCCTGACAGGTGACTTGATACATGAAATTCCAAGGTTGATCTCCACACTGAACAAAGCCCCAGACTCCTTAAGAAATCTCCCTCTTACCTAAACATCATTCTTTCCCACACCTGGGCTTCCCTTATTTATCTTTCAGTCTCTGAGAACAACAAAGCAGTCTGTTTTACACCCTCCCATCTGAGACATAAACGCTGGGTTATCGGTAGCCTTCTGTTCACCTTCACATTCCTCTTGCAATCAATCCCTGGAAAATTCACATGAGAAACATGGTGTGTTTCCCAAGCAATGGATCTATCCAAAACATCTCGAAAAACACTTTGGCTTTCCCCTGCTGAAATAACAGGCTCACACAAAAAATCCTTGACCTCATCCTCAGAGGTCGAGTCTTCACAGGTAACAACTTTCTAGGCAGAGTTTATTTCCCACTGTCTTCAAGAGTGTTGCCTGCTCAAAGTCAACCAATCTCAAAGAGTCCCAATTCAACACTTTGACCATTTTTCTATCCTGTAACCATCAACAATACTAACTCAGGCTCATAGGAAGTGGTATGTCATGAGACCTCTGTCCTGGCTCTAGAAGTTCCAGGGACCAGAGAAGGTAGAGAAATTGTTTGCATTTTGTTGCACATTGTTGCATCATGTTCTCTGAACAAGGGAGACTACAAATGCTGAACTTCACCTGCTGGAATCTCTAACCATTGGTTATGCTGACTAGGTTTGTCTGCAAGCTGAGGTGCAATGGCTGCTGGATCTTCTCTGGTTGAGAACCATGAGTCTAGAGCAGGGGTGGGCAAACTGCGGCCCGGGGGCCGGATGCGGCCCTTTGGCTGATTCTATCCGGCCCGCCTAAGGGCCCCTGGCTTGCCTCCCCTGCCTGGCCTCTGCATAAAAATCTCCAGAGAAGGGGACTATAAGGAAGCATTATTTTATTTTAGTGGTTTTTATTATTATTGTATAATAATTTTATAACAATAATAAAATAATATAATAAATAATATAATGTTATAAGATATATTATAATTTCAATATATTATGTTTATATATATATACTATAATATAATAATTATGATATTAATACTAATAATATATTAATATTTCTTGATATATTAATATGTTAATATTAATGATGTGTAATATATAGTAAATATAGTAAGTGAATAAATAAATACATTATGTAGATTAGCATGTAGTTCCGCCTTTAGGTGCGGCCCTCCATAATATTTTTTGGCTCTCGTGTGGCCCCTTGGAAAAAATTGTTGCCCACCCCTGGTCTAGAGCACTCTTTTATAACCTCATGCCTTCCAGATGCTCTTAAGCTGCAACTCCCATTAGTTCCAACTAATGAGGCAAATAGTGAGGGATAATATTTGCTCTAAAACAGAAGACCAAGCTATCTAGTAGTAGCAGACTGGGAAAGTTTTGCTCCATAATCAGTTTGTAGGGATGCTGAGAAACACCATCTCTCTGTGCTTGGATAGCTTAAAGGAACAGTCAAAGATTTCAGTATAGATATACACCTGCATTGTGAAAGGTTATGAATTCAAAGACATTAGAACTAAATCCAAAATTGTCCACATTGGTGGCCGAGATTGTGTTACTTTTGCATTTTGATGGTTCACTATACACAAACTTTGTTTCATAACCAAAATAATTTAAAACATTGTGTATACAATTACTTTCAGGCTAGGTGTCTAAAGGGTATATGAAACATATGAATTTCATGTTTAGATTTGGTTCCCATCTCCAAGAAAACTCATTATGTACAGATATTCCAAAATCTGAAAAAAATCTAAAATCTGAAGTATTTCTGGTCTCGGGAATTTCAGATAAGGGATAATCAACTTGTAGCGTACAATTAATTCAAACTATACAATGTTTATGGAGCCATAATTTATCCATGATGAACAATGAAGAGTGACATGGAAGTATTTTGGGATGAACGTTCTTGGATCAAGTATTTCCTATGGCGGGGAGGGGAAGGAATAATTTCCCACTTTATCATAAAACCCATGGTGGCATGCAAACATTTTTTTTTGCCTAGGCAGAGATTTTGCATGTGGGTAAATTATTATGTACGAAGAGCACTTTATGCAGGATATTAATCACACTTTTTGAGGTAGCTATTCAGTTGGAGAATCTGTGTACCTTACTGCATTTAAGGTCTGCGCATACTTGGTTGCTTCTTCCTTGCAGGATTTTGCTAATCTATCATGTCATGGAATTGTGCTTACATTTGCTCGCATTTGGCTGTCACTTGTGGAAGATCTAAGCACATCTAAGTGATGAGCTGTGAACATCCCTTCTGATGCTACTTGGCTTGCTTTGCCTCTGGAGTTGCTCTTGCAAATCAGCTGTCTGCTTGGCCCTAAATGTCTGGATTTAGCAGCTAGGAAATGGGGTGGAGAAAGGAGGTAGAAAGGGAGAGAGAGAGAGAGAGAGAGAGAGAGAGAGAGAGAGAGAAAGAGAAAGAGAAAGAGAAAGAGAAAGAGAAGGGGAGAAATGAAGTGCATAAGTGCATTTTGCTTGATGGGAAGGGAGGTGCTGTATGAGAAGCCAGAAGGGGTAGCCTAAAATATTGTATTTTGCTCCCGAAAATGAAATAGTAAGTGCCTGTCTTTCAAACTAAGTTGTGATATTCAAAAACCAGCTGAGTTATTTGGGTAGCTGAGGAAGAAATTTCCACAAGCACATTATCCCTGGCAGTAAAAATACAAGGACAACACTTTTCTGCTTTTCCCCAGCACCTCAAAATTGGCTACCTGAGGTGGTTGCCTTATTCTACCATGTGGTAAGGCCCGTGTTTTTTTCAGAATGGAGTGCCTTTTAGAGTGTTGAGCTGCTTTCTTTCTTTGTAGTATATCAATTGCTTTGTAGTGTACCAATTCTCTCACACCAGAAGCGACTTGCAGTTTCTCAAGTTGCTCCTGACATGAAAATAAAGTATATCAGTATTTAAATGTCATTACTGTGACATTGCTATATAATTAATATTTTAAATGTGGAAATAACAAATTGTAAATGGAATAATATAGATAAAATTGAAAAGATAATAATAACAAAGAGGATGTGGGAACCAGTTAGAAATTATTTAGAAAATGTGTTAAGATGTGGACTAGAAAAATTAAGACTGAGACTGATATTTCAAATGTAACCTCTGTAGTTTGATGTATAAACTGTATGTACAAGATGGAGAGGGTGGGAGAGGGGAAAAAACCAATAAAATTAAAAAAAAATACTGTGACATTGCTTTAATGATAACTTTTTGTATGTTGTATTATCGAAGGCTTTCATGGCCAGAATCACTGGGTTGTTGTAGGTTTTTTGCACTATATAGCCATGTTCTAGAAGCATTCTCCTGACCTGCATCTATGGCAGACATCCTCAGAGATTGTGAAGTCTGTATGTTATTTACCATTACACATTTTAGTTTCTCTTGCATTGTAAGCTGCCTTGAGTCCCAGGTTGGGGAAAAGCAGGCTACACGTTGAACATTCCTTATCCAGAAAGTCAAAGTCCAAAATACTCCAAATTCTGAAATTATCCACATGGCTGGTTGGCAAAGTAACACCTTTGCTTTCTGATGGTTCAGTGTACAAAAAATTTGTTTCATACACAAAATTATTTTAAAATCTTGTATATAAGATCACATGCTACCCCTCTATTCAGCCTTGGTTAGACCACACCTGGAATATTGTGTCCAATTATGGGCACCACAATTGAAGAGAGATATTGATAAGCTGAAATGTGTCCAGAGGAGGGTGACTAAAATGATCAAGGGTCTGAAGAACAAGCCCTATGAGGAGCAGCTTAAGGAGCTGGGCATGTTTAGCCCACAGAAGAGATGAGAAGATTGAGAGGAGACATGATAGCCATGTATAAATATGTGAGGAAGTCATAGGGAGGAGGGAGCATGCTGTATTTTCTTCTGCCCTGGAGACGAGGATGTCAATCAATGGCTTCAAACTACAGGAAAGGAGTTTCCATCTGAACATTAGGGAGAACTTTCTAACTGTGAGAGCTGTTCAGCAGAGGAACTCTCTACCCCGAAGTGTGGTGGAGGCTCCTATGGAGGTTTTTAAACAGAGACTGGATGGCCATCTGTCGGGGGTGCTTTGAATGCAATTTTCCTGCTTCTTGGCTGGGAGTTGGATTGGATGGCCCATGACGTCTCTTCCAACTCTATGATTCTATGATTCTACATTCAGGCTATGTGTATATAAGGACCTATCGAAGGTAACAAATTCAGTCTCAAAAACAAACCTAGAACAGTGGACACTTGATTTAAAATAAATACTTAAATCCAGAGCCAAATAACAGACAGGGCTCTAATGGATTCCACAGATGTGATTTTTGGAGAGACTGATATCGGAGGTGATCCCCCCCCCTTTGCAGGACTCTGTAAAAGATAGTTCAAACCAAATAATTCATAGTTTTGCCAAGGACAACAGGCTGGAATGATCCCATAATCCCCTATCTCTCCCCCATGTGGGAACCTAAGGCTCTTTTCATGGCCCCATGCTGTAACCCAAACGAGCATCTGACCAATTTGGCTATTATTTATTAATTGGATTTTTTAAATTAATGAAACCCAGTGTTCCTAGGGCTTTCTATACACTCCTCCTTGCACTCTTATGGACTTTCTATGAACTTTTGGAAACCTTTAAGCAACTTTTCATGGACTTGGGAACTCTTATGGACCCTATACCAAACTCTTAGGAACTTTTATGACATTTCACTGATCTATATGAACGTTTAGTGGAGGGAGAGAGGGCTGCCAGGGCTTCCTTTGGTCTTGCATGATTTATCCCTTATGAATTCTTTGTATGTCCCCCTGACCCAATACCTATGTATGTATGTATGTCTATATTTTGAAAATAGAAGGAAAAAGCCACCTTCTTCAGGAATCTAGCACCTCATGGCTACAGGAAGCATTCCTCAAATTCCTGAGCCAGTAAATCCTTAAACAAAGGGCTCACCAGAAACTCATTGCAAGAACAATAAGCTAATGGGTCTTATCAGCCCCAGACTTCGGAGGGCAAAAGGTTAGTCCATCTGGGAGATAGGACCTATGGACAATTAAATCACCTCACACAAAAGGTGTCTTCCTGTCTGCGAGGAATTAGGATTCACCACAGTTTCTTTTTCCATTATATCAACCCATCTGGCTGAAACTAGCTCCCAACTTAATAAATAGATCCCATACCCAGGACGGAAGGACAACAAAAGGATATGGCTTCTATGCCAGACAATAATATATTTTCAAAAGACTCAGACAATAGACCTTGGCCAGCTTGAGGGCCTAAGCAATTGCTGAGCCATCTTGCAAACATTAGTCATTTAAAACAGTCAACTAGACATTTCTCCATTGTTTCCCTGTTGCCTGCCTCCCTTCCACCCCATTGGCTGAGAGGCCAAAGCAGGGGTCAGGCTGCCATTGGCCCTCCTGCTGCCTTGCTGATGTCACAGCCAATCATAACAAAGCTAGCTCGGAAGGGGGGGGGGAAGAGGGGGGGCATGGGAACTTTTGAATCTGAAGGCTATAAATATTGTATCTCTCCACCCAATGGGCATATCAGCTCCTGGGCAAATGATTGTGGTTGACATCATGGTGGCATTTTCTTCAACTTGGTGAGATTCATTGGAAAACTTAGGAAAATTTCTTTTAGGTGCTTTCTGTCTCGCCAGGGTTAACGGATCCTCTTTGGTGAGTCTGGCCGGCTTATGTCCTTAAGGCATGGCCTTCCAAATTCGTGTTTGACATCAAGACCATCATAAGCCTAAAGACAGGCCCTTCACATTCTGCCCCTGTGGATATGTCTAAGCCTTCCCCGCATTACAACAGCATACATCTCCCAAATGAGAGAAATGCAAAAGTCCTGTTTCAAAGAAAGAGATAGAGAGACATGAGAAATTCAAGATATTTGCATTTAATATTCTCTTGCATCAAAGGCTCCTGTGAATTTTGAAGCCCCTATGGAATCTTGTGCCATATTCAATAGCACTGGAGTCTATTTGTGCTACAGGCTTTTGAATTATACTTCAGCAAGGACAAATAACTTGAAAACTTCTAGGGATTTGTAACAGAAAGTGAGGGCCTGTTGCTGTTGTTACATGCTCTCACATTGACTCTAACTTATGGCCACTTTACCCTAGAGTTTCCTTGTTAAGATTTATTCAGGGAAGGCTTGCCATTGCCTTTTCTAAGGCTAGAAGACTGGGACTTGCTCCAGTCAACCAGTGAGTTTCTATAGCTGAATGGGGATTCAAACCACAGTCTCCTTGAGTTTTAATGCAACACTCAGACCACCAAACCACGCTGGCTCTCTAAGGTGAGAATATTATCCTGAAACTGTGGTAAATTGCTAAGGTTTCTCAGGCTGCTTTTCAACTTGTTAGGTGAAAAAGAAGGCAGACATATAGATTTAGTCGTTTTACACTTCTAGAAGCAGTCAGAATAAAATAGCAGAACAATCTTAGTGAACTACCTTCCCCTTTGTTTGCGCCTTGGAAATTGTCACAGCAGGGGAAGGATAGACAAAAAGCTCAGTTAAATTCTCAGATGTATATGTGTGAACAGCCTTATCTGTGGAATACTATGCAGAAGGTGCAAATGTTGGCTTTGGCTAGTGGTTGCATTCTGCTTAATATTTCTCGCTGTCCTACATGCAGTAGTGTAAGTCTTTCAAATCCATGGCCATCTGTGACATGTCAAATGTAAGCTAAATAGTTTGCATGCCTGTGACAATTCCTTCCATTTGTGCAATTGCGACATACAGATTTATTTATAGCACTGCTATGTGAAACAAAGGACATTGCCACTTTGACCACTGATTGGTCTAGGCTGGAGCCAGCCAGGATCCCCTTGTTGATTGGTGCATATGTGCCAATCATTGTCGCTATTGATTGACTTGGAGGTTGTGGCGGGAAATTAAATAAATTGTCATTGCTTGATTTGAAATCTGGTGGCTTTTTCTTGGTCTGCCCATGGAAAGGCTGTGGGAGGAAAGGAATATGGGCTGGGTTGATGTTAGTGAGGCTGATAGCTTTGTTCCTGTCCATCGGGAACAGGGCAATGGGTTTTGCCTAGCCATACAATGGATACCCGTGGTGTTGGCAGAGTCTCAATGGAGACCCCCGGGAGGGGGTCTGATCTGGCAATTGGGAAATGTTCCCAGGGATAAGGCTTGATAAAATCTTGGAAAAGCCCCATGACTCTGCTTAACCTATTATGTAACTTCTAGGTATTGTGAGATTATGTCTTTACTTGAAATATCTGTTGAGCGATTGTGGTGGTGGTGGTGTGTGCTTGTGCAAACTTTGGTAAATTCATTCAGAAGTCACATGAAACTGGGGGAAATGTCTATAGCAGACTCCATTTTTGGGCACCTCAGGAACCGTGAGTTTTGGGGTCTGCTTTGGGGTTCTGCTTTTTGACAACAAAGGTGAATGGTCAAAAGTTTTGGACAGATAAAAGAAGTCATTTTTCACAATGCATTTTTTTAAACTGTGGAATTTCCTGTCACAAGATGTAGTGATGGCTATCAACTTAAATGGCTTAAAAAGACAGGGCTAAGCAGCAGGGAGAAACCCACACCTAGACGGCCAAAAACAAAATCCAAAGGATAATTGAAGGTGGTTGTAAATTCATTTCTAGTTTTGAAAATTAGTTCCTGGTTTTATTTAACATTTCAGAATAGGGAAATGGTAGTCTATAAAAAGAGAGTTTCTATGGAACAATTTTCTTTCCATTTGGCAAGAAAAGAGATAATCTAGTGATAATACAGGAGTTGAAAGCCACAAAAATAGTCATAGGGGTGGGGGGTGAGAGTTGAGGGACCGATATTGCCTACCCTTCTTCTATAGGGGATTTTGACCAATTTGTGATAGGTAAGGCTGTCAGTGACTTTATAATTTCTCCAGTTGATGGAGAATACTAGTTGCTGGAGAATATAACTAAGCTGGTGAAGTTTTTGGCTAGACAACATTTTCCAGGTCTTTTCCCCCTAGTTCACTAGGTTTTCTTCCTCCCACCCCATCTTTCTCCCTTTTCCCTGAAAGAGACTCAAAGCAGCTAGCAAAGGCTAGAGCCTTTGCAGCTAGAAACAGACCACATTATTTTAACAGAAGTCAAAATGTAATTATACTGTCCATAAAATGAAAAGCAGTTAAACCAAACCGTTAAAAAGACAAATAACACATATAAACCATATAGCATAGGAAAGGGCCTTTTCCTCTGAGCAGTTGACCCTCAAAGACTGCTGGAAGAAAAAAAGCTCTTCGCTTCACTGCAAAAGGATAGCAAAGAGGGAACCTCTAGGAAGGGAATTCTATGAGCCTGGGGAAACCACCTTTCCCACAGATGAGAGTAATGGGACAGAGAGAAACCCCCCATAAGATATAGAGCAGTTCATACCGCCCAGTGTCCAATCTTCCGTACCTGGGCAAGGTAATTGAGAGGGCAGCAATGGACCAGCTGCAGGCATTCTTGGATGAGACAACCTGGCTAGACCCCTTCTAGTCCGGCTTCCCTTCAGGCCATGGGACGGAGACTGTCCTGGTTGCCATCACAGACCTACTCCGCTGCCATTTGGACCGAGGCGGATCGGCGCTGCTCGTGTTATTGGACCTCACGGCAGCGTTTGATACTGTCGATTACCAACTTTTGACACACCGCCAGGCGGTGGCGGGTGAGGGGACAGCCCTCAACTGGCTGTCCTCCTTCCTCCAAAACCACCGGAAGCGAGTGAAGTGGGGAGGGGTGGCCTCCGAGGGCTCCCCCTTATGTTGTGGGGTCCCTCAGGGGGCCATTCTCTCCCCGGTGTTATTTAACATCTATATGCGACCACTCGCCCAACTGGTGCGGAGTTTTGGGCTGGAGTGCCATCAGTACGCTGATGACACCCAGCTCATTCTGAGGATGTACCCCGGGGTGGTCTCTGTACCCGATAATTTCTATCTTTGCCTGGAGGCCGTTACTGGATGGCTGCGAGCCAGTAAGTTGAAGGTGAACCCGGCGAAGACGGAGATCTTGTGGCTGGGCCGCCCGGAGGGGGTAGAGACCCAGTTACCGACGTTCGACGGTGCGGCCCTTCGCCCGCAACCGTCTGTAAAAAGTTTGGGGGTCCGGCTGGACGCCCAGCTGTCTATGGAGGAGCAGATTGCCTGCGCCTGCAAGACAGCCTTCCCTCATCTACGTCAGGCAAAACGTCTGGCTCCTTACCTCTCCCGCTGCGACCTGGCCACGGTGATCCAAGCCACGGTCATCTCGAGGCTCGATTACTGTAATGCGCTGTACATCGGCCTACCCTTGTTGGCAATCCGGAAACTAAAGCTGGTGCAGAACACTGCAGCGCGTCTGCTCTCGGGAGCCTTAAGATCCCACCATGTGACTCCACTCCTGCGCAAACTGCACTGGCTTCCAGTTTAATTCCGGGTAGTCTTCAAGGTGTTAGTTCTAACTTTCAAGGCCTTATATGGTTTGGGGCCAGTGTACTTGAAGGAGCGGCTTACCCCTTATGTGCCCAGGAGATCACTGCGCTCAGAGGGACTCAACCTTTTGGATGTGCCCAATATCAGGGTTTGTAGACTGGCCACTACACGCCGGAGGGCGTTTACCGCAGCCGCGCCAGCTCTGTGGAACGGCCTCCCCGAAGAGATCCGGGCCATCCGGGTTCTCCTGCCGTTCCGCAGAGCAGTAAAAACATGGTTGTTCAGGCAGGCATTCGGCCCATAGCCAACTGCCACTATCTGCACCTGCGGGTTCGCTACTAGTATGCCATTGCTAATTACTGCTATTGGCTGGCAATATGTTTTAATTCGGGTGTTTTAACTGTTTTACTGTATTTTAATGTATTTTACTTGTTTTTACTTGCACTAATCTTGTAAACCGCTCTGGGCGCCAGAGAGAGCGGTATATTAAGTTGAACTTAATAAATAATAAATAAATAATAAATATAATGAAAAAAATAGTTCTTCAGATAACTTGGATCTGAGTCATCTTATATTGTTTAGTTTCTAATTATTGAAGCCAGCGTGGCATAGTAGTTTGGGTGTTGGACTATGACTCTGAAGACTATGGTTTGAATCCCCAGTTGTCTCTGGAAACTCACTGGAGGACTTTGGCTATATCATACTCTCTCAGCCTCAGAAGAAGGCAAAGACGAATCCCTTCTAAACAAGTCTTATCAATAAAACTCCATGATACATTTGCCTTAGGGCCACCATAGATCAGAAACAGGCACACAGCAGCAGCAACAGCAACAACAGAAGCAACAATAACAATGACTATAACCACTCCCCTCCTCCTGACTGAACATTTGTGGAAAATATTAACATACATCTGGTTTTTAATTTTTATAAGATTCTTTGTTGAGATCCTTGGAGAATGTATACTGGTTTTCTGAGGGAGGCAAATCTTTGGAAAAACCCAACACACTTTTTAGCTATTCAAGAACACATAAAATTGCACTGAATCAAGCCTTTACGATTTGCTTCGGGGAGGGAGATTACATCCCTGGCTTACGTTTCATGGTAGCTCCCAGTAGAAGAACACAACAAGAAGAAGTCTGTACAATATACAGTGAACATGATTTACATGCTGTAAACTTGGCAACTATGCAGGTCGAGCCGGAGAGAGGCATGTGTGCTTTTCTTAGCTCCATTGCAGAAGAGATAAAGGAGCTGCCAAACAGCAACATGAATGATGCCAGATCATGTCTCTGAAATGAAGGCAGAGATATCTCCACACTGTCTTTGCTAACTGCCTGTGTAGCAGTATCTGAGGGCTAGTTTTCAGTGCTGAAAGTCAAAGCTGTAGGCACCAAGGTTGACTGTGAGTACATATTTCTTCTCTAATCTTAGCCATGCTAAGAAAGGAAAAGTGAATAGAGGGGAGAATGAAGAAGCAGTAACAAGAGTGAGAAAAGGGATAAGAACCTCCTCAGAATATATTTCACTTGTTTTTATGGACTTGATACCTGAATTGTTTTTGCCTAGAGATATCCTGAGTTAGTCCAAGGGTGAGAAATGTCAGGTCCTCCAGACATTGTTGAACAGCAATTCCCAGAAACTGTTGCTAGCAAAGCGAATAGGGAGAGATGGTGGGGACTGAAGTCCAACAACATCTGGAGGGCCATCTGCCTCCCTGTGTTGCGCTTCTTCTCTTGAGGTTTCAAATCTGTCCATGAAGTTGTCATGAAGACTGGCGTAAAGATTGCCTCTTTAAGATCTAGGTGGACGATGGGAACTGGGGTCCACTTAGTGGGGATATGGTGATGATGAGCATTGCAGTCCAACCAAATCTGGTGGAACATGTGTTTTCGACTTCTACTCTACCAGAAGTAGCATCTTCCATTGTGCCCACTTTAGGATACAATGATGGGGGTGGCTTTCATGCCAATCAGGTGGTGAATTTGTTTCAGCATTAAGGGTTTAGATTCAGCAACTTGGATAGCTCTATCAAAATTCAGAATAAACCCAGAGTGATTTCACCAGACACATATATGGGTGCCATCAGATACCATCGCATGCATGAAAAGTTCTCTCCAGCACAAATGTGCCATTTTATGTTTCTGAAAAGTAATGTGGTACAAAATTCATAGTTAACATTTTCCAATGTATCTAATTTCAACTCTTAATTATGGTGAAATATTCTAGAAATGTTACAGGCTTATATCCTTCACTCAAAGAACAAACACCATATGTTCAGATCAATCAATAATAATTAACAAATAAAGATGGGGTGAAAATAAAGATGCTGCAATTATATAGGAAAGGATGATACTGATAATGATGATAACAACAAATGTGTTACCCACCTCTACTTTTGGGTAATTAATTATTATTGCTCTATTCTTCATTTAAACTTTGGTGATGTGTAGTTTGGTGTTCTAGGATTGTAGATGCAGTGTGAGAGGAGATGTGGGTGTGTGATTTAGGGCAACAAAATTATAAACTGTTGCTCATAGATACAGGCATATAATAATAATAATAATAATAATTAAAAAACTTTATTTCTAACTCGCATCCATCTCCCCGGAGTAGACTCGGAGCGGCTTACATGGGGCCGTGCCTGAACAACACATCATAAAATATAACAACATATAAGAACAATAAACACAATAAAAACAATAAACACAATAAAATACACCTGTGAAAACACAACAGTACAGGTGAATCTAAAAACAAAACCGACAGGGCGGGCCGCATGGACATATAGGATATTTTAAAAACTTGGGGGAGAACTGGAGTAGTGTCGCACACAAAGGGTCACATAGGGGAAAAAGGTCTCACAGAAATGGGGGCATTTGGGGAGCTTAATCTCCAAAGGCCAGGTGGAAAAACCAGGTTTTCAGTTGTTTCCTGAAGGATTCCAATGATTAAGTATGGGAAACAAGGTATTTCTTGGCTATGTTGATAAAGGGTAAGTATTTCTGCTGGCTTATGTCCTCGTGTGTAGGATTTCCCCACCCACAGTTTGAATGATCTCCAACTTTGCCTGTGTTTGTGTGTGTTGGGGAAACCAGCGCAAAAGGGAAATTTACTGCTTTGTGGAATATTTCACATTACAGTCCTGAAACTGCAACCGTAGACCCTTTTCAATTCCCATGCTAGATGGGGCAGGTGGAAATTTGAGGTCAACACATTTGGAGAGGCAAAGATTCCCCAATCATATGGCAATTTTCAGTTTGCTTTTGTAATTGAAATGTATGGAGATGTCTTTGAGATTAAAGACCTCATCACACGTGCAGTGGTGGCGCTGTTCTTAATGGAGGAGGTGGAGGTGGTCGTTTTGACTTGCCCCCTTCACCGTGTTTTGCTGATTGGCCTGACAATCATATGGATGGAAACAAAGTGCACATGCAGTGTGCACTGCTTTCCTCTGCCGCCCAGGCCTGGAGCTGGCAAGACAGAAAGCCTCTGTTGTTGCCTGGGCGGTGGAGGGAAGCCATGCACACTGCTTCCCTCCATATGATTGCCAGGCCAACTGGCGAAACACAGCAAAATGAAGGGAGGCGAAATGACAGCCTCCTTCTTCATTAAGAACAGCATTGCTGCGCTTGTGATGAAGTCCTATGATCTGAAACCCTTAAGTACATTATGTCCCTTGTATCCATGGGGGCTATGATCCTGAATTTACCATGGAAGCAGGAAACCATGGAACAGCGAACTCTATTGAAAATTATGACCTCTGCTCAGTACCAGATTTAGCATTGTGCTTAGGTATGCTTAAGCACAGGGCCCCGTTGGTGGTGGTGGTGGGGGGCATCTTCCTGCCACATTTTTTATGTGGTCCGATTCTAAATTTGAAGGTGTTCTGTTTTGGAGTGATTCCAGACATAATGATAGAGTTGATAGACTATGGAAGTATGCCACAAAGTAAGCAGTATAGGACTGCCTTCAGGGTCCAATTAAGGGGCCTCATAACTTAACTAACACAAGGTCTCATTGGTCCTCAGTCTGGCACTGGCTCTGCTAGACATTTCCACAGAATCTTGATGGAGGATGTGAGTAGGTGAAACTGCAGATACCAGTCCCATAGATACGAGGTTCATCATCATAGTGTACGAAAACAAGCAGGTTTACATGGGATTGGCTTGACATTATTCTGAATATTTTCTAACTCAACTTTTGGAAAAAAATAATTAACTGTCTTGATTAGTTAGGGCTGCCTGCAGAAGCATTATTTTGGAATAGGCACGTGTGTTCTGAAAGGCAGCAAGATATAGGATTTGTTTCCCAGAATGTATTTTGATCCCATCTTTTTTATAGTAGGGCTGTGTTTTACTATTTTGGTCCATACTTTTCGCTTAAATGAGCAGCACACCGGAAGGGCAGTGGAATATATAATACTATACCTTTTATTACAGGAACTCTTTCTTTGCTCTTGGCACTTTAACAAATGCTGAGCTGTGCTTTTTATTAGAGGTTTGGCTAGCAGGTGGTAGAGAGAACGAATGCTAGTCATGAACTCTGAAGGTAAAAATAACCCCACGAAACAAAGTGTATTCTGGGGGAAGAACTCTTCTTTCATGCATTCTTCCCCCATCTTACTTGTAGTTGGTTAGATCTATCTGTTTATGTATTTATGATTTTTTTTGCAGATGGCTTTCAAGAGCTTGGTTTCGCTGATTATAAGGGGAAAAGGCCAGTGTTTCCTATCAGAGGTGGCAAAGCTGATTGTTTTCTCTGTGTGGTACAGATGTAATCTCAAAAGCTGTCTTGGCGAGTAGAGCATTAGGAATGGTATCAAATCCTGCCTGGTCTCTGCTCCTCCTTAAGCTGCATGACACGCTAGATTTGGAAGGAGAAAAGCCTCTCCTCAAGTCTTTAAATAAGCAATCCAATCTGTGAAAGAAATAAAAGAAAGAAAGAAAAGGAAAAGGAAAAAAAGGAAGGGCAGAAACAGATTAATCCCACTTCAAAACATAAATAAGACTCAAGTAAATATCATGTGCGGTGGTGCTTGGAGGGACTTTGCTAATGAGAGGAATAAACTTTATTCCTCTTAAGGATGGCTAATCCGAAAATATGTGGAAATTGGAAGCAAAACTGCCATCAATGATGTTTGTTAGCACTCACCCCAAGAAACAAAAAAAGAGAAAGTTCTTGGCTCAGCTTCAGCCGATTTCATAGTTTATGTAAGCACAACCTCTCATTAGCACGTGTCACTACAGACAGGAATGCAAAATACCAAACCCAAAATAAATATAGAAATCTCCATGGAAAATATGACTTTGGTATTTTAAAAAAAACCCTCAAAAGTTTCTATCTGTGTGTGTTTGAGTAAGGAAACTTTTATATTAATGATGCCTACAGACAACAGTTATATGACTGGTACCAAAAACAGCACTGTTTCTCCTCCTTATGTTACCATAATAACATAATAATAAAATACCATAACTGATGTCATCATGAAATTTTAGAAGACTGTCCTGTTAGGAAAGAAGACAGGAACTTTATAGTTTTTCTTGGACAGAACTCGCAGAGCAACAAATGACTCCTGCCTTCACCAAACTGTCAAAAACTTCTGTGCCACCCACAGACTAAAGCATATAATGGCACTCTCCACACATTTAATATTAAAAATTCAAGTCCTGCCTGAGTCATTTTTGAGGACTGAGACATTTGACAAAGGTCAGAATGACACACCTTCCAATCCATGTACAAATGTAATCTAGAGTGTTAATTTAAGCCTACTTTAGCAATAAAAGTGGAGGCATGCCCACACCACAGTGTTATAGTACTATTATTCTGTGTACTATGATACACAATATTCATCTCCCCTTTTTGATGCCAATACTATAGTTTGTCCTCCATATCCACAGGTTCACCCACCCACAGTTTGGAATTTTTTTTAAAATCCCAAAAGTAAACCATGATTTTGCCATTTTATATACGGCACGCCAGTTTTTGGTGGATGCTCAGGTGCCAATAGATATAATGACATTAGATGCAAACCTCAGCAGACATCAAGTGTCCACTGTATTCTTGTGTTGGATGACTTCAATGTCCATGCCAGTCCACCCTGTCTGGGGTGGCTCAGGCCACCATGATAACCATGAGGCTGCACCCCCCCCCCCCCCAAAATTAGGACCCACTCATGTAGTTGGACACACTTTTTGATCTAATTTTCAATGGGGATGGAAATGTTGGTGTGGAGGAACTATGTTTTAGGAATTTTATAATTTTCATTTTTTTATAATTTTATTAATGAGATTTTATGTGCTGTTGATTATACTTATGTCATTGTATTTATACTTATGTATTGTTGTCTGCATGTGGCATTGGAGTGCTTCTGTGAGCTGCCTGAGTCGTTTTGGGTAGATGGTGGCATGGTACAAATAAAGATTGTTATTATTATTGTTATGTTCTGTTATTTATAATATTGATAATGGAAATGTTTTTTAAAATAACTTTTTGATCATCTTTCAATGAAAAAAGAAATATTTAAGGGCACTAGGTTTTTGGTCTGTAACATCCGAAAGGGTTGCAAAGCAGTTTTCAGACTGATTCCTTGGGGAAAGATGATGAGTTTTAAATAACCTGTCCCCTTAGAGAAAAGCTCCGGTAAATGCTCTGGGTCCCTGGAGTGGGAGGAGGGTAGAATTTGACCCTGAGTATATGGAAATAAATTAGAGTCTATTTGAATATACAGAATGAAAGAGCTCTTTGGTGGAATCAGGTAGCAAAACCACTTCTAAAATCGATCTATCATCTATCCATCTGTTTGTCTACAAAGATCTCACAGTAGCGTATAATAGACAAAATATATATTTCCTCTTATTTATTTTCTGGGATTGTAATAAGCATAACTATAAATAAAATAAACAAAAAAGAAAGGGAAATGAAAAAGTGATAGAATATGATCATTGGTCTGAGTGGTGGCCCCTCGGCTGTGGAACTCCCTCCCCAGCAAAATGAGAGCTCCCTCCCTCCTGACCTCCAGAAAACAAGCCTTTGCAGAGTAATTCAGTGTAATAAATGGATGTGAAATAAGTGCAATCACGATTAGAACGGCTCCTGGACTATGACTTTAGATTTGTGTGGTTTTAACAATTGGTTTTTTTAAATGTATCGATGCTTTTTCTTAATTCTTATGGTTTAATTGTTTTCACATGTTTGTTTATACAGAATGGAATTGTTCCCAATTTGTAAGCTGCTCTGAGTGCCCTTTGGGGTGAGAAGAGTGGGGTATAAATATAGTAAATAAATAAATTGGCAGATATTTTAACATAAATGAAGTATATTTCCAAAAATACATTTTCCTGAAGTTGATGTTTTTAAAACACACAGTCACAAATAGCAAGGTGTGACCCATTATTATTATTATTATTATTATTATTGGGGGAAAAGATTTCAAGGGTTGTAGAGGGCATTTCTGCCACTCTTGGAACCCTGCTGGATACTTTAGATACAAAACTCAGTTTTGCACTTTTTAAACTGAACAAATGTGGTATTTTTGCCTTATCATACTCAGAAATACCTTTGATGAGCCCAGGAAGGCACAAATGCATGCCATCATGTGGTATTTGGGAGGAGTTGGGAGCAAACAAAATGTATTTCTTCATTTGTTTTGCAGGGACAGGTGTATAATAGCATCTTCTGATTGCTGAAAGGTTAAGTTTTTTAGCCAAGAAGTAGAAGCTTTTTTTGCAGCAGTAAGAACAGGCAGGATCCAACACACTGACCCTTGGTGAGATTCCAAATAGCAAGAACTGCTAGCCCAGTTAACATCTCTGACAATAGTCAACTTATATACCTCCAAGGAATAGGGTCAGCTCTGGCAATTTGATGCTTCACTTTATGTTAATATAACTTATGTGATAGATTGTGTTGTACCTTAATTTTAGATGTTATAATTTGTTCTTAAATGCTGAGTTATTATTTTTTCCTATTATGTATGTATTGGTTGGGAGCCCCCAGTGGCGCAGTGGGTTAAATCACTGAGCTGCTCAGCTTGTTGACCGAAAGGTCACAGGTTCGAATACGGGGAGCGGCATGAGCTCCCGTTGTTAGCCCCAGCTTCTGCCAACCTAGCAGTTCAAAAACATGCAAATGTTAGTAGATCAATAGGTACTGCTCTGGCAGGAAGGTAACGGCGCTCCATGCAGTCATGCTGGCCACATTACCTTGGAGGTGTCTATGGAGAACACCGGCTCTTCATCTTAGAAATGGAGATGAGCACCACCCCCCAGAGTCGGACACGACTGGACTTAATGTCAGGGGAAAAAACTTTACCTATATATTGGTTGTTGTATTCAGGCATTGAATGTTTGCCTTTTTTGTGATTAGAATCTGTTTTGAGTCCCTCTGGGGAGATAGGGTTGAATATAAATAACGTTTTTATTATTTATTATTTATTAATTAAAAGGTCATCTAATACAATAAATATAAAATTATTGACTGGAATCCTGTTGGACAGTCCTTTTTCCCATCCATCCTCTTTTATAAAAAAAGGAGTTTTGTGACTTCAAACACAATATCCCCAGGCACCTGTGGCTGGAATCTAGGATTATGCACAGTTTCATATTCATGATTCCTATGCAGCAGCAAATTTAAGGCTATTTAGGGACCATGGAAGTCCCCACTTTCAGGGAAGCAGTTGCTGTGATTGATGGGAGTCTATTCTGCTGTGGAGTGAGAAACAACAGGCTGGAGGTTTCACCTCCCCTCCCATGAAAGAGGGGGGAATTCTGCCTATTGCAATGGAGATTGCTCATGGTAGGAGATGAAAACAGCTGCCAGTTGCTTTTCATTTGACAGGGGAACAGATTCCTGCTGACTGCAGTGGTCACTGCTTGGTAAATGGACATGGAGAAAGTTGGGGTAGGAGCTACTGCAAAGTCATGTAACTGCACTGGTTAATCCCTCAAAACTCCCCAACAGGGTTCCAGCCATTTCGTTGCAATGTATCAAATCCAGAAAGGATAACCACTGAACATGTCTACATCATATGACACAGGGAAGCATTATCCTGATTAGATTGCAATTTTTTAGTTGAAGTAGATAATTTCGTTGTAAAAGTGTAATGGTTGGAGTTCAGCTATCCGGATCCAAGGCTCATTAAAAAAACAAAACCAAAAAAAGCAAACTTAGATTTTGGTGGGGGTTTTTTTTTGGTAAGGTACATCTTTTTTTTTCTAAACCCTTGAATACAAACGGATATGGGCATCTATGGATTTTGGGATCCATAGGAGGGTCTGAATCCAAATCCAAGGAAACACCAAGGCCTCACTGTAGAGTAGACCCAAAACATCACATTTTGGCTAGATCAAATATAGTTTTTAGTATACAGACATTACAGATATTGAAGACAGGGCAGTTCCTGCTGGTTAATTAGTGCAGGGCAATCACGCTCCTTATTCCATGCTACTGACTTTGTTAACATCAAATCTATTGCCTTTCAACCAATATTAATAAGCTAAACTTGCTGAATTTAGTTCCCCGGAGGATATACTAGATATTTCCTGCATATCAGGGATGGTTGAGGCACTTAGAACTGATACACAGGGACTAAAAGCTGTTGCAGTTGTAGCATTACCACAGTGCACCTGTTGGTAAGTGATTAAGTAGACTGCAATGAGGAAAAATAAGCCAAAGAAGTATTGATCTGGACAATTCAGTTTGATCTAATGCTTAAATCTCACAATTAAGCAATTTATTCTTCCAAAAAACACATCAATTATTTTCAAGTTGTTTCTGAGGGCCCTTCCAGACAGGCCCTATATCCCAAGATCTGATCCCAGGTTTTCTGTATTAAACTGGGTTATATGAGTCCCCACTGCCAGATAATCTGGGATAAACAGAATACCTGGGATCAGATCCTGGAATATACTGCCTGTCTGGAAAAACCCTGAGTCTGGCGACCTTAAGATGAATCTATCACAGGGTTTTCTTGGCAAGATTTGTTCAGTGGGCTTTGCTTTTGCTTTTGTCTGAGGCTGAGAGAATGCTATTCATACTTCTCTATACTTTGTTATATGCATTGGATGACAGTTTGCTTCTGGGCTAAATTAGATGTTGGTTTTAATCTGTAATTGGCCAGAATGTAGAAATGCGATCACCTAGCATCAGTGCATTAACATTAAATAGTTTGAGAAAATGAATCTATCATTATTAAGACATTGAAGGTCATTGATAATATTAATCATATTAAAGCACTGACAAATGTATTCAGCATTAAAAATATTACCCTCAATTTGTCCTTTAAAAACGACACGAACCATTAATTTCTACTAAAACTGGCATTGTTGGAATGTAATAGCTAAAATATCACATTTCAAATTTGTTGGAAATTTTGAATGAATCAGGTAAATCTTAAAGTGAATTATTTCTAAGCTGTCTGTGGGAACAGGATATTGGGAGAATATAATCATCATCATCATCATCATCATCATACAAAAAACTTTATATTTTGTCCGATCTCCCCGGAGGGATGCCAATCACAAAAAAGGCAAACATTCAATGCCTGAACATAACAGCTAAAAAACACATAGTAATGAAAATTGAACTACACAGCAAATAAAAGCAAATAATAACTTGGCAAATTAGGATTAGATTTGAACACAACCTATAAAATCTGACATAGCACTAAACATCAGACAGAAACATCAATTTCCAAGAATCAACAGAGTTCCTTGGGGGCGTGTAAGTTGATCAATGCCCAAGATGTCAACTGAGCTAGCAGGAAAAGCAGGACCCAGATATGGAAGGCAGAAGTGTGTCTACAGCTGTTTCTTAAAGACGAGGAGGGAAGGGGCCATCTTTAGCTCCTTAGGGTGAGAATTCCAGAGGTGGGGGATGATCACGGAGAAGGCCCTTTTCTCGTTCCCACCAGGCGCGGCAGGAGTGGGACTGGGAGCAGGGCCTCCTCTGCTGACTGCAGTGTACAGTTGGTCTGTAGTGGGAGATGTGGTGCATCAAATAGCCTGGACCCAAGCCGTTTAGGGCTTTAAAGATAACTTTCTATTTAGTCTGGAAGCAGACCGGCAGCCAGTTGAGCTGCTGTAACATGGGAGTGGTTCTCTCCCTGAACAGTACTCCAGTTAGCAATCTCTGGACCAGTTGAAGCTTCCGAACTACTGTATATTCAAAGGCAGCCCCACATAGAGAGCATTGCAGTAATCCAAACAGGATGTGACTAATGTAGGCTAACTTTAGCAAAGCAGGTTGATCACTAGCTACAGCTGCAGTCAATCTTGCCAACCAAAATGTTGACAGTTCGAAGCCAGGTCAGGGTGAGCTCCTGACCTTCAGCACAGCTCCCCCACCCACCTAGTAGTTTGAAAACAGCATTGTGAGTAGATGAATAGGAACCATATTATGTGAGAAGGTATTTTAGGCACAGCGTTAGGAGGAAAGTTTACGAACAAAAAAAAGCTTTTCGGCAAGGAGATGGAGTGACAGCACCCGCCTGTGACCAGAACCAAACACATCCTCCCAAAGATGCCAAATGATGAGAAAAAGCCTAAATAAACTTCTATCGGTTATCTGTCTTGTCATTGTAAAATTAGTATTGAATGTTTACCATATATGTGTTCTATGGTCTGCCCTGGGTCCCCTTTGGGGTGAGAAGGGCGGAATAGAAGTACTGTAAATAAGTAAGTAAATAAATAAATAAGGCCTGGACTACCATGGCCAGACCAGATGTAATCAGGATATGGGCACAACTTACGCAAGTTTTAACTATGTGACCCCATCTAACACAGGCTGTAATCCCTTACCTTGATCTGCCTTTCAACTGACCAGGAGTACCTTTGTCTTGCCTGGATTTAGTTTCAGCTTGTTAGCCCTCCCCCAGTCCATTACCGATGACAGACACCTTTCCCACAAGGATTAAGGTTGTCTGGGAAATTGGAAAAGAAAAATATAACAAATATCTACAACTGTTTATTGGCCTGGGCGACAGAAGAAGAAACAGTAAAAGAATGTATGATAGCATGGGCAAGAAATATTGGTAAATCAATACATCTAAAAGATTGGGAACAGATATGGAAAAAAAAATACACTTATGCTACAGACATGAAAGAGAATTGGTACAAGATGTTCCATAGATGGTACATAACACCATACAAATTAGGACAAATGTACAAATCAGTTAACAATAAGTGCTGGAAATGCGAGAAAGAAGTGGGCACATTCTACCACTTGTGGTGGACGTGCCCAAAGGTTAACAAGTTTTGGAAGGACATTCACGAAGAGTGTGAGAAAATACTGAAAAAGAAAATAACAATGAAACCAGAATATTTCCTATTGGGTATCACAGATGAGGAACTGGACCTTGACCAAAACGAAGATATCTTATTCTCTTATCTGACAACAGCGGCCAGAATGGTCTATGCAAAGAAATGGAAATTAAAGGAAATGGCTACTACAGAAGAATGGATGTATAAGATAGAAGAGATAAAAGACATGGACAAACTAACTTATGCCCTAAAGATATCGCATGGCAGACCAATAAAGAACACGAATTGGGATTTATATGAAGAGTATAGAAAAAACTATAAAGAAATAAACATATAAAGACTGTCCAAAGGACCCCAGTGTAAAAATAGGTATAGAATAATTACAGGGGAGAAGCCCGCAGTAAAAGAAACGTAAAGTCTAAAATATAAAGGACCAATGACGCCCGAAAGATAACTCGGAAGCCAGAGAATCCCTTACCCTTACCCACCCTTCCTGAACCATCCTTTTTGACCCTACCCCCCTTTTTACCCGCCCTTCTCTCTCTTCCTATTCTGTCAAGCTCCTACCCTACCCCCAGTCCCCTTAGATAGTGAATTTTATGTATGGAAAATGTCAATAATTTTTTTATATATATATATAAAAAGGTTGTCTGGGAAATTGTTTATTTTAATGTCTGGTTGGCAGCATATATATATATATATATATATTGTTTTCACTAGTAATAAGGCACTTTCAGTGGTGACACCTCTAGAGCTATCTTTACAGAAGTAGAATCTCTTGACCTCAGTCACTATTTAAGCATCTTTTACTTCCTCGAGCTTTTGCTGGCTTGGGAAATTGGGAACTGTTTGCAAAGCCTACAGCTAAACAAATATACATCAAATAATCTCTCAAAAACTGTGGGTTAGTGCATGTTCAATTCTCTTTTAAATATTGATCTTGATAGTTTTTCCCTTTTATGGTGTTTTCTATAATTTAATCTCTTACAAGAGAAACAGGGTTATAAAGCAGGGTAAGACAGTATGAATAAATAAAGCAATGAATGCATAAATAAAGCAACAAATGAATGAATGATGATAGCATAAGTAGTCTCTTTTTGGGGCTGTTTAAGAATCAGACCAAAAGCGGTGCATCTAGTGTATGTGTGTGTGGTGGGGAGAAAAGAGTACGAAGGTGGAAATTTCATTTCCCCTCATTAGTACTCCAGTCTTGGCTGCCAGGATTTCGATGAAACGGGCGAGCTTGCAGAGTTTAGTTGTAAAAGGTAAGTGCAGTCTGTTCGAACAGCTTCAGATGAAAGTTCACATTCATACATCTGCTTCTAAGCTTGCAGATGCTATAATAAAGGTGGTCTGATGAATATTCAAAGGTAAAAGAGGAAAAGAAAAGAAAGGAGCAGCAATTGTCCAGAAGTAAAAGCAAAAAATGCTTTTGGGCTACACATTTTTAGGACCGCTGGTTGCCAATGGTAGGTCAGGCTGTCATTACCTATTGGCAGGGGCCTGCCATAGCTATGAATCTGCACTGGGAGTTAGTTCAAACTTCAAAGGTGATTTTTTTGGTGTTGCATGCTTTCAAGTCAGCTATTGTAGCTCTCAATGATGGCTTGATCAGTGGATCTTGTTGGTAAGATTGATTCAGAAAAGGTTTTTGCCATTGCTTCCTTCTGAGGCTGAAAGAGTGAGACTTGACCAAGATCACCCAGTGATTTTCATGGCTAAGCAGTCATTTGATCCCTCTTCTCCTGCGATTTTAGAGCCCTTCCAGACAGGCCGTATATTATAGGAAAGAGGTCCTTAAACTAAGGCCCAGGGGCCGGATACGGCCCTCCAAGGTAACTTACCTATCCCTCGTTCAGGGTCAACCTAAGTCTGAAACAACTTGAAAGCACACAACACAACAACAATCCTATCTCATCAGCCAATTCCCACTTTCCATTGAAATACTAATAAGTTTATATTTGTTAAAATTGTTCTTCATTTTAATTATTGTATTGTTTTAAGTGTTTTTGCAATTCAAATAAGATGGGGGGGGGGGTTCCAAATTATAATCCGGCCCTCCAACAGTTTGAGGGATTATGACCTGGCCCTCTGTTTAAAAAGTTTGAGGACCCCTAGGATCTGATTCTAGGTTTATCCCAGATTATCTGCCAGTGATGACTCATATAATCCAGTTTAAAGCAGAAAACTTGGGATCAGATCCTGGGATATAAGGCCTGTCTGGAAGGGCCTATAATTGAAAACTCAAGTCACACGGAGTCCTACCCTTGGCAAATTCAGTACCTTGGAGAGGTCCCTCAAAGTTCAATCAAAAAGATTATCGGAGCCTCCAACACACAAGAGTTATTTCTCCCACCCTGGACATCCCACAGATATACAAACCCCACTTGCCTAGTTTTCAACAGACTCTTCAACCTCTGAGGATGGGTGCCATAGATGTGGGTGAAACGTCTGGAGAGAATGCTTCTGGAACATGGCTATACAGTCTGGAAAACTCACAGCAACCCACTGTATTTATTTGATTTATATCCTGCTTTTCCCCTCATATGGAACCTGAGGCAGATTACGAATTGCAATCCACTGTCTGTTTGAAAGGCTTGCAAATCCTTTGCTAGTAAGCTTGAAGGGTAAATGAAATTAGCATTGCCCAAGGATTAACTCTATCCCATGTTATTTCCCCCCAATTAAAATTGTCCCCCAATTGTTATTTGTCCTGATGGGAAAGGTTATTACTACAAAAACCTGCACATGTACGTTTTTCTTACCAGCTCAAATAGTCCATTGGAATGGAAGGTTTCAGCTGAGAAAACAGTGCAAGGGAAGGGAGCAACCACTCTTCTCTGTGTACACTGTATGGATTAGATCTAGACTTTCATCCAATAACTTTTTATTTTTTGAAGAGATTGAGGAAAGTTTAACAGATTTACTCTTCTAAACCACAGCTCCAAAATTCATATCTGGCATGAGCCAAGGATCTTATTAAGCAACGGATCCTGGACATAGAGCGCCAATCCGACCTAGCCTGTTCCCCAGCCTTCATTGTTAGTGAAGCCACTAGATACCTCACTGCCCCCATGGCATACCTCACAGACCTGGAGGTGCCCAAACACCAAAGGGCTTTTACCCTGGCAAGATGCCATGCCCCCCCATCGGCTGTATTGGAGGAGGTATCGGAAGACCCCTTCAAGCAGAGACTATGCCCCTGTGAGTCTGGTCATGTGGAAACAACTGAGCACGTGCTTCTTCAATGCATGTTCTACAGAGATCTTAGATCCAATCTCATTGGACCATGGCTTTTAAAGTACCCGGGGCGCAGTGAAAGATGTTATTCCACCCTGCTGCTTTCGGACTCTAACACTGCAATGACTTACAGTGTTGCTAAGTTCTGTGCTGCTGCCCTTAACATCAGATGGGTGATGATTGACATCGTAAGGCAACAATATCCTGTCTTTTAAAATATATTTTTATACTGATTTCTAGTCTGATTTTAAATAACTGTTTACTGGGGAGTTGTCCTTCTCCTCTTAGGGCGCTTGTGCCCGCTTTGTGCTGGTCTGTGACCGTAATAAAGTTTTGATTGATATCTGGCATGGGCTATGACTTGTCCTGGGCATTATGGCCCAAGAAAGTATGTTTCGCAAACTGTGAATATATGAATACCCATCATATTTTATATGGGCCCATTGTCACCTACAAATGATCTACAGACCCACTAAGAAAATCCAACAAATGCTCCATTCAGCAAAGGACATGAGGGATCCTCTCGCCTCTTCAGGAATCTACCGTATACTATGCCACTGTGGACAGGTCTACATAGGGACCACCAAATGCAGCATTGTCCAAACACGAATCAAGAAACATGAAAGGCACTGCAGACTAATTCAACCAGAGAGGTCAGCCATAGCAGAGCACCTGATGAACCAACCTGGACACAGCATATTATTTGAGAACACAGAAATGCTGGATCACTAACCACTACTACATCAGGCTACACAGAGAAGCTAATGAAATCCACAAGCATGTGGACATTTTCAACAGAAAGGAGGAAACCATTGAAAATGAACAAAATCTGGCTATCACTGTTTTAAAAAAATTCTAAAATCAGGACAGTAAATAAAGAGCCACACTCAAATAACCAGGAGAATTCCAGATAGGAAACAATCAGGGCCAGCTAACACATCCCAACAAAGGGATCCTCCAGGCAGTAAGCAGCCAGGCTTTGAAGTGGCAAGGCCATTAAATGCTAATCAAGGTGGCCATTTGGCAACATTCACACTTGCCTCAAGCAGAAAAGAGTTCTTTCTCCCACCCTGGACATTTCACAGATATATAAACCCCACTTGCCTAGTTTCTAACACACCCCTCAACCTCTGAGGATGGCTGCCATAGATGTGGGTGAAATGTCATGAGAGAATGCTTCTGGAACATGGCCATACAGCCCAGAAAATCACAGCAACACAGTGATTCTGGCCATGAAAGCCTTTGGCGACTTATTTCGGTAATGCTTGTAAAGAAAAAAAAATGTTTTCTTCTAACTTCCGTCCCACAATTAAATAATATTACAAATGAGTTAAAGGACAAATCAAGGGTCAAGTCCTAGTTTTGTGTAGTCAGGACAAATGGAACCCGGCTGCTGAGTTATTTGCTGGGCTTGTTTCCACTTTCAGCAGTGCTGGATAACTGACAGCTTATGCATCAGAGCTGCAGGACACTCAAGGCAGAACAAGGTGGAATATGAATATTTTAGCAGTGACATTTACAGAGATGTACATTCCTGCAAGCAAAGCGGTTGTGCTGCCCCCATAATACTAGGACAACAGAAGAGGTTCCCCGGCAGACACTTCTCCATCTCAAAACCTAGGGAAGTTACTTTTAGGGACTGCAACTCTGCAGATCCTTTTATTAACAATACTGTGTAAAGGGCAATAAAAAGGCTTTGGTTCGAGCTATTAGTGCTGTGGCAAGAGCTCTAAGGCATAGACTGTCCCTGACTGGAGGTGACCAGTCTTTATGGGTGAAACATCAGAGAAATAAGATTACATAGATCACCAGAACACATTAGGAAGGAGCTGCTGGACCTAGAACCTCTTCCTGGATCATAATAATATCTCAGTGGTCAATGCCATAATATCTTATGAGTCCCAGACTGAGATATTATTATGATACACTTGATTTGATCCGAACCTTGGGAAACTATAATTTGTATTAAGGAGACACGGTCGGTGAGGTCCCGATGAAGCCTCTATAGGCGAAACGGCTAGACCGTCGACCAACCTGAGTTGTTGGACATATATTTTTGATTGACTGACATTATTGAATAGAGATACATATATTTTACTACAACTCAGTGATCTTCTCTCCGGCGGAATTACTCATACCGCTTATTGCGGGTTATATTTTGATTTTCTATGCGAATTGGATTGTTTCCTCCGGGATTGGATTGATACCTTTACTTTTCTGAAGATAAAGATTGAATATTGATATCAGATTCCACCCGTGTTTGCGTTTTTGTTTTTCTACTTCCCTTTTATTTTCTCCCAGCCCTACCGTTCATACATACCACATTCACGAGCACTCAGTTCATCAACATGTATTGAGCCGCAGCTTGTATATCTATATGTACTAAGGGAGTATGCTTTCATTACTCAAAGTGTGGGACCCTCTGCCTTACTTACACTCTTACACCCTTCTTAAGCCTTAATACCTTAGTGGCACCAGATCCTGTCTGATATTGGATTCTTAGATGGGAGATCACCAATGAATACAAGTGCTGTAGGCTGTATTTCAGAAGTAAACTGGCAAAACCACCTCTGAAATATTCCTTGTCTAAGAAAGCCTTATGAAATTCATGGGGCTGACAGGTAACTTAAAGGCACACATACACACAAAACCCGGTCATAGAGTATGTGTTTTACATGTCAAGGACACCGTTCCAATCCATGGCATCTCCCAAGCATCTCTCTACCAGGATATGACCCAGCCTTGAGAGTCTTCAGTTCTTAAACAATATATGGTAACATTTGCAAAATCAGCATCATTTTCCTCTCCCACCTTGAGGACACATTTGAGAGGTTCAGGTGGCCCAGCTCCAGAGCCTGGAGTGTTAGCTTTCAGAAATACTTTTTTCTCTGTTATGCAGAACCATGTTTAAAAGGTCAGCTGTTCCTGTTACTTGATGATGGAAACATTGTATGTTTGTTATATGCGGTGCTGCTTGCTACTATTTCATTATTTTAATTGCTTTTTATTGGGAAGGTAATAAGAGGAAGGTAAAAAGAAAGAGAATGCTCAAAACTTCTTTTTAAAAAGCTATTTTGAAAGTAGCTAGAAGTATAAAAGCAATCAAGTAATTTTGCCTTCACTTGTTATACAGGAGAAGACTTCCATATTTAGAATTACAAAACCAAAAGTATTCAAAAATAATTCACATGGGTGGCTGAGATAGCGACGCTTCTCCTTTCTTATGGTTCAATGTATTTTGTTTAATGCAGAACATTATTTAAAATATGGTATAAAATTACTGTCGGGCTGTGTGTATCATCTGTATATGAAACATACATGAATTTTGTGTTTAGACCTGGGTCCCATTGCAAAGATATTATTCTGCAACAACAGGCACTCCAAAACCTGGGGGAAAAACCCTGAAATCCAAAGCACTCTGAGTCCTAAACAGTTTGGATAATTGATACTCAACCTGCATTGTTTTTGAATGTAACCTTGTCATTTCGTTGTTAGCTCCCAAATTAAATAATTACAGGTAAGCATGGTACTTCTAAGCTCTGCCTTAGCCCTGTCAGTCTTCCGTTACAAAAATAGCAAAGACTCTTGCGGTGGTGTAAGACTGTAACAGATTTATTGTGGCCACAATGCCTTATGCCTTTCAACACATTTCTCATTTTTTGGTATGAAGAACAGGTGTTCTTCTCTGTTTTGTGGTAATCTTTGATTTTTGTTTAAATGGCATGTTTCCCATTTTAACCATGTTAGAAATCTTTCCTCAAAGTTGAATATTCATCGGCTTTCTTCTTTTTCTTCCTAGAAGATAGAAAACAAAAGGAAGAATTACGAAAACATGAAATTGTGGCTTTAATGTCATACTATGGCTCTGAGCCTACTGGGTGACCTTAGGCAAGTCACACTCTCTCGGTCTCAGAGGAAGACAAAGACAATTTTGACCCCAAAAAATAGCTGATAAGGTCGCCTTAGGGTCGTCCTAAGTCTGAAACGACTTGAAGGAACGGGCTGGCTTTAGCACAGCAGGTTAACCGCCAGCTGCAGTAAGTCTAGCCAACCGAAAGGTTGACCGTTCAAAGCCCAGGTCAGGGTGAGTTCCTGGCCTTTAGCCCAGCTTCTGCCTACCTAGCAGTTTCGAAAACAGCAATGTGAGCAGATAAATAGGTACTGCTTAAGCGAATCGGTATTTAAGGTACCCATAAGGAAATGCTAGAAAATGCTAGTAATTTGATCAAGGAGAAAGTTTATGAACAAAGTTCTTTGGCAGGAAAAATCGAGCGACAGCACCTCCCACCCCCATGGCCAGAACTGAGCACAGCTTCCAAGATGCCAAAGATGGGAAAGCCTATATATACACCTCTATCTATGTACAGTTGTCTGTCTTGTCAGTGTATAACAGCATTGAATGTTTGCTATGTATGTGTTCTGTGATCCGCTCTGAGTCCCTAGCAGGGTGAGAAGGGTGGAATATAAATACTTTAAATAAGTAATAAATAAACAACAACAATCCTAAATAATCTTTAATCGTGTTGTTATTTATTCGTTCAGTCGCTTCCAACTCTTCGTGACCACATGGACCAGCCCACACCAGAGCTCCCTGTTGGCCGTCACCACCTGCAGCTCTTTCAAGGTCAAGCCAGTCACTTCAAGTCTGATCTGGCTATGGTCGTCCACACTCTGGTCACATCCCGAATAGATTACTGGAATGCACTCTACGTGGGGCTGCCTTTGAAAACAGTTCAGAAACTTCAACTAGTCCAACGGGCAGCAGCCAGACTACTAACTGGAGCTACATACAGGGAGCATACCACCCCCCTGTTGTGTCAGCTCCACTGGCTGCCTGTCCACTTCCGAGCTCAATTCAAAGTGCTGTTTTTGACCTTTAAAGCTCTATATGGCTCTGGCCCAGCTTACTTGTCTGAACGTATCAGCCTCTATGTCCCACCTCATAATTTAAGATCATCCGGGGAGGCCCTGTTCTCGCTCCCGGCAGCTTCCCAAACGCGGTTGGTGGGGACGAGAGATAGGGCCTTCTCGGTGGTGGCTCCCCGTCTGTGGAACGCGCTTCCAAGCAACATACGATCAACCCCATCCCTCCTGGCATTCAGAAAAAAAGTGAAATCCTGGCTGTGGGACCAGGCATTTGCACATTAGCACAGTACAGCACTTTGGATTGGATTTGTAATGGCAAGTTGATAGATATGTCTCAATAGCTTGGTTTATGGATGGAACATTGTTTTAACTTAAGTGAATGTGTATGATGTGTTAATTTGAACTGTATTTAATGTATTTTAATGCTAAATGTTTTGTTTTATATTGTATTTATTGAATTGGCATCAAATTGTTGCCTTTTGTTAGGTCGCTCTGAGTCCCCCCTCGGGGGTTGAGAAGAGCAGGGTAGAAATGTTGGAAATAAATAAATAAATAAATAAATTCAAGGATACCATCCATCCACCTTGCCCCTCTTCCTTTTTCCTTTCATTTCCCCCAGCATCATTGTCTTCTCTAAGCCTTACTGTCTTCTCATGATGTGGCCAAAGTACTTCATCTTTGCCTTTAATATCCTTCCCTCCGATGAGCAGTTGGGCTTTATTTCCTGGACTGGTTGGATCTTCTCATGGTCCAAGGCACCCTCAGAACTTTCCTCTAACACCACAGTTCAAAAGCGTCTATCTTCCTTTGCTCAGCCTTCCCTATGTTCCAGCTCTCACATCCATAGTTTACTACGGGGAATACCATTGCTTTAACTATGCAGATCTTCATTGCCAGTATGATGTCTCTACTCTTCATTATTTTATCGAGATTGGTCATTGCTCTCCTCCCAAGAAGTAAACGTCTTCTGATTTCCTGGCTGCAGTCTGTGTCTGCAGTAATCTTTGCACCTAGAAATACAAAGTCTGTCACTGCTTCCACATTTTCTCTCTTTATTTGCCAGTTATCAATCAGTCTTGTTGCCATAATCTTGGTTTTCTAATGTTTAACTACAATCCAGCTTTTGCACTTTCTTCTTTCAGCTTAATAAAGAGACTCCTCAGCTCCTCCTCGCTTTCGGCCATCAAAGTGTTATCATCTGCATATCTAAGGTTGTTAATGTTTCTTCCAGCAATTTTAACCCCAGCCTTGCATTTATCAAGTCCTGCACATCGCATTATGTGTTCTACATACAGGTTGAATAGGTTAGGTGAGAGTATGCAACCCTGTCGTATGCCTTTCCCAATCCTGAACCAGTCTGCTATTCCATGGTCAGTTCGTACTGTTGCTACTTGGTCCTTATACAGATTCCTCAGGAGGGAGACAAGGTGATTTGGTATGCCCATACCACCAAGAACTGGCCACAATTTATTATTATCCACGCAGTCAAAGGCTTTAGAATAATCAATAAAACAGAAATAAATGTTTTCCTGAAATTCCCTGCTTTTCTCCATTATCCAGCGGATATTGGAAATTTGGTCTCTTGTTCCTCTGCCTTTTCTAAAGCGAGCTTGTACATCTAGCAACTCTCTCTCTCTCTCTCTCTCTCTCTCTCTCTCTCTCTCTCTCTCTCTCTCTCTCCATGTATTGCTGGGGTCTTCCTTGCAGGATGTTATCTAACCTGGAAAATGAGGTGCTAAAAACCAAGAGGATTCGCCTATCTAATTTCAGCTTGGCTACTCCCAAGTTGTGCAGGCCTTTGTAAAAATTATTTATTATTATTTATTTATTTATTCAATTTTGTATACCTCTCCTCTCCGCAGGCTCAGGGCAGTTTACATACAATCAGATTAAAATACACATAAAATACAAATAAAAATACATAAAATACAGAATAAAACATTTGGTCAGTTTAAGGGCATGGTCAAAGAGTCCGGAGGATTTAGTTAAAGGCAAGCTTAAACAGAGTTGTTTTACATGACCTCCAGAAAGGAACTAGCTCCGCGATGTCGCGCACATCATCCGGCAGTGTATTCCACAATGCCGGGGCCACCGCGGAGAAGGTGCGTTGTCTAGTTATAGAGAGGTGGCAGGAGTGGACTGATGGAACTGTCAGGAGATTTCGCTCTTCTGAGCGTAGTGATCTCAGGGGAACATATGGGGCGAGACGGTCCCTCAGGTACGCTGGCCCTAGACCATGCAAGGCCTTAAAGGTCAAAACCAGCATCTTGAAAACAATTTGGTACTCAACTGACAGCTAGTGCAACTTCTGCAAGATGGGAGTGATGTGCTCTCTTACCGGTGCTCCCACCAGTAATCGAGCGGCAGCATTTTGCACCAGCTTGAGTTTCCGGATTGTTGACAGGGCAAGGCCAATGTAGAGGGTGTTACAGTAATCCAGCCTCAAGATGACCATCAAGTGGTAAGGAGCCAGCCGCCTAGCCTGTCACAGGTTGAAAAATGCTATTCTGCTGACCGTGGAGACCTGAGTCTCCATGGACAGCAGTGGGTCCAACTGGACCCCCAGACTTTTTACCAAGGATGACGGGCTTAGTTGTCTGCCATCCAGGGTAGGCAACCGGCACTCGCCCATATCAGGGTGACCCAACCACAGGATCTCCGTCTTCGATGGATTCACCTTCAACCGGCTGGAACACAGCCATCCAGTCATGGCTTCAAGGCATTGATGGAAACAATCGGGTATAGTGTCCGGCCTGCCGTCCATTCTCAGCACCAGCTGGGTGTCATCAGCGTACTGATAACACTCCAGACCAAAATCATGAACCAACTGGGCCAGCGGACACATGTAGATGTTAAACAATAAAGGGGAAAGGATAGCCCCCTGAGGGACCCCACAGTTAAGTGGGAGTCTCCCGGAGGCTACCCCCCCTCTCCACACGTTGTCCCCGATCTTGGAGGAAGGAGGCCACCCATTTAAGGGCAGTCCCCCTAACTCCCGTCACTGCTAAACGGTGGGTCAATAATACATGGTCTACTGTGTCAAATGCTGCTGTGAGATCTAACAAAACGAACAGGGCTGACCTGCCATGATCCAGCTGGCAGCGAAGTTGGTCTGTAATGGCGACAAGCACGGTCTCCGTCCCATGCCCAATATGGAAACCGGACGGGAAGGGATTAATTATGCCCAAGCCTTAAAACCACAATGCATTAGAACTTGAAAGAGTTGCCTGAGAAACACAGGAATAAATCTATGCCCCCCCCCCTTACACAAGCTCACTATCTAAGACAGACAATAGGGAAAACAGTAAGAGAAGAGAAGACAAGGGGGAGAAGAGAGACAGTTGAAGCACGGCTGGCTAGCTAGCTAGGCTAAGGACTAAAGTCAGCTCATAGCTTTGAAAGCTTCATCTGAAAGAGCTTCCTGAATGAATACTTTAGTGCACCAATTTTAAACCTTTTACTTCTTATAAGTTTAATCATATAAATCCCCTGAGGGCAGATCTCAAAATATGCTGTCAGTGTCAGCATTCATTGTTTGTGTGTTCCAATTTTGGCAGTTCTCTAACATAAATCTGTTCTCATCAGTTTTTAATGAAATGAACTGTGCCAGCCTTCCCCAATCTGATTAGGAACTACAGTTTCCAGCATCCACAGCCAGCATAATCTCTAGTTCAAGAGATCTGGAGAGAACCGGCTTCCCTTCCACATAGCCATATAACCCAAAATATTAAGGTAGGTAATCCACAATATCTGCTTTGAACTAGGTTATCTTAGGGTCCTTCCAGCCAGGCCCTATATCCCAGGACCTGACCCCAGGTTTTCCGCTTTAAACTGGAGTATATGAGTCCCCCCTGCCAGATTACTGGGATAAACAGAAAACCTGGGATCAGATCCTGTAATATAGAGCCTGTCTGGAAGTGGCCTGAGTCCACACTGCCATATAAGCCAGTTCAGTGTGGATTTTAAACAGCTGTGTGGAAGGGGTCTAAGTTGAGGTTTTAAAACCCATAATTCAGCCACTGACATGAAAGCCACCAGCCACTATTGTCTTGAGACATAGACATCCTAGAAATCACTTGAGCTCATCCCCTATTCTTTTGAACATCAGAGAACATTTTTGTTCAGAGTGGCAAATGCTCATTCTGTACAAAGGCAGTGATGTGGGACTGCCAGTCTGGGTGCAAGTCACAGGGAGTCATATGGAAAAGAAGACGGCATACCGTGACAGTCTGTCTTCAAAAGCAAGGTCTTTCCTTACAGTTTTAGACAGATCAAGAATGAAAGGAATGCCTAGAATCTGCCAGGGCCAAGAACCAAAGTAGGTTTGTGATCTAGATCAGTGTTTTTCAACCTTTCTTGAGCCGCGGCACATTTTTTACATTTACAAAATCCTGGGGCACACCACCAACCAAAATGACACAAAATGACACTCTAACACAGTAATACATATAGTTAATATGTTTTTAAATGTATTTATACACTCAGTGTGAAACCTGGGCCTGTTTCGATGAACACAACATATAGATGACTTCTGCTCACATATTTATACATGATGGCTATCATGTCTTCTCTCAGCCTTCTCTTCTTCAGGTTAAACATGCCCAGCTCTTCAAGCCACTCCTCATAGAGCTTGTTCTCCAGACCTTTGTGAAATGTCACCCTGAGTGAAACTTCCTTCCAGTTAACTATAGATGTCATGAAGCTGTTATAAACAGTTCCTTGGGGAGGGGGGGGGAGGCAACTCTCAAAAAATCCAGTAAAATAGTAAAAAAAACAAAAACTTTTCCAAGCGGAGAGGCTCAATTTGTTTCTTGGAAACCTGGGGGGCTGCTAGGAGGGGGGAGAGTGCCAATTTCCCATGGCACACCTGATGATCACTCCTGGCACACTGGTTGGGAAACACTGATCTAGATAACATATATTATTGTGTGCCTTCAAGTTGTTTCTAATTTATGACAACCTTAAGGCAAACTATCACATGGATTTCTGGGGCTGAGAGTGTGTGACATGCCCAGAATCACCTAGTAGATTTTCATGGCAAAATTGGGATTTGAACCCAATATCCCAGGATCTGTTCCAAGGGCTTTGACTGTGTCTTCCTGAAGGCTGAAGGTGGTGGTGGTTGTAGGGAGCATTTTTCATCTGACACACCTGTGGATTACAGGTGATGCATTAGTGTGTCCTGACACAGTTTCTAAAGCTCTGCTCTAGAGCCTCTAACTACAAATTCCAGTGGTGGGAAAAGTGGATTCTCAGTACAACAATTGTGCAGCTTTGAACAGCCCCTTGGGCCAAATGGAGAAAGTGTGCTTCATTTGCAATGTCTGATTAGCCAAGGTGGGCCCCCAAAAACAAAAAGTCAAGTAATCACGGAACCATTGTTTGAAGCTCAGTGTAGATGATGTTTTGAAAATTGAAAAACACAGAGCTTATGCTTTTGCTGCTGCCTATGCTGCTGCTTTTTGCCTGCTTGTACACACACACACAAACACACACACACACACACACACACACACACACACACATGGATGGGGACATGGTGGTATGAGAATCCAGAGTAGGAGTCCTCGCCAAGTGGCATTTCTTGCTCTAAATGAACACCACCAGCCTCAGGCAGAAGCAATGGAAGTGGCTGACGACTTCTTGGATTACTGGGCTGACAGTTAACCGGCTGGAAGCTTTCAGTCAGAGAGGAAACCTTAGGGGTTGAGGGTCTCATTAAGGCTGAAGAGCATGTTGATTCATTGCCAGTGTGCCCACGGCACCTACCACCCTCTTTGCACAGCAACCAAAAAGCGTTAAAGGAATGGAAATGCCTTGCTGTTTGAGTGAGTGCAGAAAGGGCATGCAGCAGGGCAGATTTCAGGATGGCCAGACAGCATCTATTCAGCTCATCACCAAAGATTGGGAATCCTCAGTGTAATCCCCCCCTCCCCCGGGGACATAATAACAGAAAAGCTTTCTCTTATTCATCTGGCCTGTTGGATTATTATTTAATTCCTATTAAAAACTGAGCTTGGAAAAGTTACATTATTTTGGACTAAAGGTAGTAAAGGTAAAGGTTTCCCCTTGACATTAGTCCTGTCAGACTCTAGGGGTGGTGCTCATCTCCATTTCTAAGCCAAAGAGCTGGCCTTGTCCATAGACACCGCTTAGGTCATGGGGCTGACATGACTGCATGGAGCACCGTTACCTTCCTGCAGAAGTGGTACCTATTAATCTACTCACATTTGCATATTTTTGAACAGCTAGGTTGACAGAAGCTGAGCCTAACAGTGGGAGCTCACCCTGCTCCCCAGATTCAAACTGCCAACCATTCAGTCAGTAAGTTCAGCAGCTCAGTGGTTTAATCCGCTGCACCACCAGGGAGCTAGAATACCCCAAATCTCCCAAGCAAAAACCCAGCCAATGGGCCTAGTGAGTGGCAGATGCTGAGAGTGCCAATCTCAAATACAGTGTTTCCTCACTTATTGCTGGGGTTAGGTTCCAGGACCTCCTGCAATAAGTGAAAAACCACAACGTAGGGATGCTCTATTTATTTTAATATTTATACATTATTTTGATAGTTACACACTATTTTAAGTCTTTCTAAACTTAAAATAAAGTGAAGGAAAGGAAGGAAGGAAAGGCCCTTCAAGGCTGGAGGGAGGGGGGACTGAAGCGGCGGTGGCAAAACCCCACAAAACAGCGGAAATACCATGATATATATTTTAAATTAATATTTTTTGAAATCCGCAAAACAGTGAGTCCGCAATAAGTGAACCGCAAAGTAGCGAGGGAACACTGTAGTGGCTTTTCAGATGCTGAATTTAAGAGGAAAATGGCATAGAGAGGAAGAGTACTGAGTAGATATTTAATAGCATGGTGATGTCCAGAATGCGTTGCTACGAACAATTGAAACTTATGCTTGAAGATAGGGTTACCATACTGAAAACTGGAGAAGGATGCTAGACTTTTGATGTTTATGTAGAAGAGAGGATTTCAGCAGGAGTTGCTTGTTATGCAACCAGGTAACAAGCAACCCCTGCTGAAATCCCCCTTTCTCCATAACTATTAAAAATACAGGAATACCTCCAGTTTTTACTATGGCAACCCTACTTGGAGGTGACGAGGGCTAGAAGAAACTTTGGCATATGAGTAGAGTACTTCCCCCATATCCACAGAACCAGTATCTAGTTTTTCTTCTTCCCCATACTTGTTGAATATAAGCAGTCATATATAGCACATACCTACTTTGAACGAAGTCTTCCTGAATTCAAGATGACTAGCTTCCAGGCAAACATCCAAACAGAAGTGTAACTTTAACATCTTATCTAGTGTGTTTCTTAATGTGAAGATGGATTAGTTTAAATTGATTCAAAAGCAATTAACACTTGTACACGTGAGGGCAATCTCTCTTAAAATCTTGTTGGAATATCAGATTTTTGCCATTGCAGTTTGTTGTTTCCCTTGCTTATTTTTAAAATTTTGTCTATTTTGAAAATATACACATTTGAATGGACACATCAATCGAAATAATACAAAGGACCCACAACAACAACGTCTAACACAAAATAGAGTAAAAATAAGAATGTCACAAAAATCAAGTGTACCGTTCAGGTTTGGAGCCCATGAAGAGTGAAGCACAGCAACAGTTTGACATACTTTGTAGGTGATCAACTCCTTGGGCAGCTTATCTAAGGCTAGTTGACCTATCAAACTAGAACAGTGGTTGCCAACATTTTTTTTGACTAGGGACCACTTTGACCAAGGACCACTTGACCAGGGACCACTTTGATCAGGGACCACTTTGATCAGGGACCACTTTGATCAGGGACCACTTTGACCAGGGACCACTTTGACCAAGGACCACTTTGACCAGGGACCACTTGACCAGGGACCACTTTGACCAGGGACCACTTTGATCAGGGACCACTTTGACCAGGGACCACTTGACCAGGGACCACTTTGACCAGGGACTACTGGATCAGGGAGCCACTTTGATCAGGGACCACTTTGACCAGGGACTACTGGATCAGGGAGCCACTTTGATCAGTGACCACTTTGACCAGGGACCACTTGACCAGGGACCACTTTGACCAAGGACCACTTTGACCAAGGACCACTTGACCAGGGACCACTTGACCAGGGACCACTTTGACCAAGGACCACTTTGACCAGGGACCACTTTGATCAGGGACCACCTTGACCAGGGACCACTTGACCAGGGACCACTTTGACCAGGGACCACTTTGACCAGGGACTACTGGATCAGGGAGCCACTTTGATCAGGGACTACTCTTCAACTTTAGTACCAAAAGGGTTACGAATCAAGTTTTGGTCAACTTTAGTTTCAGTTTGGGGTGCTTATTCACTAAATTGCATTGGATAAACCACATCAGCTCTAGTTCCTGATATAGAACATATGCCACAGTCAGTGACAGGGAGGGAGTGGCAGACATCATGAAAGGAATGGAAATAAATAAAATAAAATAAATAAAGAGGAAGGAGGCTCCCGGACCAGATTTTCATCCTTGTAGCCCACTGGTGGTCTGTGGCCCACAAGTTAAGAACCACTGAACTAGAAGCAAGACAACGAACAGAGAGATTGGCAGATTACTCTATTATCCCAGAACATATGTAGACTTGCAACCAGTTGGATGTCCCAAATTCCAACTCCTCCAACACTGGGCTTAGTGAGATCCATGCCATATTATGGTAATGTTTGTTTTTGTAGGGCTGGAAAGACTCATTTTGTCCCTAGATGTGTGTAAAAGGTACCTCTTGGCATGCAAGGAAGTTGTGGGAATCAATCCTTTGAGAAGAGGGAGCAGGACTACCCTTTCAAGTTGAAAAATAATGCAGAATTGTTTCTTTCACTGGAAGCATTGAATGGGGCGGTTTGGGAGGATCTCTCCAGAGTTGCTTCCAATTTTTGCATATGACAGTAAATTGTAACTTTTCTAAACTCTGTATGAATCCAGCTTTCTTAAACCTTAGCTCCCTCCTTGGATGGTAGGGCAATTTGGGTCTGGGGCCATGATTTCCTCAGACACAGGCATTTAATAAGGATAAGATGATATTTACCATATTCACATTTCCTTGTTACATTTGTGCCTTTTTTGGATGCCTAAACTGCATTCCTCAATGCTAAACTGAAGTTTTCAGTACTTTGAATGCTAGAAATATGGGGTTTGAAGGAACATTTCATGGAGAGGGGAATTCTTAATAGGGAACAATAGTCTAATTCTCCCAGGTTCAATTCATCCCATAGTTCCCTCCTTGTTTGTTCTTCCAAGGCAAGGACAAATGGAGGGCTAGAGGTCGCTGCTTTGCCTAGTTGCTGATAGTTTCTTTCTGCCTTTACTTTCGGGCCATGTGGCTACTCCTTTTTTTATCTGCCATGAAAAATGCCACAATCAGCCACTCAGGGCAGGATTTACCATCAAAGGGAAAGGTTTTCAATATCCAAGCAGAACTGCACTGCAGTGAGGGCTCCAATGACCTCAAACCAGTAAATAACACAAACAATTGGGCTTGAGCCGATGTTTTAAAAATAGCACACCACCTAAATTTAATCCTTAACTTTGCTGATATAGATACTACCATGTTTCCCTACATATCTCTACTCTAAAATTACTCTCCAAGCTTCTAAAAGAGGCAATGAACAATTCCCAGGATAGCAACTAGCTCTCTTATCAATGAAGATAGGCATAACCCAGACAGCTGAAAAGTGGTATTTTGACACCTCTTCGCTTTACAATATCCACCATCCATCTAGAGTAGTGTTTTTCAACCTTTTTTGAGCCGTGGCACATTTTTTACATTTACAAAATCCTGAGGCATACCACCAACCAAAATGACACAAAATGACACTCTTAACACAGTAATACATATAGTTAATATGTTTTTAAATGTATTTATACACTCAGTGTGAAACCTGGGCCTGTTTCGATGAACACAACATATATATGACTTCCTCTCACATACTTAAACATGGCTATCATGTCTTCTCTCAGCCTTCTCTTCTTCAGGCTAAACATGCCCAGCTCTTTAAGCTGTTCCTCATAGGGCTTGTTCTCCAGACCCTTGATCATTTTCGTCACCTACCTCTGGACACATTCCAGCTTATCAATATCTCTCTTCAATTGAATAGGACTGGGCCCAGGACAGAACCCTGCAGCACTCCACTTGTCACTTCTTTCCAGGATGAAGAAGAAGCATTGGTGAGCACCCTCTGGGTTCGTCCACCTAACCAATTACAGATCCATCTAACTGTAGTTTTGCCTAGCCTACATTTATTGCTACAACACTGTCACCAGACAACCCAGGAACAAGAAAGTCGTTCCTCATAGGGTTTGTTCTCCAGACCCTTGTGAAATTTCACCCTGAGTGAAACTTGCTTCCAGTTAACTATGGATGTCATGAAGCTGTTACAAACAGTTCCTTGGGGGGAGGCAACTCTCAAAAAATTCAGTAAAATAGTAAAAAAAAAAAAGCCAAGTGGAGAGGCTCAATTTGTTTCTTGGAAACCTGTGAATGCTTCAGCCTCCCTATGCTCCCAGGTTCGCTCACTGCCCAATTCACCGATGTGGAGCTTCTGGCTTTGGCTGTTCTCATGAGAAATCCAAGCCAACACGAAAACACCAATTCAATCACTTCCGCCCACTGCTCTGCTTTTGTGGAGGGAGGAGGGAGGCAGAGAAAGAGGCCACATAGATCTATGAAACGTATGGGAGCATCGGGAGGCTGAAGCAGCCCTGAGCAGGAGCTGGAGCCATACTGAGTCGAGGCTCCTGAAGGCTTCCTGAAGGCGGGCCTGGCCCTGGCATTCGGCGGAGCCCTTCCTTTGCCTCAGGGAGGATCTTTGGGGAGGGAAAGAGGGAGAGAGCATTGCTAGAAGGGGAGGAGTGCCAATTTCCCACGGCACACCTGATGATTGCTCACAGCACACTAGTGGGAAACAGTGATCTAGAGAGACGGGCAGTGGTCAAGTTTTTAGGCTCCTTTTATTGTGATCTGCAATGTGGCTCATACACATGAAATGTCTCTTGAAAACTGAAACATTTTGTAACATTTTGGGGTTCCCTACAAATGTAACATCAAACTTTGATTGTTGGTTTTTCCTAGCCGCTCTGAAGAGCCACCCCCTCTCTCTCCCATGGGGTCTCTTGTTAATTTCTCCAATCTCTGCAGCTGATGCTGTTCCCTGATAGCATGAGCAAGGGCAATGGACGATTGACCAGCTGTCTATTAAACATTTGTAACTCGTTTTATTTGTATTCTGCCCCTCCCCCCACATTTTTAGAATCAAAGGAGATGCAAGTAAAATCACATATAGTTAAAATGCCAAATTAATATTACAATAATATTAAACTGTTTGTGGAATGAAAACAATACAAACAGAACAGCAGTACATCAACAAAGTATAATATGAAAATAATTGGTTCCCAATGCCTGCTTGAATAAAAAAGTCTTCAGTGAGTGGTGGAAAGGCAGCAAAGGTGAAGCCAGTCTAGCCTTTTTAGGGAGGGAGCAGCCACAGTGAAGGTTCTCTCCTACATTTCCCTGATGTTTGAGCAGGTTCATACAGGATGATGCAGTTCTTCTGGTCACAAGTTATATAAGGATTGTGTTGTCGAAGGCTTTCATGGCCAGAATCACTGTGTTGCTGTGAGTTTTCCGGGCTGTCTGACCATGTTCCAGAAGCATTCTCTCCTGACGTTTCACCGACATCTATGGCAGGCATCCTCAGAGGTTGAGGAGTCTGTTGGAAACTAGGCAAATGAGGTTTCTATATCTGTGGAATGTCCAGGGTGGGAGAAAGAACTCTTGTCTGCCTGAGGCAAGTGTGAATGTTGCAATTGGACACCTTGATAAGCATTTAATGGCCTTGTAGCTTCAAAGCCTGGCTGATTCCTACCTGGGGGATCCTTTGTTGAGAGGTGTTAGCTGGCCCTGATTATTTCTTGTCAAGAATTCCCCTGCTTTTTGGGTGTTCCTCTTTATTTACTGTCCAGAGTTTTTAAAATACCGGTAGTCAGATTTTGTTCATTTTCATGGTTTCCTCCTTTCTGTCGAAATTGTCCACATGCTTGTGGATTTCAGTGGCTTCTCGGTATAGCCTGACATGGTGGTTGTTGGAGTGGTCCAGCAGTCCTGTGTTCACAAATAATATCCTGTGTCCTGGTTGTTTCATCAGGTGCTCTGCTATGGCTGACTTCTCTGGTTGAATGAGTCTGCAATTGTCGCACTCCAGGCAAGATGGGGACCCTCTAGATGTAATCACACAACACCAGCACTAAAATATAGTCATTTATTAAAAGCAGATAATATCAACAATGCAATGAAAAATTAAAAGGTTCAAAGAAAACACATCTATAATCCAAACAGGAATGTTTCAAGAGCCAAAAGCAGTACAGGTGAATATAATCCAAACAGGAAGGTTTCAGGAGCAAAAGAGTCCAAGGGAATTCAATATAGTCCAAAAGAATCAAAATCCTAGAAAGCACAAACTAGAATCTCCAAGGCATAGCAGAATTCTTAAGTCCGTGAGCATGAATGCAATCAATTGCAAAAGAACCTTCCATGAATCGAAGTTGCCAAGACTAAAGCATTTCACAGCAAATAAATAGTCAAAACCAAACTGCTTTCGATTCTCTTAATTGGCTGTCCAGGCCCAGAAGCAAACGGCCGTGGAGAGCTCATTAAAATTCCTTCGCTACGGCTTCTCTGCTGGCTGAACTATCAACACAGGTGCTAACGTTATCTCTCTTAGGTCTAACAGACTGATCCCCATAAGAACGAAGCTGAGGAAAATTCCCATCCCTTTGCAAAGAAGCCCTCTGCACAGAGGCCCCTGCAACCAAAGAAGTTACAAACCCAACACCAATGCCTTTCATGTTCCTTGATTCGTGTTTGGGCAATCATGCATTTGGTGGTCCCTATGTAGACTTGTCCACACCAGTATAGAGATTGATCGGTTATGTTGAGGGAGTTGAATTTGCCTGGAAATGAACTGGCAGTCAATAGAGATGTTTCAACAACAAAGTCATGTGCCCTGAAGGCGAGTGGTTCCCAGACTTTGGTTTGGGATTTTAGCTCCCAAAATTCATGACCATTGGAGGAGCTGGTTGGGGTTTCTGGGCGTCAAAGTTGAAATCAACTGAAATAATAAAATTTGGAAATCACTGCTGTAGGCAAATGAAGATATGTATCTAAGCGTGGAAGTGAGGGAGAGGTTAGTTCTATGTTATCACAGGTATGTTGCCTCTTGATCCAGAAAACCTACACAAGAGCAGTGCTGCTGGAGAGCGCCCGCTGTCCTTGGCAGGGTTAATTTATTCATCCCTATCAAATAGTCTTTTCATTAAATGAATCCAATGGTGCATTTCTGAAATCCTGCCCTTGATCTAGCAATTATTCAGTGGCTTCCATTTCCTTACCAGCTCCTGCTGCATGTCTTGTGGCCCTGGCTGTACAAATCAATCGAACAGAAAAATATCCTCCCACTGGGATTAGAAAAGACAGCAGATCTGCGGGCAGTGAGGGGTTTTTTTATTATATAAAAAAAGTCTGATTGCTAATGATTACCCAAAGGGGGAAAAATCAAAGAAAAGCAAGCAAGCTAGGAATTGGTTCTTTTCCTGGTCGTCCCATCAACATGGGTTCAGTTTAAACAGACATATGATTGGATTAGGAGGTGGACGAAGCATTACTAATGATACTGAAGGCGGCAGCAGCAGCGGTGGGAACCCTTTATATTGTGAAAGAGAGTGGACTCCTGCCCCCGCCCTAGTGATACTGATATAATTTAGTCAAAGTGTACTGTATTATATCCCTATTAGATCTGCGACGATCTTGCCATCTCCGAATTAACAATGGGAAATCCCCAGAGCTAGACATCTGTTAAAATGTGCAAATGTTGTCGTTCGTATTGGAGATTCACTATCTGACAGGCACTGTTACATTTCAATATTTCAGGGGCTTATATTGGAGGATCGCTAGGATCTGACAGCAGATATGTGAAATCCAGGACTACCTGAAAGTCTAAATTCACAAAGTGTCTGTCTATATGTGTTTGATTCATCCACAAAAAATAAAGCTGGCAGATTCGAGCAAACCATATGCTCCCAGCAAGTAGCGTTCATCCATTTATGTGAGTCTAAGTGGTACTGAAGCTGGTGTAGTCGCTTAATAGCCTATGAATCAGGAAATCCCTGAATCAAGAATCTTTATGAATTCTGTCTGGGTTGTTCTAAAGAGGTGTGAGTTTTTGTGAGTTCAATTGGTTTTTGTCAGTTGTTGTTGCTTCTGCACCCTTTCTTTCCATTGATTTTGGAGACTAGTTGTAATTTCTCGGGTATGCACTACTTTTTTTATTTTAAGGAACGTGATTTACTGAAACACAGCTATGATTTAAGGGTCAAATTCTTTCTTCTCTGATTTTGTTATAGTGTTATGGTGCCATTTTCTTATCTTCTACTATTTCACAGAGGAAGACTGGGAAACGTGTGGCCAAGCAATATCAGGCTGTGGTTCAGATCGAAAACTTATTACGGATGAAAAACACTCAAGTTACACAGAGTGGCAAGATTTCTGTTATTTTCCTCTTCTGAGTTGAGTGCAAAGTACCATCATATTTTTAGCTCAGTTGCCAGCAAATAACCTGAGGACAGAGGGGAAAAGTGGGAGGATGAGAGAAAAACTGGGATGTTCGAAAAGCAGTTGAAAAAGTGGTATAGAGGATGATTAATTAGGACTACCACTGGCAAAGGGCGGTTGGAGCATATGCTATTTCACTTATGCACCCTAGCACTATAAATAAATTGAATTAAAATAAAGGAGATAAAAAAGGGAGCACATTATTCTAACATGACACAGCTTTGGTTGCCTTGGTGGATGACCTCCGCAGAGAGCTAGACTGGGGGAGTGTGTCCCTGTTGGTTCTCTTAGCGGCTTTCAATACCATCAACCATGGTATCCTTCTGGACTGGCTTTCTGGGATGGGCCTTGGGGACACTGAACTGTAGTGGCTCCACTCATTCCTGAAGGGTCAGATCCAGATGGTGGTGCTGGGGGATGCCTGATCAGACCCCTGTGGTGTCCCCAAGGCTCTATTTTATCTTCTATACTTTTCAATATCTACATGAAACCGCTGGGTGAGGTCATCTGGAGTTTTGGAGTTCGGTATCATCTGGATGCAGATGACACACAACTCTATTACTCATTTCCACCTCAATTCAAGGAAGCTCCCCAAGTCCTGAACCAGTACCTGACAGTTGTGACAGGCTGGATGTGGGCTAACAAACTGAAAGCTTAATCCAGACAAGACAGAGGCCGTCCTGGTCAGTTGCAAGGCTGATTGGGATATAGGGTGGCAACCTGTGCTTGATGGGGTTACACTCCCTCTGAGGACACAGGTCTGCAGTCTGGTGGTCCTCCTGGATTCAGTACTGACATTTGAAGCCCAGGTGTTGGTCATGGCCAGAAGGGCCTTTGCACAATTAAAACTTGTGTGCAAGCTGTGACCGTACCTCGAAAAGCCAGACTTGGCCATAGTGGTTCATGCCTTAGTTACATCTTGTATGGATTACTGCAATGCACTCTATGTGGGGCTACCTTTGAAGATGACCCAGAAGCAGGGCCGTAGCTAGGATTTTGATTCAGGGGGCTGAGTTTGGTTCCGGGGGGCTGAGACTGGGTGGAAGAGGGTCTAACCTACAAACCTTTTGTATTGTTATCCCAATAACCCCATGAATGTGGGATATAATGAGCATGGTGATCAGATCATGATATGAATAAACATAACAGTTTAAATAATGTACCAGTAAGGCCTTGGGGGGGAGAATTTCGGGGGAAGCTCCTAAGCCCCCCTGGATACATGCCTGCCCAGAAGCTTCAATTAGTTCAAAGATCTACAGCCAGACTGCTTACAGGGGCAGGTTGTAGGGAACATACAACCCTCCTCTTAAAGCAGCTCCATTGGCTGCCAATTTACCTTTGAGCCCAATTCAAAGTGCAGGTTATTATCTACAAAGCCCTATACGGCTTGGGTCCTGTCTATTTATGTGACCACATCTTTCCCTATGAACCTGTGCAGACCTTAAGATCAGTTGGGGAGGCCCTCCTCTCGATCCCACCTCCCTCACAAGCGCATTTTGTGGGGACAACGGAGATGACCTTTGTGGATACATTTCTACTGCAAAGGCTACGTATCCATGGTAACTCAACGACCAATCAGATGTAACCAACTCCTGACTGCCCTTGTCATACTATCAACACTAATAAATATAAACAATAAAACACCACTATAATTAACTTTTATGTTACACCTGGCTATTTAAGCACGCTTTTGATAATGGCTAGAGTACTACTTAATTATTGGACAGGACTGAATAACTATGAGAACATAATGCTGGATATTCTGACAACAAGAATTGACTGGTTTAAAATGATAGTTATACATATATTGTTTTTAGAGGGCAAATAGCTTTTAAACTGGTATTTCTTACTGTTTTTATTAGTATGTAATTTTAATTTTATGTAATGATAACTGTATATTGATGTCTTTGTTTATTGTTTATACTATTTTCTGTACCTGTGGATTGTTTTTAGCTGCCCCAAGTCCCTTCAGGGAGAGGGGGTGGGATATAAGTAAAGCTTATTATTATTTTTATATGTCTCAGCCTGGTGGCACAGTGGGTTAAACTGCTGAGCTGCTGAACTTGCTGACTGAATCCAGAGAGCGGGGTGAGCTCCTGCTGTTAGCCCCAGCTTCTGCCAACCTAGTGGTTCGAAAGCATGTAAATGTGAGTAGATCAATAGGTACTGCCTTGGCGGAAAGGTAATGTTGCTCCATGCAGTCATGCCGGCCACATGACCTTGAAGGTGTCTATGGACAACACTGGCTCTTCGGCTTAGAAATGAAGACAAGCACCAACTCCCAGAGTCAGACACAATTAGACTTAATGTCAGGGGAAAACTTTACCTTTACCTTTTAGTAGGTATAAGAGTGTCCTTAAGAAGAGATCACTCTACTGGATTTCAGATAAACAGGTGCAGGGTTTGGGGTGTATAGTTTCATTTCTTTTTCAAGGAGAGAGCTGATATAACCTCTTGGCACAACTGGATGCTGCTGCTAGGAAATTAATTAGTTGAAGTAAACCTACAGGAAGCGGGCTGAAAGATATATAAAATCCATTGACCAAGTGTTGGGAAGATTAACTCAAAAAGCAGAGTGCCTGGGTTGCAATAACAACAACCGGTGAGGCTTGAAAGCAGCCGTTGTTTGCCTGTCTCTGCAAGGTCAGAATGGACTAAAAAACCCTGGATTTATAACTCCAGGAAGGAATAGGTAATGAGACTAAATCAATCAGAGATTCAAAATCATCTGGAAGAAGGGAAGTGAGGAAGATGCATGGAAAAAAACATTAAGTGGTTAACTAGAGCTTGAAAAGTTACATTTAAGACAAGCAAATATAATGGGACACTGAAGCGACCCACAACTAAACAGGGCATGATGATGCTCTGTACCTGAAGTCACGATGTGAGAGCAGAGTTACAGATGGTTGCAGAATATATTATATCTATTCTTCTTTAAGGTAACTTAGCAACCTCTTTTCCAGCCTTCATGCCCACATCTTTACAGTAAAATATATTAACATCTTGATCCAATGCTTTCTTATGGACCCACCCACTGTTGCTAGGGAGTGTCTGAGAACTTCTCTGATTTGAACTGCAGTGGTTTTACCTCTGTATTTGTCTGAATAATACATTCATCATAGTGGTGCCCACTTGCATTCTGCAAAGATTTAGAAAGATAATTTCACAAGCCAGGGAATTGTGATATTTGACTGTATTTAAGATATACTACTTCATTACACTAGAAAATGAATCCACTTTAAATTGGGTTTCTGCCTCCTGCAGAATTCTGGGGTTTGTAGTTTAGTGAGGCTGTTAAAGCCTCCTCCCTAAACTGCAAAGCTCAGAATTCTGCAGGAAGCAGCAACTGGATTTGAAGTGGGTTCATTCTCTAGAGTGATGAGGTCCATAGAAAGGTTTTTAAAGTATTGGACCTGGAAAAGTCAAGAAAAAGAAATAGACTACTGCAATGCGCTCTATGTGGGGTTGCCTTTGAAGACTGTTCATAAGCTTCAAGTAGTCCAATTGGTGGCAGCCAGGTTGCTCACTGGAGCAATACACTTGCTACCCCCCGGACCCAAAATTGGGTCACCTCCAATGGCTGCCAAGCTGCTACCGAGGAGAATATAAAATGCTGGCTTTGGCCTATAAATCCCTAAATGGTTCCAGTCCAGCTTACCTGTCCAAACACATATCTTTTTATGAGCTAGCTAGAACACTAAGATCTGCCAGGGAGGTCCTGCTCTCGGTTCTGCTGTCTTTGCAGGTGCGATTGGTGGGGACGAGACAGGGCCTTCTCTGCGCTGGCCCCTCAGCTGTTGAACTCCCTTCCCAGTGAGATTAGATCTGTCCCCTCCCTCCTAGTATTTAGGAAACACCTTAAGACTTACTTATTCAAGCAGGCATTTGGCAAATGACAGAATCTTGGAAATACGGAAGTAGTCAAAGATACCCAGGATTGATGCAATGTCCAAAAGTTTTATGTTGTGTCTGTGATTGTCGTTATAGTTTTTTAATATAGTTCTAATCTATTGTCATGTTGTTGATTTGCTATATGATATTCTATATATGTGAGGCATTGAATTTTGCCATTGATTATGTTGTGAACTGCTTTGAGTCCTCCCAGGAGTGAGAAAAGCAGTATATAAATGCAATAAATAAATAAATACATACATACACATTTTTGCTGTCAGCAAGAGATATAATAACTCATGGTAAAATATGCCTTAAGATGAGAAGGTGTGTTTGCCAGTTGCTGAATTCTACTTTCATCAATCTGCCCATGTGTTGTTTTTTTTGGTCTTTTTTCCCAATTCTGTTGCCCACAGAAAGCAGCTTCAAGTAAGCTGTAGGTTTTGGTACTATGTGCTTTGGTGGAAAGGTCCTTTCATGTTGGGCAAAATAGTCCTTAGAATAGTCCCTAGGTACATCTACATTGCTGAGCTAATGCAGTTTGGCACTGCTTTAACTGAAATGACTTGATGCTATGAATTCCCAGGAGTTGTATTTTTACAACTCCCGTGTCTTTCACCTTCTCTGCCAAGGAATGTCAGTACTTTACCAAACTAAAACTCCCAAGATCCCATGTCACTGAGCTAATGCAGTTAAAGTGGTGTCAAACTGCATCCATTCCACTGTATAGATTCACCCCAGTTGTTTTTGAACTGTATGCTAAGCTCAATATATTATTTCTACCTATATATTTTATAATGAAAAATGTTTTATTACAAGAGGGCTTTTAAAAATCTTCATCTCCTACATTTTTCAGATTCTGATGAGAATAACAACATTCTCCCTGCTGGCTTAAATGTCCATCATCATAACATAAGAATAGACAGAAAATGAATTTTTAACTGGTAAAAAAGACAAGTGGGACATGTAATTGAATACGTTTCTCTTCAGGATTCCAATCAGGTAGCCAATCAAACTTACCCCAAGGGCAATACTTTCAATATTCTCTTTTGCCCTTCAGTGTTTCAGATTTTTCTCCCAAGCGTAATTTAGCATTCTGTAGCTACCAATTTTATTTATTTATTATTTAGTATATTTCTATCCCACCCGTCTCCCCACAAGGGGGACTCAGAGCGGCCTCACATGAGCATCAGAAGATGCTAACAACATAAATACCATAAAAATTACAATTCACAATAAAAATCATTTTAAAACATTGTACAACATCATCAGTAAATTTAACAATAAATTAACGTGCCAGTAAAACCAAAACAAGCTGGGAGAATCCATGTTGCAAAACCAAAATTTCCTTTTCCTATTGCCGCTGGCCTCTAATCAAATGCCTGGCCCCAGAGCCAGGTCTTCAGCTGTCTTCTAAAGGACAGAAGGGAAGTGGCCAACCTGATGTCCTTGGGGAGAGAGTTCCACAGACGGGGGGGGGGGGGGCACTGCCGAGAAGGCCCTGTCTCTCATTCCCACCAATCGTGTTTGCGAGAGTGGTGGGATCGAGGGCAGGGCCTCTCCTGACGACCTAAAGCTTTGTAATTAGGAGATACATTCGGACAGATAATCTGGGCCAGAACTGTTCAGGACTTTTAAGGTTAAAACCAGCACTTTGAATTGTGCCCGGAAGCTGTTCGGCAGCCAGTGGAGCTGGCACAACAGAGGAGTGGTACGCTCCCTGTACGCCGCTCCGGTTAATAACCTGGCTGCCGACCGTTGGACTAATTGGAGCTTCCGAGAAGTTTTCAAAGGCAGCCCCACATAGAGAGTGTTGCAGTAGTCTATTTGGGATGTAAGCAGAGCACTTCTATAGTGCTTGGACTTTACCAACATCTGCTGAGACCAAGCTCTTGTGTGGATGATGTGGTTTTGGGTATATAAGGTGCACTCTTCTTTGGGGGCTTTTAAGCAGAGGCTGGATGGCCATCTGTCGGGGTGCCTTTAACGTGATTTTCCTGCTTCTTGGACTGGATGGCCAACAAGGTCTCTTCCAACTCTAAGATTCTATGAATAGTGGAGGAGGGTAAAATGTGGATGTGGAACCATTTGAAATCCCCAAGGTTTTGTGGTTGGTTATTCTTCCATATCTACCCAACTGACCCTTTCCCTGGAAATAAAGGAGCAAATTCCAGCCTTGGAAACTACGTACCTGAAATAGTAGCTAACCTTTAAAATTTATCCAGAACTGTTTAACATTAAACTAGATTAAGGTACCACAAACACTAGAGTGATAGTAATAAAGGCACTAGAGTACTCATTCAATGTATAAGTGCTCTAGTACCTCTGCTACTAGTACTTGAATACCTGTAGTACATCTAGTATTAAAAACTAGAGGGAGACATAAATAAATTTTTGCTGCTTTTACCTTTTAGGGATTTTTGGTTTTAAGACCAGAAAATCCCCATCACCACACTTGCCAAGGTTGACTATCCCTCATATTTAGCAATAGAATCATCTGTAGACTGAGATGAAAAACTGTGTAGGGTGACATTTGCCGTTTTCAGGTTAAATCAGGTTGAAAAATAAAAGGGGAAAGTGGTTGGGAGAGTTACAAATTACTATGAGTGGCGAGGTTTTCAGGAATATCATCTTTTAAAAAATCATCCAAGGCAAAATTCAATTGGGAGAAGGTTTCAAGGGACTATGGCTACTTCCACACAATCATGTAACCCAGAATATTAAAGCAGATTAACCCACAATATCTGTTTTGAACTGGGTTATCTGAGTGCACGCTGCCATATATCTCAGTTCAAAGCAGTAAATGTGGGATTATATCCAGCTGTGTGGAAGGGGCCTCAAATCTTGATGCTACAAAAGGAAAATGTGCAGGAACTACTTTCCTTGTCCCTACAATAAATCCTATGTTATTATTCATACAATCATGTTCTACCCAGTACAAAAGATGAGAATATCCTTGGAAGGAGGCTGAGAAAAGACTACACATGTGGACATACATTTGTGATGTGTGCATGGAGACAAGCACATTGTCACGACTTGGCCCTTGACCACTTGTTGTTACAGTAATGCTGCCTCCACTCTATATGTAGAGAAATCTTTACTAAACTGCTAGCCACGATCCCCCCAAATTATATTCCTTGTTAGCACCCGGCTTCCACCCAAACTGTGAGGAGACTTTAATTTGTTTGGTCCCTTTTGAACCCCCAAAACTGGAATCGATGGTCCCTGAGGAAATTGATATAAATTTATGAGAGTAAAGCAATCTCTGAGGCTTTTCTTTTAAAAGATGAACAGAGAAATGTTTATTGGTTCAATAGCTTTCTTGGGAAAGGCACAGATTGCAATGGTTACAGTAAAACTTGAAGTAGCGTAATGGTTGTTGGCACAATTAACTTTTAAACTTCAAAACTTAGTTCCAAAAAGAGCTTCCTCACAGACTAGTAGTGAGTAGTCCAACTAACTAAATCTAGCTAGTTCCCTGAGAATCCACTCAGGCCTTCAGGAACACCCTAGCTACTTAACTCTCTTCTAGATAGGGTTGCCATATGTCCCTTATTCTAAGGGACGTCCCTTATTTTGCCCCTAAAATTTGTGTCCCGTTTTTTCAGGCCCTGTCTCTTATTATTGACTAACAGGACAGGACTGGGCGGGGTTGACCAGAGGAAGGCGCACACTGCAGTTTCCACAGCAATGCCTGCCCAGGGATTCCAACTCGCAGGGCAGGCTGACAGTTGCGCGCTTGTGAGTGTGTGCCTGCCTGCGTCCCCGTTGGAAGGAAGAGGCGATACAGAACTTTAAAAAAGTACAGTAGACTCAATTAACCATCACCCAAGGGGAATGTTAGATCATGTTGGATAACATGCTTGAGAGTTTCTCTTAAAATAGGCCTAGCTGTGTATCCCAATACTATACAATGCTGTGTATCCCATACTATACCATTAACTATTGACATAGCAATAATGATGTACTGTCTTATAAAATTTATTTTATTTTAATGTTTAGACAGTGCACTTTTAAAGTCAGCAAAGTCAAGTACTAAATACTGATGGAGAAAATAAGGTAGTTCTAATAATCGTTTTTTGCATGACAAAACATACAAACATACCATGTACTGTTAAGAGGGTGTAAGTCGGTTTCTTTTATGAGTTTCAATCATTATTTATTTATTTATTTCATTAGATTTGTACACCGCCACTCCCAAAGGCTTGGAGCGGTTTAAAGCAATGTAAAATACACAAAGGTAACACATAGTAAACAATAAAAACACAGTAAAAACGAAGTAGAACACATCATAAGTCTTCAAATGCCTGCCTAAATAAGTATGTCTTACATGTTCTGCGAAAGCTATACAAATTTTGCAGAGCTCGTGTCTCTGGAGGCAGGGCATTCCACAATGTTGGAGCGATGATGGAAGAAGCTCTACGTCTAGTAGAAGTCAGATGGAAGGGACTTCGTACTAGGAATGTTCAGGAGATTCAAGTCTTCTGAGCAGAGTGATCTCGGAGGGTTATATTCTGTTAATAAAACTATTTATACCTAATGTTTGAGTTTCAAGTTTTTAATGAAGTGTCCCTTATTTTTGTGAAAAATCTCGTAAATGTCCCTTATGTCTTATATCAAAAAGTGGCAACCCTACTTCTAGAGTTCCCTGTAGCTGGCATCCCAGAATTGTGAGCCAATCTCTAAACCCTAGAGATCAAAAGCCTGTGTTCTGACTGCCTGTAAGCGCCTCACAGAACTTTTCCTGTCAGCTTTCCAAGACACTTCTGTCTTCACTGACTGCTCAGTCTCAACTGACTGAAAAAGCTACACTTTCCCCCTCCTAACATAGCTGGCTCCTCCCCCTCACTCTGAGCCACTCCCAGGCAGCTTTCTCTCTTTCCCTCTCGAGGAGGTTCCAAGCCACTCCCCTTTTTCCTGACTCTCCCTTCTTAACATGGATGTTTCATAGGCCGACCTCACAGGCTTCGGCCTTCTAATTGGGTGAGTCCTTACACACATATACATATATACTTGTATATACTGTACTTATAGCGATTCTCAAAATCACCATACCGAAGTTTTAAGAGAGATGTTTCCACCTGATTAGGCAGCAAAGCCGATTTATCTTGCTTCTTTCCTTTGAACAATGTAATTAGAATGCAATGATTCCACTTTAACTACCACAATTCCATCCTGTGGACTCCTGGTATATAGCAGTTTAGCAAGTGTCCTTCTACACAGCCCTATATCCCATAATATCAAGGCAGGAAATCCCACATTATCTGAGTGTGGACTCAGATAACTCAGGCCTTTCCACACTGCCCTATATCCCAGAACATCAAGACAGGAAATCCCACATTATCTGAGTGTGGACTCGGATAACTCAGGCCTTTCCACACTGCCCTATATCCCAGAACATCAAGACAGGAAATCCCACATTATCTGAGTGTGGACTCGGATAACCCAGGCCTTTCCACACTGCCCTATATCCCAGAACATCAAGACAGGAAATCCCACATTATCTGAGTGTGGACTCGGATAACCCAGGCCTTTCCACACTGCCCTATATCCCAGAACATCAAGACAGGAAATCCCACATTATCTGAGTGTGGACTCGGATAACCCAGGCCTTTCCACACTGCCCTATATCCCAGAACATCAAGACAGGAAATCCCACATTATCTGAGTGTGGACTCGGATAACCCAGGCCTTTCCACACTGCCCTATATCCCAGAACATCAAGACAGGAAATCCCACATTATCTGAGTGTGGACTCGGATAACTCAGGCCTTTCCACACTGCCCTATATCCCAGAACATCAAGACAGGAAATCCCACATTATCTGAGTGTGGACTCGGATAACTCAGGCCTTTCCACACTGCCCTATATCCCAGAACATCAAGACAGGAAATCCCACATTATCTGAGTGTGGACTCGGATAACCCAGGCCTTTCCACACTGCCCTATATCCCAGAACATCAAGACAGGAAATCCCACATTATCTGAGTGTGGACTCGGATAACTCAGGCCTTTCCACACTGCCCTATATCCCAGAACATCAAGACAGGAAATCCCACATTATCTGAGTGTGGACTCGGATAACTCAGGCCTTTCCACACTGCCCTATATCCCAGAACATCAAGACAGGAAATCCCACATTATCTGAGTGTGGACTCGGATAACCCAGGCCTTTCCACACTGCCCTATATCCCAGAACATCAAGACAGGAAATGCCACATTATCTGAGTGTGGACTCGGATAACCCAGGCCTTTCCACACTGCCCTATATCCCAGAACATCAAGACAGGAAATCCCACATTATCTGAGTGTGGACTCAGATAACTCAGGCCTTTCCACACTGCCCTATATCCCAGAACATCAAGACAGGAAATCCCACATTATCTGAGTGTGGACTCGGATAACTCAGGCCTTTCCACACTGCCCTATATCCCAGAACATCAAGACAGGAAATCCCACATTATCTGAGTGTGGACTCAGATAACTCAGGCCTTTCCACACTGCCCTATATCCCAGAACATCAAGACAGGAAATCCCACATTATCCGAGTGTGGACTCAGATAACCCAGTTCAAAGCAGATATTGTGGGATTTTCTGCCTTGATATTCTGGGATATAGAGCTGTGTGGAAGGGCCCAGATAATCCTCAGCAACAGATCTCCTCTGATGCTTCTCACCAAACCACAAACCCTAGGATTCTATAGGATGCAACCATGGCAATTAAAGTGGAACACAGCTCTTTACCTTTGCGGTGTGACAGTGCCCCAATATGACTGACAGTGGGAGAGGGCAGGAGGTTTCAGAGAGAAAACTTTGCTTGTCATCCAAACGCTTGGTGCTGGGAAAGAGCACTGAGCCTAATTAATATATTCATGCTAACACTGCAGTGCATGTGTTGCCTGGAAATCTACTTCGCATCGATTCTTGAAGCTTTTCAAGGTTGTGTGCAGATGGATCATACCGGAAACTACTGCAAAATGCAAAGCGTTTTTTTAACCACATGTAGCAATATTGTGTAGACCAGTGTTTCTCAACCAGTGTGCCGTGGCACACTAGTGTGCCGTGAACGATCATCAGGTGTGCCGCGAGAAAAGCTCTCTGCCCCCCTTCCTTCCCCCCTCCTCCTGCCAAACTCCTGCTGCTTGGGAGAGGAGGAGGAAGGGCCAGGCGGCGGCGAAGAAAAAGAAGGGGCCGGGGCGCCGCCTCCTTTGGCCGTTTCCCCAACCAGCCTCCAATCCGCCATGACTCTCGCCCCTTGCTTGTTGAAGCCGCGCGGAGGAGCTCTGCCTACTGAAGCCCGTCCACCACTCATGCTCCTCTCTGTGGGAGAGCTGAAGCCGGGGGGGGGAGGGGAGGCATGACGCAGCCTGGCTCCGCTCCTTCCCCCCGGCTTCAGCACTCCCACAGCTTTGCCAGCCTTCAGGGGACAGTGCCAAGCCAGCGGTGGCAGAGACAGCACAATGCTGGCTTGGCACTGCCTTCTCAAAGCTGGCGAAGCTGTGGGAGAACTGAAGCCGGGAAGAGGGTTCAGGGCATGGTGCGGCCTGGCTCCGCCCCTCCCCGGCTTCAGCGCTCCCACAGCTTCGCCAGCCTTGAGGGGGCAGTGCCAAGCCAGCGGTGGCAGAGCCAGCACAATGCTGGCTTGGCACTGCCCCTCAAGGCTGGCGGTTATGGGAGAACTGAAGCCGGGGAGGGGTGGGGCATGGCGTGGCCTGGCTCCTCTCCCTCCCTGGGTTCGGCACTCCCAGCAGGTCACCACCCCCAGCCGTTCTTTACTGTGTTACAGTATCATTTTGTGTCATTTTGGTTGGTGGTGTGCCCCCAGATTTTTTTAATGTTAAAAGTGTGCCATGGCTCAAAAAAGGTTGGGAAACACTGGTGTAGACCTTGGAGAATTTTTTGGGCTAGATCTTCCAGAATCCCCCAGCCTCAACCAGCATAGTTCAAAATAATAAATTTCCTCGCATTCTGTAGAGGGGTGAACCATGGGGAGGGCTATTTGAACCAAACAGCTGAGCTCTGTCAGATTTCTTATTCTTCAAATTGGTTGCCAGTTTTTTAAAAAGCCTCCTGTATTAAACAGACATCATTGATTTGTCGACCTTAGTAGCCAAAAAAGGTATGTCCAGTCACTGTAAAAAATTCCACCTGCTCACATGGACAAAGCTAGAGGAGCAAGGCCAAGCTGTTCTTCCCCGTCAGTTGGCAATCCTCCCTAGATCTGATTCATGTGTTGCCATAACAAAGCCTGTGACTTTCACTTGGGAAGGATTCAGGAAATTTTATCCTGCATTTTTGGACTGGAGAAGCCATAGGCCAGCTGCATATTAATCAGCCCTCGGGGAGGTTGGCGGCAGGAGCAATATGAATCATGGCAGCAGCATGAGGCCAGTGTATGGCGGCATCAAGATCCAAAGGGAAAAAGTTCATTAGAAAGAGCATTCTAAACACAAATTCCTCCATGATGTCAGGGCCCATTCCCAGAATATATGAAGGTTTAATGTAACTTGAACTACAAGGCTACTAAAAAGGAAGGGGGAGAATCTTGTGTGCTTACCAGAGAACAACCTTTGGCTTTGCACAAATGCTGGCCATAAGGGAAAAATATCTAGAGATAAGGAAGTGGTGCTATTTTCTTTGTTTCTCATCCACTTTTTATTGAGTGCTGCACATTGTGACAAATGGATTGTTGAATTCTATTCAGTTCTGAGAGATATGGGGAAAGGATGGGGAACAGAAGATTTGTGTAGATAAGGAAAGAACCTGTGACTCAACTGGAAAGAACCTCCTACTGTATATGTTGTATGTGCTGTATGTCAAATACAAAAATGGCAGGGATTGTCTGCTTGTATGTGTACTGTAATCCGCCATGAGTCTCCTTCGGGGTGAGAAGGGCGGAATATAAATGAAGTGTATTATCATTATTTATTTATTTATTTCCAACATTTCTACCCCGTTCTTCTCAACCCTCAAGGGGGGAGGGGGGGATTCAGAGCGGCCTAACAAAAGGCACAATTTGATGCCCACACAGTAAAATACAATATAAAAACCAAAAGCATTCAGCATTAAAATACATTAAAATACAATTAACATTAAAACATCACACACATTCACTTAAGTTAAAAACAGTGTTCCGTCCATAACAGGGGCATTGAGCCATCTCCATCAACTTGCCCTTATAAATCCAGTCCAAAATGCTGCATTGTGCTAATGCGCAAATGCCTGGTCCCACAGCCAGGACTTCACTGCTTTCTTGAATGCCAGGAGGGATGTGGTCGATCGTATGTCACCTGGGAGCGCGTTCCACCGACAGGGAGCCACCACCGAGAAGGCCCTCTCTCTTGTCCCCACCAACTGCGTTTGAGAAGTTGGCGGGAGCGAGAGCAGGGCCTCCCCGGACGATCTTAAATTACGAGATGGGACGTAGTGCCTGATGCGTTCGGACAAGTAAGCTGGGCTAGAACCGTATAGAGCTTTAAAGGTCAAAACCACCATTTTGAATTGAGCTCAAAAATTGACAGGCAGCCAGTGGAGCTGACACAACAGGGGGGTGGTATGCTCCCTGTAGCTCCGGTTAGTAATCTGGCTGCTGCCCGTTGGACTAATTGTAATTTCCGAACTGTCTTCAAAGGCAGCCCCACATTTTGAGATACCAGCTTTCAAGATTCCACACCAGCAGTCATGCCAGCTTGGGCTTTTCTGGAAGTTGAGATCCAAAACATCTGGGATACCTGTGCATCTATAACTCTGGCTTAAGATAAACATAGTGGTACACATTACTTATTGTATGTCATGTCCAACAGTTGACGGTGGTTGGTAGTGGAACTCCTAGCAGTTGGTGGTGCTTAGTACGCACCATGCTTGACAGGATCATGACCAGCAGGATGGTGATGCTGCAAAAGGCATGGAAGGGGTTAATCTTCCTCCTAGTTCTAAAGGGCAGAGTCATCTGTATGTAATAACTTACAGGTGGCAGTGATAAGGGCAGAGGCCTGTAGAGACAGGATGCAGCTGTATTAAAAGAACCTAGCAGAGACGCCATATTTGTTTGTGGTGGCTTTCCCCCCAGGTTGTGTGGATTGTGGTATGCTGCCTTGTTTCATGAACTCTTGAAACCTTGAACCCTGGTGAGAATCCTGTTATTTTTGTATCTTGTGTGGAAACTTGATGTACCTTGAATCTCTGGACTGACTCTTGACAATGTATTTTGGATCACCCTTGAACTCTGGACTCTCTGGCTTGACCTTTGGAACCATGGCTAAGCTTTGGTCTCTTGATCCTTGGACATTAATCCGTGAACTCTCAGCATTTGACTCCTGGACTTTCTCCTGAACTGGTGTTTGTAGTACTCTCCTTGTTAAAAGTCTTTGCTTTGTATCTGTGGCTGTGTGCTATCTTTATGTCTTGATCTTGGAAAACGGCCAAACGTCGCCGTCTAAGGCTTGGCCTTACTTGATCTCCCTGAACAAACCACACAGCTTTAAGGTACAACTCAGTTTTATTGTGCAGGAAAGAAGAAAGCGTGAAGGCCAAACAATGCCTTAAAGTAGCAATCAGGAACAGCAGGTAGTATAGCCCTGCAGCGGGGATTCCAAGCCGGATGCACTGGAAGAGTCTCTGGGTAGATTCCCTCCAATTCCGTAACCGGGCAGCTTGGGAAAGCAAGGAAGGTTTAGCATCAAAGTCTTTAGCAGCAACAGGCTTGAGTAGGACACACAGAGTTCAATGGACCAAGGCAGCCCGGTGGAAGGGGCGGAGGTAGCTTGGATCAGGCCGTTCGCGGCCGGCTCTTCAGAGTAACATTCTGTGATGGCAGGAGTTGATCCGGGATGTCCCCCTGCAATACGGGGACCTCTCATATAGGATTCCCTTAGCCCGTCCCAGTGCGTCGAACATCAAGCCCGATGATTGATGAGAAACTATATGTTTATGGTTACCTCAGGTTCTTTAGAATGTTCCCCAATTAACGGGCGCAGATGTTTTGGGGAAGATTGGTTTATGGTTCCTCTGTAGCGCCAGGCCGAAAGGGAGTCTCGCTTTGGTAACCTTGAGTGCAGTTATCTATGCATTCCGTGCCACTTTCACACGAGAATGCAGAGAAGCTTCAAAGGGACCTGGGAAGCATCAAACTGACGGTTTAACCACTTCCTAGGCCGGATGGGCCTATACAGGGCCAGGCAAATGGGCAGCCTGGATGCTCTGTGGTGTGACACCAAATGAGTAAGTGCTGCTTTAAGTAAAATAGTTTTTGGAGACAAGCTGGGTACTGGTTTTGGTTCACCTCTGCCTGCATACCAGCAGAGCCCTGGATCCTGACATTGTAACATAAAGGAAGACAAATGCACCACTTTGATTGGATGTGTTGATGATGGAACTTCCCTGTGATTGGTTATCTTTCCTGAAATGGGGTTGCATTGTAGTCACTGGCAGGCAGCTTGAAGGTATCCTTCTCAAGTCAATTGGATTACTTACTTTAAAAAGCCGTTCTTGTTACTTAACAGGATAATTAAGACACATTGTTATATATTCATCATGGCTTGGATGCTGTCAGTTTCCCCGAGACTAGAGCTGGCAGTTTTCACAGTAGCAACAAAGTTACCTGGGTATACTTAAGGTTTCATGGCAGCAGAAGACATTTCTTCCTAGTGGTGGCAGCCAGCTTGTAAAACTAGCAATGCACCTTTTCTTCCCACAGGATGAGGTGTTGTATATATATATACCAGCTTTCATCACACTTCAAGCTGTAGCTCAAAGAAGCAGAAAGCAAGTCTCCAAAACCCAACCCACACAATTTGTTTGTTAAACAATAAGAAAAAGGCTAGTAAGAAACTCGCACTGTACATAAAGAGCTGAAGAGCATGGGGGAAGGGGAAATTCCTTTTTTGGAATGCAGTTCCCAGATTAGCTAATAGCTAGCATGTTAGTGGATTCAAGAAGTTACAGTCCAAAAAGGAAGTTTCCCATGTACTATTTTTTATTTATTTATTTACTTACTACATTTATATGCAGCCCTTCTTGTTGATATAAGGTTCAACAGACAACTTTCTCACCCCGAAGGGGACTCAGAGCGACTTACAAGTAAAATGTAAATACAATATATTATATTATTGCCATAGCACAATATTAATATTATATATTACATTGTACTATAACATTATACTGTAATATTATTAGTAATATTACATGTAATATAAAGTTTATAATTATAACATTATATTATTAGTAGTATTATATTGTATTACATTATAATATCAATATTATATTTATGCACAATATATTATATTATAAGCACAGTGCAGGAAGCAAGATGGAACTGCCTTCCTGGCCCCTCTCTTCACTCTGATCTCAGAACAGCAGTTGGTGGTGGCGGTTGCGGCTGCGGCAGCGGCAACGCGCGCGGGAGGGGGGGCTATTTCTATTGCCAACATGAGGGTGGCCATGCTGACTGTCATTTGGGGACCTGTAGTCTAAAAAGTAATTTTCTTATGATCAGGGAAGCTGCCTCACATAAGTCTGACTACTGGTCCATCCAGATGAGCATTGTCCACCACTGTTTGGTTACAGCTTCCTAGTATTTCAGGGAAGATTCTATGAGGATTTGCCATGGATTGTACCTGGGGACATTTACATGACAATTGAGATACAGCTTATGCTATCCTGAGCCACCAACACCATTCCCCCCTCCTCTTGTTGTGGTTATGTTTATACCCTGCTTTCTCTCTCCACAATTATACTCATTCATATACTTTTTTTTGCTATCACAAGACTGCCAATAAGACATTAAATCCTGTACTATCATCCAGCACACTTCTGAAATGGTTAAAATATTTTAATATATGCAGTGTCTTTGATCTACAGTAATGTATACAATTGGGATCCTGTTAGTGGCTTAAGTTTATATAATTGTAGATTATGCTAGTGCAAACATTTTCTGGGAATTTGGACATGCAGTACCACTACCTAGATGCACAAGCGGGTATCCAGTAACTCCTTGCAATTTTTTTCAAGCTTCCCAATAGGTGCAATCCTACCACCATCACAAGCATGGTTGGACAGAACGCAAGAGAGAGAGCCTTCTCTCTCAGTGGCTGCCTCTCAACTCTAGAACCCACTTCTTCCCAGGGAAGCCAGCATGGCTGCCTATCTGCTGTCCTTCCAGCAGCATGCTACAACCTTTTTGACACCTGTGTGAGAGGGGGCTTTTTTAAATAAAAAAGATGGGCTCAAAGCCAACTTTAAAAGCATAGACACTGAGAACTGGGAAGCCCTGGCCCTTGAGAGCTCTAACTGGAGGCCAGCTGTGGCCAGCAGTACTGTAGAATTTGAAGAGGCACAAATGGAGGGTGAAAGAGAGAAATGTGTCAAGAGGAAAGCACATCAAGCCAACCCCAACCGGGACTGCCTTCCACCTGGAAAATGCGGAAGAACATGTGGGCCAAGAATAGTGCCCCACAGTCACCTATGTACCCACCTCTGGGACACCGCACTTGGAGGACAATCTTACTTGGATAATGAGGGATCACCTAAATAAGTATGTACAACCATTTTATTCAGACAGGCTTTTACAGAAGAGAGTAGTCTGTCAGGGGTGTTGTGTTTTATGTAATGTTATAATTTGTTGATGATTTTATTGCTTTTATATTTCTATGTTTAATTCTATTTTAATGCTACATGCTTTAGGTTTTAATTCACACATTGTTATGGTTTTTAGTATTAGCTGCTTTGAGTTTCCTTCAGCAGAGAAAAAGTGAGGTATAAATAAATATCATCGTCATCCGCTCTAGCCTTATTTTTCATGGCCACTATTTGGTGATACGGTATTCTTGAACATCTTCTGGCTGTTGTTGTGCTGTCAGAAAAAAAGGAACTGCCTTTATTCTTGTAGACACCTTGTGTAATTACATAGACAGAGATTTACAGTCTGCCAATATCAAATAGGCTTTCTGCCTAGGCCAGCAGGCTCCTTAAGTTATGTTGACATGGGTGTGTGTGATTGCGGTGGTGGTGATGTGTGTTTCTAAGAACCTCATCAAAAAGAGCCATGGCTTCACCCTGCATCAGAATGAATCTCTGGCCTCCCAGAGGGGAGCATGGAGAAGCCACCACTCCAAGCCTCACATCATCTGCCTTACTTTGCTCCTCATGCTGTGGGGGGAAAGAAGTGTTGCCACCCGGCGTTCCTCCATTACTGGGAAAGTAACACAGGAAGACTCCTGTGTTGCTGCAGTGGTGCCGTGTGCTGCTTCCTTCCCCTTTTTGGCATGGAGCCCTACCGAAAGTGCCTGAATGACACATGAAAGGTTCTGGGCCAAAAATGGAGGGGAAGCAGCACACAATGGACAAATTGGCCTGTCTGATGAGATAGTAAAACAAGGTGCCAGAGTTAGGTGGTTGGTTCTTAGGACACTGTATCCACTTCAGGTTTTAGTCTAAACTTTAAAGGAACTATTGTTATTTGTTGTTTACTGCTGGCAAGCCAATGTTGACGTTAATGACCCCAAGTCATTCTACCCTCAATTCAGGTCTTGCAGAGTCTGGGCGATTACTTTCTTGATCTATACCAGACCTACACATCATATGAGCCATGGTGTCTTTGTGGCCCTCCAAAAGATTTTGGGTGACCCATGAAAAATATAGAGGATGCAAAAGAAAATACAGGTGTAAGTGCTTTCTCCATGCATAGCTCTTGCCTGAAGTTACCCGCTGCCACCATGCTTCGCTCTCCTTCCACTAGTCACTGTAACTTGGCAGGTGAATTGCCACTGCGTACTCTCTCCTGTTTGTCACGTGACCTGTGGCAACCATCCATAATTGGTTTGTGTCTAGTCTAAGAGGAGCAAGAGTCATCTATTTTTGCTGTGTTTTTGGTTGCTACTGGAGTTGAATTAGGACAAGGTGAATGAAGCCACGTGTCAACACAGCCGCCGCCCACGATGTGATGAGTGGCAAAAACCTGAGGACTTTTCTCCCACCCTTGCTGTACAGCCACCCACCAAGTTACATAAGTGTCTGGCATTTCTCCAAGATCAGACAACCAATTCAGCATTTCTTTGTATGTGAGCAGCTTCTGAGGAGATTTTTTTTGGTTATAACATTAAAGTTTTTGGAGTGACTTTGTAAAATGGGAAGATCGAGTCAGAACATAAAGGCTCTAATCTGGAATGAACAAATAGGTACTTGCTTACTTGCACTAGAGACAAAATATTATGCCATGTTTGCCAAAAAAAAATATACATTCTTAAGAAATACAATCTTCATTTCGAATTAAAACTTCCCAATTTAGCCAAATTAGATACTCATGAGAAAGTCCCCAAATTGTTGAAAAATCTCAGTGGGGAACAATGGGTTTTCACGAAAGCATATTCAGGAACATCTACATATGTGAACAAAAATTCTACATTATGAGCTTGAATGAAAATAAGCAACAATCAACTCTAACTGATGGAACACTTGGAAGATGTTTTGAAAGCATCCATTTCAAATATGATTCTGGAGTATGATAAACTGATAGCTGACAAGGGGTGTACTATGTCCCATCAACCAGGGACTTCATCTGATGCATTGCAGAAAGTGGGAGGGAGGAATCATCATCTTAGCAAAGAGTATCATCCCCATCCATTTTAAAGGGCATTGTTTCTTTTACAAATCCCACCAGACACTATGTTTTCCCAGTCTGTCCCATGTTCTGAATCAACATATGTGTGAGTACAGTCCCCACCAAATTCACATTATTTTTTTTAATTAGGGAAAATGTCACTATTGAAAGCCAAGGTTACTATGGACCTCATCCAATTTGGGGAGGAAAGCAGGAGCATTTAAAACTCCTTTGCTGTGATCTGTCTTTCACAGGCTTTCCTTCCTTCTCTCCAGTATACCAGTGTTTTATAAACCACTTTGCCACAACTCCCTTCTCCCAGGCTTTCCATCCTTCCATTACATCAGAGTTATGCTACAAAGCTAGCAAGAGCACAATTTCGAAAGCATAGATTACCATAAAAATGCAGCAAACGCAAAGTGGCAATATCTTACAATGGTGCTATTCCTCAGAATTACATTGATTAAAAAAAATACTCTTCCAGGCTCATACAGAAGGATTTTGTAAAAAAAAAAATTGGACTGCTCATAGGAATGACCATTACTCCATGTCACTGAATAGATTTAACATGAAGAATTCGAAACATCCCACAGGTTTTGAATCACTTTCTTTCACTTTCAGACGCATCAGGAGCTCAGAAGACGGTTTCTCCCTGTCTCCTTCCCTCCCCCCTTCTCTACACTTCTTGGATTAAGTGCAATGGATGACAACCAAAAGTAGTTTTACATCATGTGAAGGGCTCTATGGAACTTTGTCTCTGAAATGTCTTAGAAGTCTGTGGAAATGGGGGAAGAAGTATGTCTGATTATGTCCTAAGTGTAAGCAGTAAAAAAACTTGAAAAATGTATTCAAACATGGACTGCTTCACAAAGTATTTTTAAACATAAATGTGATTTCACGATAAACATCTTAAGTAATAAATGTAATCAACTGATATTAATTGAAATTTCTCCTTTTTATAATATGGTTTATTTGCAAAATAGTTTAATCATTAATTATACTTTTATATTTATTTATTTATTTACTTATTTATTTACATAATTTCTACCCCGCTCTTCTCAACCCCCAAGGGGGGGGGGGGACTCAGAGCGGCTTGACAAAAAGGCAACAATTCGATGCCAATACCCAATATAAATACAATATAAAACCATAAACATTCAGCATGAAAATACAGTTAGGATTCACACATAATATTCACTTAAGTTAAAACAGTGTTCTGTCCACAGCATGAGCATTGAGCCATATCCATCAACTTGCCCTCACAATTCCAATCCAAAGTGCTGTATTGTGCTAATGTGCAAAAGCCTGGTCCCATAGCCAAGATTTTACTCTTTTCCTGAATGCTAGGAGGGATGGGGTTGATCGTATGTCGCTTGGTAGTGCATTCCACAGGCGGGGAGCCACCACCGAGAAGGCCCTATGTCTCGTCCCCACCAACCGCGTTTGAGAAGTTGGCGGGAGCGAGAGCAGGGCCTCCCCAGATGATCTTAAATTACGAGGTGGGACGTAGAGGGAGATGCATTCAGAAAATGAGGTGCTAAAATGTTATCTGTGGTCAAAAGACATTTAACCTTTTAAAAATGTGGCCCTTACCTACAGTCAAGTTGTGCAGGTCTGATCTACACTGCAAATTTAATGCAGTTTGACACCACTTTAACTGCCATTGCTAAATGATGTGGAATCCTGGGAGTTGTAGTTTGATGACGCACCAACACCCTAGCAGAGAAAGTTAGAGACCTTGTAAAATTCCTATGATTCCATAGCATTAAGCCATGGTAGTTAAAGTGGAGTCAAACTGCATTAATTCTATAGTGTTGACTGGATGCACCAATGATCTATCCAGTTATAATACAATCATCCTCTTTTCCTGTAGCCTTCACCATTTAACTGACTGGAGTTTTAAAACTTCTCAGTGACCACTTGACCACGCTCGCTCTTTTCCAACTGTAGAATTCAAACCTGAACATTCTACTAGCCTCTAGCCCTGGTTGCCATGGCGACAGCTCTTCTAAGCTTCTGCCATGCCTCCCTTCTGTTTCACCCACAGAAACAAACCATAGAACATTCAAAACAACATACATTTTAACACATGTCACACAACATTTACACACAAATAATCAACATCATTACACCTTCCATTTTCTCTAGCAATATCATATTTTCGAATCCAGGGATAGCATGGATGAGTTCCCTCTATCAGCTCCAGCTCCCCATTCGGGGACATGAGAGAAGCCTCCCACACGGATGGTAAAACCTCAAAACATCCGGGCATCCCTGGGCAACGTCCTTGCAAATAGCCAATTCTCACACACCAGAAGCGGCTTGCAATTTCTCAACTTGCTCCTGACATGAAAAAAAAATTCTAGTGCATAATCTCATGATGTGGCCAGACTACAATAACCTCAGGAATGAGCCAAGGTGAAAAATCCAATTCCTAACATTGATGAATCTGAGACGGGACTAGTGGATTAAACAAATAAGAAAAATATTCTAGGTTGACAATATCATTTGTCATCCAAATTGTGCTTTCCATGTTCCTTCCTGTGAAGAGGCTATTCAAATGAACCGGCTGGACAGGGTGGACCCTCTTTTACTGATCCCACTGCTGCCACCAATTTGTAACGATGAGGTCACTACGTATCTGACCTAATGTAAAAGGGTGTTGTATAACTTTAATTTAAGGATCCCTTAAATATGAAGAGATTAGCCACCAGATTGTGAGGACTGTTGTTGTTATCAGTTATCTAGGAGGGTCTGTCACCAATTATTGTGGGACTTCAAACTGTGTAACAAGACAGGTTAAAAACACTTTTCTGTCTTGCTTTACTCTGAGGCTGGACTTTTAAAATACGGAACAGAGAGAGGTTGTTGATGAAAAGAACAATAACAGTTTATTTATAGCTTGGCACAAAAGCATGATGGATACATTATAACTTCTTAGAGGCTCAACTCATCATGGTTACATTGGTATTGTAGAAGATACAAAGTTTAAAATGTTTGACTGTTACTATTACGCAGTTAGATCAGTATGTAACTATCTCACACAAAGACCCTCTCTCCTCCTATAGGCACCTTGCCTATCTCTAGCCCTCAGGCTCTATACAAACAGACTGGCTCGCAAGCTCAGCCTACTAGGACTGTCTCTCTAGAGCTCCAAAACCAGACTGCCCTCAGAACCTGCTCTCTCTTAGAGCTGGTCTGACAGTTAAACTGTCAAAATTCAAACTTCCCCAGAATTCTATTCTTGGCTGTGGCAGAAAGCTGTTGACTCCTCCCACCTCTGCCTTACAGCCATGTTGCTATGGCAACTCTTCCCCAAGGTGGGCCTTTACTGAAGAAGTGCACCTTCCCTAAACATCTAAACATTTCAATACACATTCAATCCTCAATCCCATAATAAAAAATAAACACTTCTGCACACTTCCCAATTGAGCCGACATCATCACAAATAGCGATGGAAGAAGAGTGACTTTCCCCCAAAATAATACATTGTTCAGAGTTACGCTTGTCTGATATTGTGAATGAAAAGTACTGGAAAAGGTTGGCTGGCATAGATCACATGTGCTTTCTTGAAGTGTGGTTGTGGGGACACTCATGAAAAATGCCCATCTTCAAAAATGTCCCTCTGCACTGCTGGGAAGAAAAGTGTATGAACCACAGAGCCCTCTTTGGATCTTCTAGCTACCGCACAAAGGAGGCCAGCAATAACCTGGCACTCTTGCTATGCCATCATCTATTTCTCCTCCTTCTGTTTCACTCTTGTTCTCTTCCTAAGCGACTGTGCTGGAAATTCTACAAGAACACGCAGCCTCTTGTGTTCATCCACAATAACTTTCCAGGCTCCCTTCTGTACTTGCAATATTATTATTAGCACTATGTGTACATTTTGAAAGAAATGATTTGGCCTGCTCTTTAAACAACCAGCTTGAGTCTGAGATGGAGGTTCAGGAAATGTGTTGAAGGATGTTTTTACCTTACACTGTGGCTCTGCTGTAGCCATTAATTTCCTGCCTTCCAGTTTGTTCTGTTCCGTGTGGAGGTGGCTGGGGTGAGCAAGGCATTTTCCTCTTTGTCTGCCTGTTAATGGTATGAACCGGATAGTAGCCATACACACAATTTCTCAGAACAAAAAAGGGAGGAAAGTTGAATTTTTCTCATTGTGAGCATTTATGTTGTCAAGAAAAACCTTTGAAAAATAATGATAGCCAAGGCATGTTGGACATTGGGCCTTTTTCTGTTAGCTGGCTATAGCCTAAAAATGATCACCTAAAGTACAACTGTGAATCATGTGGTGACTAAGGCCATCTTGGATATCTATTGTTCCCACTTTTTTAGGGGCAAGAAGGGGCTGTGTGTGTGTATGAAAGAGAACTCTGTTTTGAGAAGGCTCCAGGAAGGTTGATTCTTCTCTAGAACAAGGTTTACCTCTTGGATTCTGATGACAGGGAGGTGGTGAATAGCCCTTGAACTTTTTAGTGAGCTATCCAAGGTGATGAACCTGGACTAGGGTTTAGCACAGGTATGGGCAAACTCAGCGCCAGGACCAGATGTGCCCCCCGGGCTCTTTTTTCAGGCCCTCCTCTCTCACACACCATCTTATCCATCCATCCATCCATCCTTCCTTCCTTCCTTCCTTCCCTTCCTTCCTTCCTTCTTTCCTTCCTTCACTCCTTCCTTTTGTCTTCCTTCCTTCCTTCTTTTTCTTTCCTTCCTTCTCTCTTTCTTCCCTTTCTCCCTTTTCTCCATTCCCTTCTCCATTGCTCCCTTCCATCCTTCTGTTCTTTCCTCCCTCCTCCTTTTCCTTCTGGGGGATGTTTAGCTGGAAGAAGAGATGGTATAGAGGGAACACGAGAACCATGTTTCGAGATTTAAGAAGCTGTCCCATTGAGGAGGAGGGAGTAAACTGACTTTCTGCTGTTCTAGAGACCAGGGCACAAGGGAGCAATAGTTTCAAATGGGAGGGAAAGAGATTCGACTGAAAAGAAGAACTTCCTGAGAGTCAGGGCCGTAGCCAGGATTTTGATTCGGGAGGGGCTGAATTTGATTGGGGGGGGGCACTGAGTCTGAGTGAGAGAGGGTCTACCCTAACTTTTTTGTATCGTTATCCCAATACCGCCATACATATGGGATATATTGAGCATGGTGATCATATCATGATATGAATAAACATAACAGTTTAAATAATGTACCAGTAAGGCCTTCTCGTGGACCACCCTGAGAATGGGGGGGGCTGAAGCCCCTCAAGCCCCCCCCCCCCCGGCTACATGCCTGCTGAGCGTATGAGCTATTGGAAAGTGGCATAGGCTGTGGTGGAGTCTCCGTCTCTGGAAGCCTTTCCACAGAGGCTGTCTATTGGGAGTGCTTTCATTGTGCAGGGGGTTGGACTGGATGGCCTTTGGTGGCCTCTTCCAGCTCTAGCATTCTAGGTTTCTATATCAGGAGTAGGCAATATGGGGTGTAATGGATACACTTTCTCTCTCCTGTTCACCATCTAATCCTGATCAAGGCTAACTCTTTTGAGATCCAAACTTTTTCCATCTTTCCTTTACTTTCTGCCTCAGAGAGAAAAGAAAGGGTAGGAAAGGGCAGGGAGGATATTTGGGGAAAACCCCTTCCCTCCCTGCCCACCCACCCCATTCCTGCCCACTATCAGGCATTCAAGTTAGAAAGTTTGCCCATGTCAGCACCTATTACAATGTCCCAAGCTGCTAAAGCCCATACCTCAAATAGGTTCAGCAACTTGAAACTCTGGACTGAACTCTAAAATAGCTTCACACCCACACAAACATCAGAACCACCAGCCACAATTGCCTCCATTGCCCATGTATTGTGTATTGTGAAATCGGAAATGACTATTTAATCACTTCTGGTTTTATCAGGTGGGATTGGGGCAGCTCCTAAAGTTTTGCGCAGTGCACTTAAACCTACTAAACTTGTCCACCATGGGTTAGAGATAGAGGTAATTCCCACTTCTCCTTCCTCCAGCATTTCAAGGTGTATTAATGACAGGCTGGATTACAACAGATGACTCAGAAAGGATTCAGGTTTGGCTATTTTAATTTTGAACATCAGAGTTTGCCCAAATAAACCTGATTTTAAAAAAAATAAAAAAACCCATATCCTTCTGTGAAGCAGTGGCAGGAAAAGAAATGCTTCTTCTGATCGGATGTTGAATTATTGCTACAGTTCATTTGCCATACTACTGAAGTCTGACTCCCCCAAAGGGATGAACATGGATCAAAAGCCGGCTTGCCATTGAAAGTACATCCATGGGTATGCATCCTTTCCAGAGGCAGATCATAATGCTGTGATTGTTATATCAGCCAGTTAATATGAGCTTTTATTCAGTAAACACATGATTTATAAATGGAACGCTTGACTTAAATCAATGAGTCAAGCAGGCCTTACTTCCTGGTGATTTAAATCATAATTTAAATCACTGGTTAAAATTACATTGGCTTAAATCTATTCAATACTTTTTAAGCACAGCTCTACCAACCATTTAAAATATTCAGGTGAAACCATACAACTAATAAAAAATAGCAGAGGCTTAGAATAACTGTACAGGGAAGTCAAGGGAAATTGACAAAAGCTGGATTAGAGTTATTATGCAAACAAGAAAATAATGGCTATAATTGCTTTACATAACTTTAAAGTAGTCGTGTTAATTTCTTGCCACATAAAAAGGAGGAAAGAAGGAAGGAGGAGGAAAAAAGTATGTGGCAGTACCTTTAAAACCTATCTGGTTTTCATTTCAGTATGAACTTTCCTGGATATAAATTCACTTCTTTGGGTATAATACTACACACAGTAAAGTAGAATGCAATAGGAGAAGAGGAAAACTGCATTAGAGTTGGAGTGACTCTGTTAAGAAAGTCACAGCTCAGAAAGACCTGAACAGGGATCTTAATAACAGAGTGACTTAAAGGTTTGTCATTCATAAGATTTGCGTAGTTCAGAGCTGATTTGATAGCAATTAATGGCATCTTCCTCCAAAGCAACTACTACTGTAATCAGTGGGAACTTACAACATAGAAATTTGAATGATGGCTAATAGGACAAATTGTCTCTCTGTGTGTGTTTGTGCCTTCAAGTCATGTCTGGCTTATTGTGACATTAAGGTGAAACTATCATTGGGTTTTCTTGGCAGCATTGTTCAAAGAAGGCTTGTCCTTCCATTCCTCTGAGGCTGAGAAAATGTAACTTGCCCAATATCATCTCATGAGTTTCCATGGCCAATCGGGGATTTCAACCCCAGCCTCTCAGTGTCCCAATACAGCGTTCAAACCATGATGCCATGCTGACTCTCAAAAAGATAAATTAGACATCTACATGGACTGGCTGAATTATTCTGTCCACAGGAAAATAAATACTTTCTGGTATGTGGTCACTGTCCAGTAAAGCATTTCTCAAAATAAGAAGAGTGAAAACCGAAGGATAATATGACTGAACCTGTTTAGGAAGCAGGAACAAACATTTCAAATAGAAGGAGTAAAAAGCCAGTATGGTGCAGTGGTTTGAGTATTGTGCTATGACTCTGGAAACAAGATTTGACTCCACAATCAGCCATGAATACCCACTAAGCTACCTTGAACTAGTTACACTCTCTGTTGTAGTCCAGAAAGCATCAGAGGATTTTTTTGAAGGTTCAGAGGATGAGGGGCATGATGAGTTTCAAAGTGAGGACTCTGTGGAGAATTGCAGACAGATGAGGCTGATGCTTTGGATTCCTGTGCTCATTCTCAGGCCACAGGGAAAGGGAAAGTTCCAGTTTCCTTGAGAAATGGCCTTGGGCAGATGGAAAGTTTTCCCAGGAAACTAGATTAGGCCTGAGAATGCAAGGAGTGAAAAACAGGCAAACTAGATATTCTCAAAGAATCTGAGATAAGACCCTGAAGTCCAGATGTGTCAGGTATGATGTCATGGTTGTCTCAGAGGTTTGGTTTCAGACCTTTCAGAGGAGACAATGTTGTCATACGAGATGGTTCTCCTGTATCTGCCTCTCAAGTTCTTGGTTCAAGTATCCTCAAGTTTTCTGTTCTTGTTCATGCTTATGTTTCCTTGAAGATTTTACCTCGGAAAAGTTCCTGTTTTCATGTTCATGGGTTTATGTTTGGTGTACTGCTGTGGATTTTGGTTTCCTTGGTTTTATATCCTTGTCATTTTTGGATTACTGCTATTTAGTATTTTCTATTTTACTGGCCCTTTTGGAATTGCCATTTCCCTCTTTTTACCTACTTTCTTTAATAAACATTTTAGATAGAATTATTGGACTCTGGTGTGGTGCTGGGTGAAAAGGTGTTTCAGTGCTAGAATGCAGCACACTCTTAACTTCAGAGGACAGCAAAGGCAAAACCCTCTCTAAACAAATCTTGTCAAGAAAATCCTATGATAAGTTCTCTATTGGGTTGAAATAAGTTGGAAACTACCCGAGGGCATACAGCAATCACAAAACTAATACTTCAGAGAGCAAAATCAAGATTCAAAATGACTTTAGTAGATTTGAGAGTTGGGTCAAAAATAACAAAGTGAATTTCAATAAGAGTAATGTAAAGTACTGCATTTAGGCAGGAAAAATGAAATGTACAAATATAGATAAAGGACATTCAAGTGCCACCTCGGAGTTGGTTGAGGTAGGCAGGATGTCCCTGGGTACTGGTTGTGGGGGGTCGGGAGCAGGTCAGGGTTTTGCCCTCCCTTCTGCTCGAGATCCCCGTGTACAACTGGTGGGCCACTGTGTGATACAGAATGCTGGACTAGATGGGCTGAGGTCCGATTCAGCATGGCTCTTCTTATGTTCTTATGTTCTTAAGATAGATCCGATTTGATAACAATGCATGTGAAAAAGACCTGGTATCTTATAGACCACAAGTTACATGTGAGTTAACAGTACAATGTTGCAACCTTGAAAGTTAATGAAACTTTAAACTGCATCAACAGCAATACAGTGGCCTGATTATGGGAAGTAATAGTACCACTCTATCCTGCTTGGATAGGACATCACCTGAAATAATGTGTCCAGCTCTGGTCAACACAATTCAAGAAAGGTATTGACAAGCTGAGAAGGGCAATCAAAATGGTATAAGCTGTGGAAACAAAAGTCCAATGAGGAATGGCTAAGAGAGCTGCACATATTTAGCTTGGAGAAGAGGAGATTGAGAGGTGGTACAGCAGCCATATTTAAATACCTGAAGTAATGGCATGTAAAAGATGGGGGTGTTTAATGACACCCTGAGTTTGGGTAGAAGGAACTCAAAGAAGTGATTTCAATATTTGCATGTAAACATTATGTTGGAGCATACTGTTAAATTCTCATATTAGTGTTCTTCACACAGTGGATTTGCCAAGTTGAAGTGTCTTGTAACTTCATAAGCCTGGAATGCAAATCTTATGCAAATTGTAATGCAAATGATGATTAGGCAAACTGGATGTGATAAAATATCCTGCCTCATCTGTGCTATTTTCAGTAGGTGCTGTATCCCTTTTTGGGTGAAGCGACGAAGGTAGTAAAGGAAGAAAAAATGGGGGTGAGGAATTTCCTCTGGATTACATTCAATTCTTAGGGAAGGTAGATTCTCACACTGCTCTCCTTGAATAGCAGAATACACAGATTTCTCTACATACATATAGCTTGGTTGTTGTAGGATAGGTTCAGAGGATGTGATGTAAAATCAGCATTGACACTGAAATACAACACCACCTGAGCTCTGTGAGTGCAGCTTTATTCCAAATGAAGCAGTGTGTTTTTGAGGGTTGGGACATCCGTAGGGATACCAAGGTGCTTGTTTATAAAGCTATTGTCCTCCCAACTCTGCTTTACACCTGCAAAACATGGACTGTTTACAAATGTCACACTCAACTCCTGGAATGATTCCATCGGCGGTGCCTCCAAAAAATCCTGAAAATCTCTTGGGAAGACAGACGGACAAACGTCAGGGTACTGGAAGAAGCAAAACCCACCAGCATTGAAGTGATGCTCCTATGACGTCAACTCTGCTGGACTGGCCACATTTTCAGAATGTCCAATCACCATCTGCCAAAGTAGTTACTGTACTCCCAACTCAAGAATGGGAAATGCAATGTTGGTGGACAGGAACATTTTTTAAAAGATGGGCTGAAAGCCAGCCTTAAAAACTGTGGCATTTACACCAAGAATTGGGAAGCCCTGGCCCTTGAGTGCTCTAACTGGAGGTCAGCTGTGACCAGCAGTGCTGCAAAATTCGAAGAGGCATGAATTGAGGGCAAAAGAGAGAAACATGCCAAGAGAAAGGTGCATCAAGCCAACCCTGACCGAGACAGCCTTTCACCTGGAAACCGATGTCCTCACTGCAGGAGAACATGAGGATCAAGAATAGGACTCCACAGCCACCTACAGACCCACCACCAAGACACTACACTTGAGCTATGAGGGATCACCTAAGTAAGTAATTGAAGATCAAGGGAATGAAAACCTCATTGTGTTCCACAGATAGGATTGCATACTACAACTCCCAGAATCCTTTTACACTTCAACTCCCAGAATCTACTGCCAACATGAAAACTCTTTCAAGCTTTATAGGCTTTTTTCCTGGTAGAGTAACCTGCAGGCTGATTGAATGCAAAAAAATACCGAGAGGCTGCTAGGCAGGATCACACTAGGATTGCTCCAGTAGGACAAATTCCAAAAACCTGGAGAAGGAAGTGGAGGAAATCACGGTAGAGCTGTCCAGCTTGTTAGACAAACAGTACTCCTTCTTTTACCCGGGGAGATGGGACATGAAAACAATTAAGGCAGAATAACAAAGCCACATCCTCCTCTTCTCTCTTTTCTTAGAAAATTCTGCGGCAAGGGTACGCAATGATGGCTGTAGGCCAATGGTTGAGCCTCCAGCTTTCAGGGTCTAATTGAGTTTGTTTTCTTGCCCTTTTGCTCTCTTCTTTTGCTGATCCCAATCTGGAGCCCGTTTGGTTTCTCCCGCCAGCACTGCCTCGGCTGCCTCTTTCATAATGTTTGTCTGAAAGCGAGGATGTTCTGAAATTCTATTTGTCATTAAAGAGACAGATGCAAGGAAGAAAGAACTCTGAACTCATTAAATCCTCAGGGTTAAGAAGCAGTTTCGTAGAAGGAGGATTTCAGCAAAGAAGAAATGAGCCTGCATATGGACATCCGTCTGTAATGTTACCTACTGTATATGCTCATGTACGAGTCTAGAAATTTTCGTATCAAAAATTTCTGAGTAAACCGATCACTGAGTAAAATGGCAAAAGGAAAGTGCTTAGTCCATCCCAGGAGAACATCTACTTTTTTCTGCCGTACTTCTGGCCATTTTAAATGCCTGGATAGAAAATGACCCTTGACTTATCCACAATTCATATCAAAATCAATTATTTGGATCTCCAAATCTACCCTTAATTTATAAATGGGATCAACTTATGCAACTTATGGTATTTATTTATTTATTTACATCATTTGTATTTTGCCCTTCTCACCCCGCAGGGGACTCAGGGCGGATCACAATGCACATATATAGGCAAACATTCAATGCCATTGACATACAACATATATAGACAGACATAGAGGCAATTTAACATTCCAAAAATCATTTAAATTTAGCCTCCCCACAAAGTGGTACCTACATTTCCTACTTGACAGATGCAACTATCTTTCGGGTTGCAAAGGTAAACAACGACGTACAAAAATTGGTCGAGAGCTCACCCCGACCCAGGCAGGCCTCAAACTCATGACCGTCTGGTCAGTAGAGATCTTATGCAGCTGACACCCAGCCAGCTGTGCTACATTCCTGGTGGTATTTTGTCTAGATCAGTGGTTCTCAACTTATGGGTCCCCAAGTGTTGTGGCCTAAAACTCTCAGAAATCCTAGCCAGTTTACCAGCTGTTAGGATTTCTGGTAGTTGAAGACCAAAACATCTGGAGACCCACAAATTGAGAACCACTGGTCTAGATGTACGAAAACTTCCACACTTGACAAGAGTAGGCAATGGGCAACCCTCCAAATATTTATTAGATTTCAACTCCCACCAGGCTGCCCTATTGGTTATGGTTAGGACTGGTGGGAATTGTAGACCAGTACTATCTGAACAACCATAGTTTTCATGACCTGCTATATCCTAAATGTCTACACATACAATTAACTCAGCCAGTCTGTAGCAAGTAGTTTTCATAACATCACAACAGTGGAATCCACACTGGATTATAATCTAACTTTCAACTCTATCCTCAAAATAACATCAGTACCTTGTACAGTTATTTTAAAATTAATATGCAAACCCTACTGACATCACTAAATAGATGGGGGCTGATGTGGGTTAGGGATGGGGCATTTTTTTATCATGTCCGAAGCAACTTGAAAAACTGCAAATCACTTCTGGTGTGAGAGAATTGGCCGTCTGCAGGGACACTGCCCAGGATGTGTTACCATCCTGCGGGAGGCTTCTCTCATGTCCCCACATAGGAAGCTGGAACTGATATACAGAAGCAGCTCAGCCTGTCTTGTGGTTTCGAACCACCAACCTTCAGGTCAGCAGTTCAGCCAACACAAGGGTTTAACTCATTGCACCACCACAGCTCAAAGGATGTGACATTGTTGTTTTAAGATAGACAGGCAGATAATTGGAATGGTCTGCTGTAGATAGATTGCCTGACTTCCGTTCTCTTATAATATAAAGATGTCTCTTTCTCCATCCAAATTAGACTGCCTGAATCCTTCTGGAAGCTCAAATGTGGATTTATACTTGTATAGGCAGGTAATCCTAGTAAATTCTACAAATACAGCTAGGCCTAGTACAGAGAGAATCATGTTGTAACTTAATGCTATACCATATTAAATATGAAGAGCCTCTGAGGGGGCAAAGAATGGAAAGAGAGGGAGGGAGGAAGGAGAGAAAAAGAGAGATTGAGAGAGATCACAACATTAGTTCAGAGTTACAAACAGAGTTGAAGCCAAACCTAGATTTTTCACAGCCTCCCCCCCATATGTTATTTTGCTTTCTCTGGTGGTCTTTACAAAATTAGGTTCTTTTGAAAAGTCATTTTTAATCGTGTCAGAAGCAAAACTGCAAGTTGCTTCTGGTGT